>CM070670.1:2295000-2728715 GCA_036346575.1 Dendrocalamus sinicus
AAGCTTTAAAATATTTGAAAAGCCAAGCAAAACTGAACGGTAGACATGCTAAGTGGGTAGAATTCATTGAAACTTCCTCATATATTGTTAAGTATAAAAAAAGGAAAAGAGAATATGGTAGCTAATGCTTTATCTAGAAAGAATGTGCTTTTAACTCAAGTAGAAGTTAAAGTACCCGGATTAGAGAGCTTGAAAGATTTATATACTTCTGACCATGAATTTTCGAAACCATATTCTAAATGTAAAGATGGGAGAAGATGGGACAAGTTTTATGTTCATGATAGGTTCTTATTTCATGATAACAAATTATGTGTTCCAGATTTATCCATACGTTTGCTTTTATTGCAGGAATCTCATGCAGGTGGATTGATGAGACACTTTGGGAGAGAAAAGACCTTCA
The DNA here is from genome assembly GCA_036346575.1 of Dendrocalamus sinicus. Lineage (NCBI taxonomy): Eukaryota > Viridiplantae > Streptophyta > Magnoliopsida > Poales > Poaceae > Dendrocalamus > Dendrocalamus sinicus. The sequence continues at coordinate 2,295,401 of CM070670.1, forward strand.
TGATGTTGAGCGATCACTTTTATTGGCCTAAAATGAGGCGTGATGTCGAAAGATTTGTACGGCGATGTGTAACATGCGACAAAGCAAAATCTAAACTTAATCCACATAGTTTATACTGCACTTCCTCTTCCTAGTGCACCTTGGGAGGATATTAGTATGGACTTTGTTTTAGTATTGCCTAGGACTAAGTGGGAGAGGAATTTAGTTTTTGTAGTTGTAGATAGGTTTTCTAAAAATGGCATATTTCATTCCTTGTCAAAAAAAAGTGATGATGTGTCGTATGTAGCTGACTTGTTTTCAGGAAAAGTATAAGATTGCACAGCATGCTAAGGACGATTGTTTCAAATCACGATGTCAAATTCATGAACTATTTTTGGAAGACTTTGTGAACCAAGCTCAGGACAAATTTGTTATTCTCAACAACTTGTCATCCACAAACATATGGGCAAACAGATGTGGTGAATAGAACACTTTCAATGCTACTATGAACGATGATCAAGAAGAATCTCAAAGAGTAGGAAGATTGTTTGCCACATGTGGAGTTTACTTACAATAAGGTGGTACATTCTACTACTCAATTGTGTCTGTTCAAGGTGGTGTATGGTTTCAAACCAATCATGCCACTTGATGTGCTTTAACTTCCGCCACATGAACATGCTAATATGGAGGCATCCAAACGTGTTGAATATGTGAAGAAGATTCATGTCAAGACTAAAGAAGAAATTTAAAAGAATGTGCATTACTATGCTAAGAAGGTGAACAAGTCGACAAAGAAGATATTATTTGAACCCAGTGATTTGGTTTGGGTGCATCTATACAAAGAATGCTTTTTGGACAAGCGTAGTTGATGCCTCATGGAGATGGTCTATTCAAAATACTTGAGAAAATCAGTGACAATACATATAAAATCGAGCTTCCGAGTGATGACTATGCTGTGAGTTCTACATTTAATGTTGCTGATTTATCACCTTTCTTTGGACCGGAAGAATTAGAGTCGAGGATGACTCTTTTCCAAGTGGGGGAGGATGATGGGGGCATCCCTACGACACCTTCACATCCACCTAATGATCCAGATATATGTATCGAGTTGTCATCTGGACCAATTACAAGAGCATGTGCTAAGAAACTACGAGATTAGGTGAACTTGCTTCTTAATGAGCATGTCATTAATGTCAACGAGAATTTTATATTACCTAAATCTTGTAATTTACTTGTGCTTAAGTGTTTGGATCAATACGATGTGCAAGAGGAATGAGAAGAAGTGCTATGGCATGACTGCCAGTTACCGTCAAAACGGAGGACATCAGAAGAGGAGTCCAATTCTCATTCAGAGATAAGGCATGTTTGAACCAGTTCGAATGGCTTCAGTGATGTTCAGATTGTCCAATCAGTTTTGGACCACTCAGCTGCTTCAGTAACGTTCGGACTAGTCCGAATGGTTTTGGTGATGTCTGGACTGTCTGATCGCCCATGGATGTGCTCGAACCGCTCGATTGGTCTTGGTGATGCTTGGACCAGTCCGATTGACCTCAGTAACATTTGGACCATCGAAGATTATGAGTGAACCTACATTTTCGCAAATTAATTCCGTTTTAAATTATCAAATTACATGCTGTTATTTTATGTGCAAATTTATGTTTGATTTCAAGCTGCTAGTTATATACCCATTAATGAACTTGTTAGTATTACGCTTATTTGAAACACTTGAATATCTGAGCCTTGTTACCTTAGCAAAAATTATAATGGTAAAACTTTCAAAAATAAGTCCATAATTATACGCCACTACTTAGAACTGGTTAGATAATCAGGGCACCAAAATGCCCTAAGTATTACTTTCAATCGTGAGAAACTGGTTTGGGAAGTCATGGTGGAAATGACTGATATATTTTGATATGACTATTTTATGCTCCCAAAAACCCCAACTTGCTTAAATATCTGGGCGGATGGTTCGGGGGCTGGTACAGTGGTGCACAAGAGTGTGGTTAGTGGTACAACCACCCAGATAACCCTGAGGACTGAATCTTATCATGACCTCCTGTGTAAAACAAGTACAACCACAAGTCTATAAATTACAACTTAGCTTAGTAGATTTACTGGACCCTGAAAGTCATCTCATCGGTGGAGGAGGTGAGGTAGTGCAAGTGGCTATCTATGTGATGACTTGAATAGGACACTCGTTGAGGGTGAAGTTTACCGCGACGAGCTAGTTAGTGTGGGTAGTCCAGCTGCTAGTCGCATAGGGGTAGAACATCCCGCACAACTTATGGCCCACGGCAAGTGGGAGAAGCCCATATGGGTAAGATGATGGGGGGCGAGATATTTTTAACAGTTACTGTGATGGTCTACTCAACCGCATGACTAAGGAATCGTGTGGAGCAACGAGCGGATCGTCTCTTATGGGTAAAGTGTACAAACTCTGCAGAGTGAAAACCATTCGAATAGCCGTGCCCACGGTCAATGGCGGACATGGGAACTTAACCAGATATAGTTATATTTCAAAAATTTTGTGAGTGGAATTGGAAAAGTGGTGGGTAGTGAAAAGCCCTGATTTGTGTTGCCCTAGGTGTCGCCCTAGTGATAAGATAAGCGGTTATAATGCTGAAAGGTTAACATATGGTGCAGAAGCTATGTAACGGTGGATGGTACCTGGATCACTATTATTATTGCATTCTTTCGCACAATATGTTTTAGTTCAAACTGCTAGGTCTCAGCAAATTTCTATGTATCATATTTTAAAAGCAATTTATGGCAAAAAAAAAATAACCCGAGCCTTTCCTTGATAAGCCATGCATGTTATCTATTTGCATTATGTGTATTGGCCCGCGGAGCACGATGGTTTGTGCTCACCCTCGCTCAGTCAATTAATCTAGAATCAGGAGTCAGATCACTACGCTTCAGCAATACACCTGGACATGATGGTGAAGAAGATGAAGGTGACAAGAACTAGGTCACATACCCCCAGTTGGCTGTCTGTGGGCACGTCCTGAGGGTCCCACATGTGTGCTTCGTTTTCATTGTTGCATTTTACTGATTTCGGCCTGCTCGGCCCATGAGTAAGGTTACTATTATATTTACGCTTCCGCATGATATGTAATTTGATGTTCAGTACTGTATCTATGAGCACTATCTACTGATCCAGAGAATAGTGCGGTGGAATCACAGAGTATTCCGGATTGTAAAATCTGGGTCCGACACATTCCGAGTCGGGAATGGGGAGGACGAAGGTGTTTCGGTGGCTCCAGTGCACAGCAAGGCAAAAGAAAGGGTGCATTAGCCCAAAGAGGTCAATGTGAACGCAAGGGATATGACCATTAAGGTTGAAGCTCACCAAAGCGAAGAGGATGGGGGGCAGCGAGGTCGATGGTGGAGCTGCACACAGCAACGATGTCTGGTCTTTGGCCTTCCAAGGGGGCAAACAAGCACAACAAGGTAAGCACAAGGTAGAGGGAGATGAGATGAACACAAATCTCATGATGGCGGCATCGGAATTGGGGAAGAAGGTCGAATCCTTCATCTCCGAGGTCGAATAGGGCATGGGTGCTTAGAGGAAAATGCAAAGGAAGCTAGGGCGAAGGTTTTGATGTGCTTGGGATAGCTTGAATAGAGAAAAGGAGGGGGATTGGCGTCAGGTGTAAGGGAGTCATGGCGCGGGAGAGCGAGAGATAGCAAGCGGCGATGGGACGAGGTCATGGCGGTGTTGTGCTCGAGGTTGCAGGCGCTCTACGTCTCCTTTACTGCACACGAGCACACATGATGAGAGAGAGATAGAGAGAGAAGGGAGGGAGCTGGCATGGAGAAGGTAGTGCTTCAATGCTGACAAGTAGGGCTGGGGCCCACATGGCAGCAACAACGAGAGGGAAAGAGAGGGGTTGAGCTGTGGGTGCAAGCGAGCAGCTGGGCCAGCTTGGCTGGGCCACGGCGGGGGAAGGAAAGAGAGATGGAAAGGGAAGAGTGGGCTAGCGGGAAAATGAATAGAGGCCAAGTCGGTAGATGGGTTGCAACCCGAAGGTGAGGGAGGGAAAAGAATTTGGTTTAAACTTTTATTTAGAATTTAATTTGATTTTGAATTTGTAATTTGAATTTCAAAGAGTATTTGCACTCAGAAATTTTAGAGAAAATCTATTAGCACCCAATTAACATTTAGAATTTTTCAAATTACATTTTTGAGCCAATGAATTTATTTTAAAATTCTTAAACTCAAGCGAGGCTTTAGGAAGATTTTGAAAATGCACCAAAAAAATTTTGAAATCCATGGAAATCATGCAAGTTTTATTTTGAAGTAAATTTGGGTTGTTACATGATTACATTTAAAAAAAGGATCATATCAAAAATACCCTTTAGGTAATCAACGATTGATCATTTTTAGAGAGGGGTACCTTAGGTATCTTCCAGGCACCAGAGAAGGTCTCACGAAAATTATCTTCCAGGCACCAGAGAAGGTCTCATGAAAATTACTTTAGCAGACTTGTCTTAAGATGGATTTTCAGCACATTAATATTGCATTTTATTAGGTTTTCCAAATCTACAGCGATGCTATTAATTTGTTGGTAAAAAATGTAGTGCCGAAAACATCACTTTCTTGTACTTATCCGATCGAGCAAGCACATCAGTCATCACAGGGTGACTAGCTTGTCAAATATTAAAACTTACCATCTATAATCCATGGAATTTTATAAGCCGTATATGGCCTATAAGCGTGCTTGCTTCTCGAGAGGGTTTGACTTGGATTCTGGATGACAAGATTGGCAAGGGTTTCTTTTTCTTTTTTTTTCTTTGCCCAAATTGAAATTATCCGTACTATTTTAAGCCGTATATGGCTATAAGCATGCTCGCTTCTCGAGAGGGTTTGACTTGGATTCTTGATGATAAGATTGGCAAGGGTTTCTTTTTCTTTTTTTGCCCAAATTGAAATTATCCGTACTAGTATATTGGCCAATCACTGCACACTAGTGTCCTAGAAGCTCCATTTTAAATAACTTTTCATAAATAATTCATATTTTATTCAAAATAACAGAAATATACCCACGCAAATATTTTTTATAGAAATGGCCTCCAGTCGCCCAACCTTTGATGACTGGATCCTATCGCCTAACGGCTGCGCGATACGCAAGCAATCCGTGAGCCGTTGGGCGATATAATTGTAGTCACCGAACCGTGAGGCTACTTCTTCCAATCGTCCAGCGGTTAGGCGACTGCAAATCCAATTGCCCAACCCTTCGGTGACTGAAGGTGCAGGCCACACGGCCGAGCCCCCAGCATTTCTTCTGCCCACTCCACGCGATGAAGAGAAGGCAGAAGGGAAAGAAAGAAGAGGAGAGGAGAGGGAAGAACAGAGAAGAGGAGAGGGAGAGGGAGAGGAAAAAGAAGAGGTTCCGCTACTTCCGTTAGGTAAATTTTTTTGTATGTTGTAGTCAATATTTTTTTGTATAAAGTAAATAATTTATTTAGTGTATAATTAATATCTATAGAAAATTGTAGCTGTAGAAAAGAATAGTGCAACTTTGGTATAGAAAATTTAGTCAATGTAGTTATAGAAAATTAGCAGCTGTAAAAACTTATAGTTGTAGAAAATTTAGTGAACATAGTTGTAGAAATTAGTATCTGTACAAAATTATAGTTGTGGAAAAGTTAGTCAACGCTATGTACAAATTAAGCATCCATAAAAATTTATAGTTATTCAAAATTTAGTCAATACTTTTGTACGAATTAAATAGTTTGCTTTGTATAAAACAATAATATGTAACATTTATGATTAATTACGAATGAATGTAATGTCGTTCGTATATTGAAAAATCATGTGTACCATTATAACTGGTATATTGGCATTTAAATCAATATGTCATGTAAATTGTCCAAAGCCATTAGGAATTATTTACAGTAGGAGAAAGCTCGAGCAGCGAGACAAGAACGGCGTCGGTGCGTGGTCTACCGATAGGGTGTTAATGCTATGAGGGTAGCGTAGTTGGCTATGATAGGCAAACGATCGTTGAAATATAAAATACAGTACATCAGTATGTCCATAATATGCGATGCGATTTGACTAGTTGCAACACTGAAAATATGTGCAGACAAACATCAGTAATTACATTGAAAGTGCATTACGGTGCCGATACTGTCCATGAAGGTCCAAACGGTGTTGTAGATGATGAGAATGCTCAAATCGTAGATGTGATATACTAGCTCACCCGCAGTTTCTCCTTAGACCCTGAGGTGTGTAGCATCGTCATACAAGGGCTTTGGAGCCGGCCTCCCACAGACATTAGATGGGAGTTGAGAACATTGATGTGCACTATTGTGTGGAAGGTGTTTGTGCATGGGTGTCTACGCCGTGGATACGAATGCGTGATGCTTGTGGAACTATGCCCAATAGAAGTTGTACAAGGTCATGCCAACAGATATTCCAGGAGGTGTGAGCAGCTTCATGACGAGGCCGATGCGGTACATGGAGTAGAGGAAGAACGGCCACGGCATGGTGAGGCTACAGGACAAGCTGATGAAGGGGAGCATATGGAGTACATAGTGCATCAAATGGAGAGCGATGACCAAATGGCTTGGGCTAAAGATGAAGTTGTACAGGAGGATGACGAGGACAGTTCAGATGAGGACAAAGTTCCCATCCCGCAGGAATGGAACCGATTTGATGCTAAGAGTGTTGCCGCACATGACAAGTACGAATCACTGTGGGAGTATCATAGCACAGATGTTCAGTTGCATTCAATGTTTACTGCAAGGCATCGTTGCAGGATCCCATCAAGCTATGGGCCCTGTCCATGCAGTGAACTTTTCGGATCGTGAAATCTAGCCAAGAGCAGTACAGCCTGAAGTGTGAGCAAGCCGGTTGTCCTTAGAGGGTGCACACACGTAGACCAAAGTATGAGACTCACTGGATTGTGTCGAAGGTGGAGTCGCACTCCTGCATTCTCAGTAGTATTTTGCTAAGGCATCGTAACCTAACGTCCACCTTTATAGCCAATCTGATATATGGAGAGATAGTGGAGAAGAAGGACATGGAGACCACGCACATCATGGTGGCTATTGAGAAGAAAGTCAAGTACAAGATTAGCTACGCGAAGGCGTGGCGTGCAAAGTAGAAGGCTTTGGAAAAATGGTTCAGGTCTTTCGAGATGGCGTATGATAACTTTCCTCGTATGCTTCAGGTGTTGTAGGACAGGAACCCGGACAAGCCATCTACAATATTGCAGACAACAGGGGAGAGTACTATGGTACATCCTTATCCGTGGGTGCCTACTATTAGAATGAGCCTCGCGCTACCCACATGAAGTGTTGCAAAGGGGGCTGCCTCAGACATGGCCGGCCATCGTTGTAGTGGCAAGCACATATACAGCTAGGGTTTACGCAGTAGTATGTCGGATCGTATGAATTTCCTATGTTGATGACCTTCTCGTCGCCACATTGGCCTTCCGCCACCTGCACAACCGCATCCTCCATGTGTTTGCATTTTGGCCACACTGGCTGAGCACGTTTGTTTGGCAACAAGCGGTAGTTAATGCCAAAGTCCTCCCTCCTTTCGAGCGGAATGTCTTCCTTTGGTGACCCATATTCAACTAGTCTCTCGGCGTCTACCATGGTATGTTACTCTAGGACGGAGAAGGTAGTTCTTCCTACTAGCAAGGGGGAACGTGCATTTTATAGCCCATGGGGTGTCACGTTGTGTTTTATGACAAACCGCGTCATGTGCAACCTTTGTGCAGTGACTACACCAGACGGGGTAGCTTTGTGCAGTGACAAGATTACACGGGGTAGCTTTGCGTAGAGACAAGACCACACGGGGCAGCTTCACACAGTGAGAAGACAAGATGGGGTAGCTTTGCACAGTGAGAAGACTAGACAGAGCAGCTTTACACAGCGACTACACCAAACAGGGCAGCTTTGTGCAGTGATAAGACCACACGGGATAACTTCGTGCAACGACAAGACCACACGGGCCAACTTTGCATACTAACAACACCAGATGAGGTAGCTTTACGTATTGACTACACCAGATGGGGCAGCTTTATACAGTGACAAGACCACACAAGGCAGCTTTATGTAGCAATAAGACCACACGGGTTAGCTTTGCGCAACAACTTTTCTAAAAGACAAGGTAACACTCTGCCTTGTAGGCTACTCACATGAAATAAACTACACCATGCCAACCCTTTGGCTTATAAGGTGGAAGAGATCTAGAAGAGAACACTACACAACCAAACCCAACACTAGACCAGAACTTGCTTCACCATGTCGGGATGGATAAGAGGTAGAAGAAACAATTGGACTAGATGATGAAGCAATGAGAGAAGACCCACGAACTAGCAAGGTCTACTGCTGCCTGTGACGTACAAGCAAGGGTTGCTGCGGTCCAGGCCAAACAAGCGGAGCGTGCCAGGAGGTCAGCTCCCCGCAATAACGTCCCCTGTAGCAATAACCCCATCCCAAACGTTCCAACCAAGTGTTCGCCGTAACACCCGCCCCTCTATTGGTGCACGGACCCATGCATGTTTTTTAAGTCTAAACAACAACTCAGCCTGGGCATGCGTTATTGGGGTTGCGTAAACTACTCCTGTGATTATCCCGACCGCCGTCGAGACACGAGCAGCTATCGGCGGCCAGTAAGGACCAGTTACAATGTGTTCCCCCTACTATTTCTCTTTTAAAGTACGCACTAACAACCTCTCCCATCTAACCATAGTCCCCAGAATCGCTATGTGGCTACCGCAAGTGGATTGACCTAGAGATCCACCCACATGGCCAGTAGTCTCGACTTCGAGGAGTGGGGTGTCAAAAGGGCCTGTAAGATCCGGGAGGAGTGTCGCAATGACGAGCAAACCAAGCGTATATATCGGGAGACAAAACCTCATCTCTAGGCGTGCATGCACAAGGAGCGCGAGGCTCACGAGAGGGAGTGCAAGAAATAGAGGAAAATGGTGGCCAAGGCAAAAGAGACCACTGAGGAGTTCAACGCCAAGCTCACAAGGAAAGAAGAATGACTCTGGTCCACGCAGTAGGTCAGGCCATCCCGCACTAACTAGTCCCCTGAAGGTTGAATTTAGTTCCATTCCAAAAAGGTGCATATGTATCATAAGAGTAGTTCAGTTTATTACATCGTGCATGATGCTATTTCTTATGCATGTAACCAAACCCTACGCGCGGTGTTACACCCAACTTTAATATGAAGTCTATTTTAATTCGGAAAAACGTATTTTCTCATCTTTTCGCATTCAGTTATTCGCATAGCAAGTCATCCAACAACATTAACAAACAAGTTCTCCGTGTATGAATTCCCGGTTGCATCACAATATCACTTACCTTCGTACTTACCAATCATTGTTATTTCAATCATTCTCAAAACAAAATTCACAAAATTTCTTGCACTGCAACAATATACGACGATCGCAAACTGTTATTGCGAATCTAACAAATTATCAACCATTCATAATCTATAAAAATCACAAATGGTTCAACCAAAATTGCCTTCCGTTTGCAGTCGCTGAACAGCCGAGCGACTACAAATGTAATCGTCGAACCATTAGGCGAAAGGCTCCGGTCACCCAACAGCTCGGTGACTGGAACCTGTCGCCCAATGACCCATAGACAGTTTGCATGTCGCGTGGCCGTTGGGCGATAGGTTCCAGTCGTCCAACGGTTCAGCGACTAAAAGCCATTTCTATAAAAAAAAATGTTTGCTCTGGTACATTTCTAATATTTCAAATAAAATATGAATTATTTATAAAAATCCATTTTAAATGGAGAAGGAAGTGCATGGTGACTGTAGTGCAGCCTGTGTGACTGTGTCTGGGCCATGCATGATGTGCAACATGCATAAACTGTGTGTTTGTGCTGTTGATGCCATTGTCGAGTCGAAAATAATATCCTGTTGTCCATTCGAAGTTTCTTTGGAATAATCCCGATTTCTTCGATTAATCTGGCAATTTGTATAACCATGCAATACATATATTTCGAGCAACCATATAATACAACAGCGCATGCAGAGGATCCCAATTTACCCATGTCATGCGTGCATCATGTGATAGGGAAAGAAACAGTTAGGCCAGTACATATACATTTATACACAGGGTCATCATCAAAAAGGGTTTTCGTTTTGTTAATTGGGTTCGCCACTGCGTGGCCGTGGCCTACCAGTGTCATTTCATCCCGGCACTGATGTAATACTGACTAATGCAGTGATTAGAACTGGACTTACTATACAGCGCCCCTCTTCTTTCGGTTTCTAAAACCATCTTTCTAAAGTAAATTAACTTTTTATAGAAAGAATTAATTTTTTAGGATAGGATCTACAAGTCGATTCTAGTATACACTGCATTGACTTTATTTATATCAGCTAAAATCGTATACGAGTCTCTATCTCTCCGTACTCGCTCTCACAAATAGTAAAACAATCTATAAGTCACAGTCTAAAACAACACCCCCGCTAGCATCTTCCTATTTTGGCTCCTTCCAGGGGATAAGAGGTAGAAGAGACAAAGGCAAAAGGACTAGAGAGTTCAGGAGGCCGGTTGGCATCCAGGTTTATGTACAAGTCGAAACTGGGAGGCCCGACCAGGCCTGCGCTGCTTGGTCAGTGCTGTATTGGTCGCGGTCAGCTGCATGTATTGATTGATTGATAGTTCCCTGCAACAGTAGCAAGAGCGACAAATAACTGAACCAAATGAAATGAAGCACCGGTATTAGTATTAGTCGTCGTCGTCGTTTAGGCACGCATGATCCATCCATCCATCCGTATGAACTGCTCTCTCTCTCTCTCTCCGTTTCGCTGTATCGGTCCATGGCCTAGGAATATTCATTTCAATATATTTATCCATTAAGAAAATTCAGAGTATAGTTATTTCAATTTTTCCTCTCTCTCTCTCTCTATCTCCATTTATATGATTTAAAAGAAGTTCAATAGTTATGGTATATCATTTAATAAGAATATGTATAGTTGTTTTTCATCAAGTACTTTTTATTTAGTGTTTTCTTGATTATATATATATAATGAGCTGTGGGCAAATACAGCGAAGCAGAGGGAGCGGTACTATGAACGCACTCGAGTAGTGGTGCTCTCCATGTGTGCACGCACGGTGGTCTCCGAGAAGTCAGTCAAGTCTGGAAGCAAATATCGGAATGAATTGAGTTTGGAGCTAGCCAGCATCAACCTACAATGTTGACCTGCCAATCACGCAACGCCACTCCAGCCGCTAATTAACATGCTTGCATGGACCACCGCTAAATATACCAGCAGTACGGTGTTAATTAGATCTAAATTATTCTTTTTTGGGTATTTATATATATACTATTTAATCCGTATCGGATATATTAAAACTCAAGAAAATGTCAATCATATCTACATTATTTATTTTATCCTATCCAGTATGTATATTGGAGCTATTCTATCCGTATTTAATCCGTTGAGTCTCAGTGTAATCCCCCGCCTGATGTATTCATGCCCTGTAGATCCCTGTGGTCTCTGTCCTTGTGCTATCAAGCAATTTACTTTAGGCCACGTCACCACCTCAAAAGGAGCCGACGTCACTGGAACAGACTGATAAGTGGACCCGCAGACACGCCTGGCCCATCAGTCAGTAAGTGGTACGCATATCTCACTGTGTACACGGAAAGCGCGGCTCGGCTAGCACGCGCGGGCCCGCCCATGTGCTTTGCCGGGTGGGCCAGGAAGGCTCCACGTGTCGGGCTCGGTGCATCGGACGGAGTATTGTTTACGGTTAGGCCCCCCCATACTTTTGCTTCATTCATTTGTAGATCCCTCCTCAACTTTTCTCTCTTGGACCACCACAAGTGCCGTCAATCACGGTCCTGCCGCGGCAACCAAGTTTCCTTTTTTTTTTACTCGATAGACTTTGGCTTTTTTTTCAACTTTTTGACTTTTACTGGCTGAATGCCTGTGCGTTGCTGCGGATTTAAACAAAATTAGAACATATTTGTATACATGTTCCAACAAATTTTACCACTCGTTAGTTTTAGAACATGTAGTATGATAAAGTTTTAAAATCCGTAGCAACGCACGGGCATTCAGCTAGTAAATACATAGAGAAATGAATTTGAAACTCATTCCACCATGGGTGTATTGGAAATTATTTTGAAATCTGTTGCCATACAGGTATTGCGATTATGGAGTAATTTAACCAAAAAAATGTGTAAGATATACCCTTTACATGTAATCACAATGTGGATCAAAAACCTTTGAATCAATCACCATTATATGTTTTTGTCGCATTGTATTATTGTTCACGAAACAGCCTCATCCCATCTCCAGCTATAACATACTGCAAGAGATCTTTTTTCTTCTAGTACCAAACCACATATACTCTTGTTTCACTGATTTCTTGACCTACCCCTTGCCAAGATTTGCCAGAACAGGTTGCTTGCATCACCAACGTTAAGATCCATCTTAGGTATTTATTACATTCTCTGTCTGAAACAAGACCTTTGTTCTTGTCTTCTTGATTAAAAGTAAGGCATTTATCCCTTTCTGCCTCCAGAAACTCATAGGTTACAAACATGAAATACATTTACTGGCCTTCAGTAGAGGTTTTCAACAGACTAAGCAACAGCCATATACCTGGTAAGGGAATCTGCAAAAATTACATTAAATTCTTGATTTGCTAATCAGTATTAATTCTGGAAAGGTAAAGAATGCTCAAAGAGCTCAGACTATGAGCTTTTCTTTTTTTTTTTTTGTTCCCCAAAAAAGAAAACGACAATTCTAGATGTGTTAACCAGAAATCGCTTTGAATCTTTTGTTTGTCACAGAGATTAATCCTATGACTTATATAATTTATTCAATAATCTACACATCAACATGATATAAGAAAACAAACTTTACCTGAGCTTTAGAATACTATGTGGAAAGACTCCTAGACAAATAAAATCATTCATTTCAAATCCCAAAATCCTGCCACCTAGCCAAAAAGGCATATAGTTTCCAAATCATCATTCCATGGACGTATGGTAGCAAATTAGCAACAGATATAAATTGAGATGCAAATAGTCATGATACTACAATCTTTCTGTTACTATTACATAATTGTTTTTATTTTACAATACAGTAATACTGTCTTAATTAAGCATGTCTAGAATATTCTTGAGTCGGCAATTCTCTTCTAACAAAAATAGTGGCGAAAGCCACAATTTTTTTACCTCATTGATTAAAATATTGACTTCAGCATGATGGAGGATGTTCACTCGTCTTTTTCTCGCTGGGAAATATGAAGAAAATTAGTAAATGGCACATGAAAAATGTCAAATAGTCAAATGTGAAGCACGTTGTTAAAAATTTTCTAAAAAAATTAGCCCTGCAGTCAGTACCTCTAGATAATTCCAAGTTATGTTGAGGAACGCTGGCAAGTCTCCGTTGCAGCGTTACCTAAATAGGCCAGCACACTAAGGGGCTGGTACCACACTCCAATAGTCTGGAAATTAAGTCTTACTAAAAAGGAATCAGAATAATGTTGTTCAATTTCTCTTTCAGAGTTGTTCAATGAGCAGATATTAATTCCAACCAAAAACGTGTTTATAAAAGGAACAGAGAGAGGAACTCTCTTCAGAAACACATCCATACATCTTGCAATTTGCTTAGCATAACTACCAAGTACCAATAAATTTAAATTTTAAAACTCAACTTAATAGACCTCAAAATTGTAGAGTTCCTAATAAAGTTGGCATTTGAAAAACTATTGTATATTCTGCGAGAATAGTTTAGAATTGTACCATTCTTTGCGATTCTTGAAGGCATGATGTTCTGAAAATCTGAACACATAACAAATTAAAATAACAATATTTCACCGAAAAGGGCAAACTTACAAAATGCTTGCGTTCATTCTGGAAGAAACAATTGGATTTAAATGCTAAAAGCTCATACTGCCAACATGATGAAGCCAAATATATGATTTGTTGATGTCCTCGACCACCCCGCACGAATAATGGATTAACATCAATGATCATATTCTCTGCAAGGTTAACATTTTCTGCAAACTTCCCACACTTGTGAAAGTACTGAAGTGAACATGTCATACTTCAAATTTGACTTGTTCAACATTCATATGATAGAGAACCCTCTGGATGACTGAAGTGTTACCCTGCCTGTAGGTTGCAGAGAGAATAGTGTTGAAGGATATCGAATCGTAGCAGACCCCAGCAGAGCTGAAACGATCCAACATCTACAATGCCTTCTGAAGATCCATGTCCATACAGAACTCTTTCATTATAGTGTTGTATGTTATAGTAGATGGTAAACATCCTTTCTCCATGCTACTAACCAAAGCATATGCTTTCCTCACTTGGCCATCACAGCATAAGCTATGGAGGTATATATCCCAAGTGACAACATCGACACATTACTCTTGGTAAATACCCTTTGTACAAAATTCTGACAGGTCTTGACGTGCCCAGTTTCAAAAAACTAGCAGCCAGACCAAAAATGGTGAAACGATCAAGGACAAATCCTAACTCCTCCATCACATCAATGATCACACGAGCTTCCGAGACTCTATCGGCACAACAGAGTGCATGGAGTAGCACATTGCATATGGTAATATCAAGATGGCAGCCTTGTTCATAAGCCATCCTGAAAACAAGCATCGCATCATCGGTTTTCATATCTTTGCAAAGGAAATTCACAACCACGGTATATGTTACGACAGATGGCTTGCACCCTTCATGACACATCATCACCAATGCCTGTATGCTTCACCCCACGACTTCTCCTTGCGAACCCAAAACCAATGCCATATAAGAATACACATTGAGGAGAGCCCTCTCTTCCTCAAGTTACACAACTGAGCCAATGCCTTACTGCTGCCATCAGACTTGCACAGACCAAAAAGAATTTGGTTGTACATATAGACATCCGGTCCAAAGCCCCTATTTACAAGAATCAAGAATACCTGATACGCCACCTCCGCACCGACGCTTTTCACAAGAACCGAAACTATGGCCTTGGCGACGTGCAGAGTCAGCAAGTAATCCAGCCTGAGCATTAGGTCGAACACCTTCAGAGAAAGGTAAGTTGGGGCCACTTACAGCCTTCTTGACAAGTCCGTCCACCGCGGTGAAGGAAGGCACGAGTCTGCAGCCCGATCACATTTCCTCGAGCACGTCATGCGCGGCATCGAGGTGGCCCAACCGGAGCAGCCCGTTGAATGCGGTGTTGAAGGTCAGGGTGTTCGGCGTCGGGCCTAGGCAGCGCATGCGTGAGATCACCGCAGCGACATGGTCCGGCTGCCCTCCGCTCGCATCACGATCCTGGTCTCGTGGCGCGGCGCGGAGTGGGAGGGAGGGGAGGAGGCGGTGGCGCGGGGTGGGGAGGAGGAGGTGGTGGCGGCCCCCCGCCGCAGCCGCGCCTCCTCCTTCCTCCGCCCCCTTCCTCTCGAGCCAGCCGTCGCCGCAGCCGCGCCTCCTTCTACCTCCGCCCCCAACCGGTGAGATGGAGGTCGCGCGCCTCCTTCCTCGCCCCAACCGGCGCGCCCCGCGGCGCCTCCTTCTCTCTCTCTCGCCCCAGCCGACGCCGCCCCGTCGTCGCCTCCTTCCTCTCCCCCCGCGCCGCGCCTCCTCCTTCCTCCGCCCCTTCCTCTCCAAGCCGGCCGCCGCGCCGCGCCTCCTCCTACCTCCGCCCCAACCGGTGAGATGGAGGTCGCGCGCCTCCTTCCCTCTGCCCAACCGGCGCCGCCCCGCCGTCGCCTCCTTCCTCTCCTCCGCTCCCAACCGGCGCCGCCCCCGCCGTCGCCTCCTTCCTCTCCCCCGCCTGCCAGCGCTCCTCCTTCCTCCGCCCCTTCCTCTCCGAGCAGTGCGCCGCTCCTCCTACCTCCGCCTCCAACCGGTGAGAGGGAGAGAAAGAGGGTGTTTCTTTTTAGAAAATCCAACCGGTGAGAGGGAGAGAGAGAGAGAGGGTGTTAGCAAGTGGGTGGGAGAGAGAGAGGGGTAGTAGGTGAGGAACTTTTGAAGTGGAGCCCGCGCGAGCACAGTCAAAAAAGGCAGTGAAAAGAGAAGGAAGTGTAGGATGCACCATCACCTTGAACTCCTCCTTTTAAGGAGTAGAGATGTTTAATTTTTTATAGTAACTAGTTTTTAATTAAAGTATCTTTTTAAGATAGGATCTACTAATTAATTATAGTATATACTGTACCGACTTCGTTTATAACGGTAAAAACCGCACGTGAGTTCATGTTATTCTGTAGTCTCTCGCACAAGCAACCTAAAAGCCACATACCTGCAAAAAGCCATAAGCCTCAGTTAAAAAGAACAGGTCCTTTGATACGGCAAGAAGATAACTCTAGTAATTCAAAAAGGGACGCCGTGGTCTTCCTTCAAACATATAGGTGAAATGGTGACAAAGTAGGATAGCATGGGATGATAGGATGGCAGAATCATGTTTATGGCAATACTTAGCACTAGGGGTGAAATCGGAGCGGATACGGTCGGTAATTGCTCATCCTATATCCTATACCATATTTTTTGTCAGAGTCGGACACGGATAGTGCCGGATACGAATACGAACGTAGATAGCATCGGTCACGAATACAGAAGGAATACAGAGCGAATTCGATACAGTAACTATATTTCATCGGATAACACGTAAAAACAAAGATCCTAAATATTTAAATATAGATCATGCATATCAGGATAAATAATTAAATAATATAGAAATATCATGCATTTAAAAATTGAGTACAGAGAACAACTTGTATACATACCAATAATAATGAACAGAATAGTCATCTGGAACTACTTCCTGAGGAGTATTACTATGGCATCCCAAATTTTTGTTTTTTTACTTACTTACTTATTTAATTGGTTTAATTGGATTTTCTCTAGAAATTAATTTCCTTTTTCTTAAATCCTTTAATTAAAGCCTAGAGCAAGTTATTAATTTAGTTGAGTAATTGTGCCTAAAATAAGTTGAACTTATTTTATTTAGGTTCCTTAATTTTTCTGAATTTATGGGGATTTTCTGGGATTTATTTGGAGTTTCCTACTATTTTCTAACTTTTATTTTATTTTTTGGGATTTTTTAAAAATTAAAACCCAAAATAAAAATTTAAATCATTTGCCAATTCGGATATTACCGAATAACTAGCACCGGATATTACCGATTATATATCCAGATATTCTCCTATCCGACGGAACTACTCTCCCGATTCCGATTCCGACAACCACTATCTAATTCCGATACCATATCCAGTAAAACCATCCGGTTACCGACTATTTTTCTGAAATACCATCTAAACTGACTAGGTCAGGCAGTCAGTCGGAAACTATCTGAACCGATTGCACCCCTGCTTAGCACACAAGTCGTGACACTATTCCGGCAAGCACGGATGGATCGAGTAGTGATAGTAGTGTATTTTGTGAGAAGGGAAGGGAAGAATAGTAGGTGACTCAAATGAAAAAAATTGCACTGTATGAGACCTATTGCACTAATTGTACTCGCAATATATAGATGTTACAACTTACAATAGCATCTGCTTAGACAAAAAAAATACAAAGAAGTATGAAATATGAATACAACTATAACCAGTCTTCTTTGACATGCACACATACAAGAGCATGCACCAGCTGGCATGCTATGCATCCCCAAGTGTAATACAACATCCAAACTAGCAACTAGCTAATCATCATACATGGGTATTTGTCTTGCATAGAAGACAAAAGGAATATAAAAATGAAGGACCATGTGAGAAAGTTTAGAATAATATTATGATGAACTATTACAAAGTTTGTGAAGTGATTAAATGGTTTTGCAAATAGTGCATTTGAGTTGGACTGATTATGAAAGTCCCAGAAAGCAATAGTACCGCAGTGCGGTAGTATCAGCATGATAAGTTCGGTACTACCAATCTTTTTAAAAAAAACAAGGTTTTGGGATTTGAGTCATGGATTGAGTTGAGCTGACCTAGGTCATTAGATTAAAGTTGCATATACATGTCTTGCCTAATGTAGGTCAAGTTGTAAAGAACTTATGCCTCAAATCGATTTCTTTGTCTTTAAATATACAAGGTCGCTTGGAGTTAACCATGGTCAACAACGAGGATCAGGGCTATGCTCATAGAGGAGTTGCTGCCCAGATCGATCAAGAATGCTGGGTGAGACGGTGAGCTCAAATATAGCATGAGAAAGGCGGGAAATGTTGAATGCGAGTTCGAACGATGAGATGGTGCCATGTGGCTTGCATGGGCCAAGTGAGCCGTGGTTCGGTGGAACCAGGACAGGAGAGACTTGGCGACGCGCGGCAAGCTAATGATGCACCTAAACGTAGCAAGCATGGCGATTGCTTTTAGTGGTTGGTAATGACCGGGTTAAGGAAGGATATTTTGGTAGTTTGACCAAAATACCGAAAACCATCTTGGATCAAAACCGTGATGCATAGGCGGTGCGTTGGAGAGTAGTTTAGGTCAAGATGGAGTTAGTTGGATCAAGACTAAAGATTTAGCGGATATACACTTATGCGCTTTGAAAAGCGTGCATAAGTGAACTTGTGAGTGTAAAACCCATGTGTGTGGAGTTATCGGGTTTCTCCATTGTAATAGTGAATAAGATACATTAAGAGGTGTAGGTGGCTGATTGCCCACCTATAAAAGGGGTTGAGATGGAGACATGTAGGTTAACCATCTAACTCATCTCTTGTGCTCTCTTCTCTAGGGTTAGAGTTTGAGAGTGAGTGCCTTGAGTGCTCTTTGTTCTCCAAGGTGGAGTGGCTGTAAATTCTACCTTCTCAAGTAAGTATTACATCAATATTTGATCAGCACCATGGATCTCTTATGTTTTGATTGATTTATTCTTGATTTAGCTGTTTTTGATATCTCCTCTTCCCTTTCTTGATCTTGTTGTGCCAAGAACGTATAAGAGATAGAGATAACTTCTTAAAATCTATCTCCACCCATCTAGGCACGTTGATAGCAAGTTTATCAAGAAAACCCGATTTTGCTTGATTTGACCTCAAAGTGTGATTTCTTGATCCAAGCATTTTGACGTGTTTTTTTTTTGTGTTCTTGCTTGTTGGGACATGTGAGAATATATCTAAAACCATCTTGGCCATCGTTCACCTACGAGCAAGTTGTATTCACCGATTTTGGTTTTCGTTCGGTTTCAGTACACCTTTTCTTCAAATTGAAAAAAGGTCTCAATTTTGGTCATAATTTTCATGATCGTTTGTTGGAATAGGTTCTTGATAAGCTAGAGTAGATCTTTGCAAAGTTTTATATCATTTGGATCTAAGGATCAAAAGTTCTCACGATTTTCGTTTTTGAAATCGTGCTGAAAACATTATTCATTAAGTTACTGTAGCAGCGGTCTGACCGCCATTGAAGGAGCTGTCAGACTGCCTGTAACAGCCAGACCACCTTTTCTATGCCGGTTAGATCGCTGGGAAGTAGTTACTTCAAGGTTTTATGTTCTTGAGCTATTTGTGTTTGAGTTTTTGGATGAAAACTATATTTTTTTTGCCACTCTGTAGTTGTGTGAGAATTAAGTTGATTTTACTGTAGCAGCGGTCAGACCGCCGTTGAAGGAGCAGTTAGATTGCCTGAACCAGCTAAACCGCCTTTTCTATGCCGGTTAGATCGCCGGGAAGTAGTTGCTTCAAGGTTTTATGTTCTTGAGCTATTTGTGTTTGAGTTTTTAGATTAAAACTCTATTTTCTACCACTGTAGTTGTGTGAGAATAGAATCTTAAATACTTGAAGGGAAATTCGAGTTGACACGATTCACCCCCTCTGTTGTTATATTCAGTTTTTCAAAAAAACCTTTTATACTTATCTAGGGATAGGTCTCTGATAATTATACCATTTGATCTATTAAGCGTGAGCTATCAAACTCCGGGGATGTATACAAAACGACATATAATCTCATGGCCATTTATTGTAATAATTATTTTCTTGTAATAAATACGATCTTATAGATACTTTTAAAAATTTATTTAACATACTATAAACATAAAACGAAGACAACTTAAAAACGAAATGAAAATCCATGTCCTTTGGTAACCAGGAAAATTGGCCGGAAATATAATGAGAAATACTGGGAAGTATCTAGCCCGGCTGTGGCAGTCTTTGATAGCGATATGCCGATACCTGAAAAGACAGGGTGCAATCTGTAAAAAGGAGAATCGTATTGTTCTTTCCCTAACCTTGCTTCCAGACCTCTGTCTCTCTCCTCTCCCCTCCCCGTGAGATCACTGCGCGAGCCACCCCGCCATGGCTTCGCCGCCGCCGGCGAGACACTAGAAACGCTTCTCGAGGCAGTTGCGGCGGATCCGGGTTCGTGTGTGCTACTGCTTCCTTCCTTTTTGTTTCCTTCGAAGTGATCTTGCGATTGTAGAGTAGTATTTCTCTTCTTCTTCTTTTGTCCGGAAAGAATGCTCTTTTCGTGCTTGCGGGTTGCGGTTTCTTCTGGAAGGCGCCATATTTATGGCCGGAATGGTGGCGTTGTGTAGAAAAGAGCTTTTTTTTTTTTTGCTCTTTTACTCATCTATGCTGTGGAATCTAGGCTTGGATTTGCCCGGAAGAGGAAGGAGATACTACAGTGAAGGAGGCGGGGGGGAGAAGATGGCTTCGGAAATGGTGAAGGCGGCGACGAACGAGAAGCTCAAGGAGATGGACTGGGCCAAAAACATCGAAATCTGCGAGCTCGTCGCGCGGGATCCTGGGTAATCTCGCCCTTGCATACCGCACTTCCACTAGTTCCTTCTTTCGAAGTATTCAGTTATGCCAGTAGCATTGCAACTTTGCTAGTTGAAGGTTTGGCTAATTGAGTGAGTTTGCAACATAGTATTTGTTTTTTTTCGTGATTTTGAGTGCAAAGATGAATTGATCTGAAGGAGCTATCGATTCTTCGTTGCCAATTAAATTAGCTTCAAGATTTTCTTTACAGAAGCCATGGCTCATGGGTTGCCATTTTGGAAAGAGTGCTTTTGTTTCCTTGAATGATCCGTTTATTTTTTTTTCTCTCCCTGTTGCTGTCGCCAGGAAAGCGAAGGATGTGATCAAATCTATAAAGAAGTGTATAGGAAGCAGGAGCAAGAATACTCAACTTTATGCTGTTATGGTGAGTACTCTATGCAGAAGCAGCCCCTCTTTGTGCCCCGATTCTTCGATCAACTGCAGCGCATAGCAGTTCTAGAGTAGTCACATGAACACTTGTTATACATAGTATTTCTTCATATCTGGGACTTGTAAGAAGAAAGGGATTAGCTGTACTTTTATGCTCCCGCAAATGAAAAGTGCACAGATCCTTATTAATTGTTTGGTGCAAATCAGGCCCCCAAGGCCCCGACCATTGCTTTGCTTTGCTTTGAAAGAGAGCATAGAAGTACTTAAGATGTTTGCCTGTCTGTGGGGTTAATTATGTGCTTTGTACACTACGCCTGTAGGTATTGGTATAAACTTCCTTCTATCACTGTAAACTAAATAACCTATCATATTCCATGGAGAATTTTAATAAATTCATTACTATGTGGATATCTGTATTTTGTATTAGCATAACCTTTAACCTTGATGCGCTGTGCTGTTTGTTCCAGCTATTGGAGATGCTCACGAATAACTGTGGAGAGCCCATCCACAAGCAGGTCATTGATAATGGGCTTCTCCCGATACTTGTGAAGATAGTGAAGAAAAAGGTGACTTCTTTGTCACTGAATGTTGGAGGACAGTTGTGAACCTTTACTAATTGATATTGACATAACACACTGCCTCGGTTGCAGACAGAATTACCAGTTCGGGAAAAAATATTTCTTTTGCTGGATGCGACCCAAACATCCCTTGGTGGAGCTAAAGCGAAGTTCCCTCAGTACTATGAGGCATACTATGAGTTGGTGGTAGGTATCATGTTTTAATTGTTTACGACTTTATCTTGATTTCCTTGCTTTTCTCCATTGTACCGCGTTGAGAATGTAGGCAGTGCTAAGTAAATCTGTATAGCATACAGATTTTCTTTACAGGAATCTTTTTCCTGCGCAAGGAGAAATGCACGTGCTCATGTTTTAGTTAATTTATTGATCCTGTGTGAGAGTCCTAAGGTCTGATGCAGTGGTATTTATGGGTCATGGCATGATTTTATGGCTTAATCACTTCTACAACTCCAATATGTGCAGTGATTCTTTGCATATCACTTTAGTGTTAGCCTAAAATAGAAAATAACTACCTTTTTGGTATATAGCTGAAGCCATTACTTTCTTTTTCTTAGTCTGCTGGTGTGAAATTTTTGAATCGCCCAAATGTTGTTGTTACGCAAGCACAAGCTCCAGTCCCAGAAGCAAGAATCGAACCGAATAAGGAGAACTTATCTAGCGGATTG
The DNA here is from genome assembly GCA_036346575.1 of Dendrocalamus sinicus. Taxonomy (NCBI): domain Eukaryota; kingdom Viridiplantae; phylum Streptophyta; class Magnoliopsida; order Poales; family Poaceae; genus Dendrocalamus; species Dendrocalamus sinicus. Next base: position 2,317,702 of record CM070670.1, read on the forward strand.
GATGAAGGTCAGAAGGAAGCACACACGCAGCCTGTTTCTGACTCAAGGTATTTTATGCTCTGGATAGTAAGCATCTCATGCTGTAAGCTACCTTTAAACTTGTGTTTGAAATATACATTGATCAAAAGTTCCATGTCTGAGTAATTGATTGATTATTTGATTATTCCTAGAGCATTGCAACATACCTATTCGACTATTTCCTGGTGAAGAGTGATAGACTGATAATTGCCATCCATAATCCATTCTCATCATCTCATGTCATTTGAGAAACAGTACTATAGGTTTGCAGTGTACACACCTTGATGCAATGGGGCATTATACTGTGGATAATATGGTATCACACTATGTTTTGGAGTAATGATGTGTAAGCACTTGTATGTCATGTTGCATTCTAGAATTGGTGTGAAATTTCAGACAGTGAGGAGCTCATCTCTGTCACTTAGTAATACTGATTTGTTCTGTGTGCCGTCTTTGGTTGTTCTGAGTTATCCTTGTTGATGTATCATGGTAAATAGCATGGTGTTTATAGAAGAAGTGGGTGATGCCCAAATGCAATAGCAAGGATCTAAACTAGGGGTGGGAAATGGTAACAGATAATCCATTTTATCTGATATTCGCATCCGAGAAAACGCGAATGCGGTAAGCAAAAATCTTTATTCGAAAATGTTCGTATTCGTATTCGAGAATATTCGTATCTGTATTCGAGACTATTCGATTAGTATTCAATCCGTTTTCGGAACCTGGGAAAAACCTAGATGAATTTTCTGATTCGAAATTTGAATTTGGACGGTTTGAAACCGGTAACCGTTCCAGTAACCGGTGAAAAACCGCAAAACTGCTAGGAATTTGTTCTACTAAGATTTGTTATAGAAGTTGTAGGAGGATATTTGTATTCGACCGAATTAAGTACATATTCGATCGAATTCATATCTGATTCGTATTCAAGAATATTCGAATTCGTATTCGTTTTAAAAATATGGATTCATATTCGTATTTGAGACTATTCGATCGTATCCGATCCGTTTCCATCCCTAATCTAAACACATGTTTCTACATGATATTACTCCATATTTAGTAGCATGCCTTTCCTCTTGATCATTGTTGCATTCTCGTCAGTCAAAACTTGTCACAGAGACACAGACTAATTTCTGCTCATGGCAGTCGTCCTTAGGGTGCCATGATTCGCATGTATGTACTCTATTGTTTATTAACATTTACAGACAAGATAATTGTTTGAGGGTGTAACAAATATTGACTTTTCTCTGTTCATTATCTGAATGCCTGTTGGACCTTCGATCTTTCTAACAGTACGCTTCGGTGTATTTCAGTATAATCCAGAAAGCATGTAGCGTCATGGAAGTTTTAAGGGATGTGCTTAATTCCATGGATCCTAGAACCCCTGAGGTATAGATGAAACCATTGTTTGCATAATCAATTATACGCTTGATACTTGTATCTTTTTCTGTTTTGACTACGGGTTGTAGATTTCTCTGGTTCATATCCTTTTGTTCTGGGGAAAGTAACTTTCATGGAATGCACTCTATTAATCTATCTCTTTGTAAATATTAACCTACTCTTACATGGTAATGTATTTTGTAGGGAGCGACAGATGAGTTTGTGTTGGATCTTGTAGAACAATGTATGTTTCAAAAACAACGAATAATGCACCTCGTTATGACGTCAAGGTAAGGTTCCAACTTTTTTGGTGCTGCCCTTCAGTCTTCCTGTTGCTTTCCATGCAAGTGGGGACATTTTCTTTTTGACTTTGCTCTCAATCTGCAATCCGTCATAAGCTTCTATCAATATATATTTATATTGATATGCGCATTATTATTGCTATTTGCCAGGGATGAAATGGTGGTATCACAAGCTATACAGCTGAATGAGGAGCTACGCAAGGTGCTTGTACGGCACGATGCATTGCTTTCAGTTCACCCGACTACGACAGTAGCTTCTAATCTCATGGAAGAAGAGGAGGAAGAAGAAGATGCTGAAAGTCTTTATCGGAGGTATGTTCTTTCATTCTTTACTCCTCCAATGGTGAAAGGTGGCCTTCTTACAGAATTTCCCTCAACGAAACAGACTACGGAAGGGGAAGGCTTTATCGGAAGACTATCCAGATGATTCCGTGCCATCATCTCGATCCATACCTGAAGACAAGATGCACCGCCCTCTCACCATTCAATCATCCCACCCTGATAGGAAGCTGGGTGCGCTGAACATCCGCTCACCGGACCCAGAGCTGAGGCCCGAACCTGCTATGTCAATTCCGCCACCGCCTGCCAAGCACGCCGAGAGGGAGAGGTTCTTCCGGGAGAAGAGCATGGACGCCGTCAACCTGCCAGGCCATCTTAGGGGCCTGTCGTTGCACAGCCGGGACGGCAGTAGCTCGTGTAGCGGCAGCACAGATTATGGCGACTGAGGGAGTGGTCTGGCACATACAGATTTTCGTTCTTCAGGATGATCTGCTTGCTTGGCAACACATTGATGTCCAGAGGAGCTGCCTCAGCCTCGTCGTCTCACTGACCTCCACTGTATACTTGGCTTGCTAATTCTTGTTCATTTTTTTTACATGTCTTTGGCGGACATCATTGGGAGACGGTCGGTCGGCATCGGCATGTTGTGATCCATCTGCCGCACTGCCTGGTACTTCTGTTTGAAGTTTGTTCTACTCTGCCCTTTTCTCTGGTTATGTACCAGTGGTGTGCCGCATTTGCTTGCATGTGTCAAGAGGTTTGGTCTAGATCTCGTTTTTCCAGTCCTTTTTTTCCTTGTATTCGTTTGTATTATTCGTAATGGCTAACCTGTTTTTTGTATTTTTAATTTTTTTTTCAAAATTTAGTTACGTGAAATAAGCCACCATCAGTTAGAGTGTAATGTCAATCGGTTACAGTGTAATTTTAGCCATAAGCTAGCTTATTTCAGCCCAATCAAGCGGCAAAAGAGATACCTTTAGTATTGGATCAGTGCAGGGCAACCTTGTGCAGTCGCTCTAGTGGGTCATGGGCATGGGAATGGGTTATCACCTAGGAAGCACCGATACTCCATTGAACTGCCGTACCCGTGTCCGATACGTATCCGATACGGCGATACGTACCGATACGTGGCGATACGGTATCGCGAAGTATCGGAGAATTTCAGCCTCAAAAATTTAAAAACACCGACACGTTAGCGATCGCTGCGATACTTCGCGATCGTTTCAGCCCATAAAGCCCAAAAGTCGAAGCCACCACGTCAGGTGCTCCGTCGCCCCTAACCCTAAATCCGAATCGCGTCAACATCCCGCACATCCTCTCCGGTCTCGCGCAGGCCGCCGTCGCCTCCTCGGTCGGCGTCGGTAGCTCGCCGCGCTAGTCGCCGTTCCCACCGGAGCTCCACCACTGGAGACCCAGAGGTCTTCAGTATCCCCGCCGCTGGAGCCCGCCGCTGAGGGTCGCTGGCCGGAGCCCCGCCGCTTGAGGTCCGCGGGTGGAGCCCCGCACACGGAGATCTGCGCTGGAGCCCCGCCACTTGGAGGTCGCGGTGGAGATTCGCCGTGCGCCGCCGCCGATGCCTAGAGTTCGTTGCGCCTCTCCGCGGCGGCGCGGAGTTCGCAGACCTCTCGGCCGGCGGCGCTGGAGATCCTCCGTCGCTCCGCGGCAACGCCCTCGCCGTCGCCGCTGGCTCGCCGACCTCTAGGCTCGGCTCAGAAATGGCTCGCGCTGCCGCTACTCGCCGTCTTCCTCGTCGGCCACGCCACTTGGAAGTCACCTCCCACCGCTGGAGGTTACCGTCGCTGCCGCACCGCTGGAGGTCATTGTCGCTGCAACAACGATACTTTTTGGTGGCGAGGAGAGGACACAAAAGGAAAGAAACCACATGATCTTCACTCACATGTTCGATCTGAAGCCATTCTGCTGTAAGAGGTCATTATTCAGCACTCCCCACATTTTTTTTAATTTTTAAATACATATATACTTGCCGTATCGACGTATCCTTGTTTTTGCAATATATCGTATCGAGGTATCGCCGTATCCGTATCGCCGTACCCGTATCGCGTATCGGGGCATCCTAGGTTATCACCTCGGATTGTGGGTGTAGAGGCCGGTTTGTCAGCGGCACTATTGTCTGCGGGAGATTCAATTTTTTGCCACTCTTAAGATTGACCAATTCACTATGTCACTTACATGTGGGGTCACCTGAGTCACTGACAATGGGTCAGTGTGGCAAATCTGTTGCCACTGGACTCATAAGAGTGGTAAATGATTAAATTTTCCATTGACTGCATGTTGGTGGGGTGCATTTGTCAGTGACTGCTGGTATTAAAATCTGCTCAACACAAGATATTGCTGTGGCATCTAAACCTTAAAAAAAATCAACAATTCGTTCGATGAAACATCGATTGGACTTTTAACAAATTTATTCTTTTAAACCACTCGTAATAATTTACGAAGAACACAATAATTTACAAAGAAGAAATAAGAGAGAAAAACTCACCGCAGCAAAGCGCTGGTTAATGCTAGTATGTAAGATTGGTAGTACTCCATGCACTTCTCATAAGGAAATAGACTTCATACCTCATGTCTGTCTGAGCATAAAAGAGCAAGATACGAATAGTAATGCAGCGGTACGATGAACTTGATGGGAACTGGAAGGACAAGAAAACCCACCACACACACACACACACACCGACAAAAAAAATCGTACAATTGAACCTTTGGTATATTGGTGAACATGATACCTCCCGTCTGGGGCCTCTGGGCTTCGTTCATCGACATGGCATGGTAGCAGGCTTCCCATCACGGCAGCGGGAGACCTGTCCAAATGGGTGGCACAACATGATCCACACAAGTCTGATTTGGTACAGAGTCTGTTAGATACGGTCTATCTAGCCTGTCAGTCTGAACGATCGTGTCATATCAACCCGTGGTCTGAGGCGGTGGCCCAGACGTACCCTAGCGAGGTTCATGCTGGGCCAGCACGCGGCCGTTTAGCCCGACTTACCAGTAAACCCGGCTAGCCCATTTTGACTCCAAAAATTTTAAAAACGTATTAATACAAAAAATGTAGAATTTGAAAAACGCATAATAAATTATAGAAATATAATAATGAGTTCTATTAATGTTTAAATGGCTATTTTGTTAGAAAATTTGCCAAGTAAAAACTAAACTTGAGAAAACCTTATCAAAGAAAAAATAAGTACAGCTTGTAGCTCATCATTACAGGTAAAAAATCAGAAAAAGTACAATGTATACATAGATGCTCTAAGAAGAGTTGGTGTCATTTGTGTCTTGCCTGCCTTTGCCGCTATCTAGATAGAGATTGTTAAACACGTATTCCAACTCCATATCCACCACACAGTGTTGAGCTCGCGCATCAGCTTGTTCCCAGCCTTTCACTATGAGAAGTACCTCTACCATCTTACTCGTGAGAGTTGATCTTCTCTCTTCCAATATTCTTTCAGAAAGATTAAAAGCAGACTTGTAAGAAATCGTCGAGACAGGAACAGTTAATACATCCCGTGCTAATATGGATAACACCAGATATGTTAGTTTGTGCTTGTGCCACCATTCCAAAATATTGAAGTCCTCTGCGTGATGAGGCACGGAATCGCTGTTCAGAAAAACTGAAAGTTCCCTGCAGGACCTAGTATGGATTGCTGCAGCACTTGATGATATAGAGCTTGATCTTCTAGAGGATCTTGGTGCATCAAAGATTTTGCCACATATATTTGTTTTTTTACTTGTGATGGGTGCTAATGGAGGTCGTTGCAAGTGAACTTCCTGAAACTTATGCTCGTACTTCTGGATTTAGAACGAATAGTTGTAAAATAGTTATAATAATCTATCCTATAGACTCACCTATAAGTGGAAGAACATTAGTGAATTCTGCAATTTTAGCTCTTGGATCTAGAATAAATGCAAATACGTATAAGTACGTGTTGTGGCTACAGACCAAACAGAGAGAGAGTATGGTAGTGGAGAGTTAGGTGAGCAAGTGCTTAGGGTTTTCCCATGGCTAAGACCACACACATATATATGTCCATATGGGGAGTGTTTTTACAGCAATACCCTTACATTTAAGTATCCCTCTCAGGGGCACTTATGTCGTTACACATATCCTATTCTGGGCCTTACAACTCTCTAGCAGGCCGGCTGGGCTTAGGTGGGGGCCACCCCTACAACAGGAGCCTTTCATGGTGACGGGCTTCACGGGCCGAAGCCATGTTGCCGAGCCATTTGGCCCCCTCCGTCCCTGCGGCCTGTGAACTTCTGAATTGCTTGGTGGATTGTCTGCTTGCTATGATCTGTCTCTCCGTGAGGGTGCAATGTTGGGAGGATTATCGAGGTTGCCTTCACCCTCAGGGCCCCTTGGTAACGAGGCCGAAGTCGAAGCCGTGGCGAAGACGTGTGCTTGGTGCGGAGTCGAAGGCGCTGGCGAAGCTAAAGGTGTTGGCGGAGGTCTGGGTGAGACGGGAGCGGTCGGAGCCGGGCATCTCCGGCGGGCCTACCGGCGAAGTCCAAAACGCGACCTCGACCTGGTTGCTCGGGCCACCCCTAGCTGTGCGTTCCTGCGGTGGCGAAGTTGAAGTCGAAGCGGAGATGATGCTTGCGCCCCGGGGTCGTCTGGGTGGGGGTTGGCTGAGGGGCTCCACCTGGTTCTCCCAAGACGAAGAGAATCTAGTTGCCTTTTGGTTCGCGGTCCAAAAGTGCGCCTTAAAGGCAGCGAGAATCGCGCCGACCCCTGAGTTGTCAGGGACAGGCTGCTACAGCCGTACTCACTGTCCCAACGGGAGGGTACACGCGGCGGGCCACGATTGACGCGTTGTGGGCTGCCCGCAGTCGCATGACCGCGGCCGCTCGCCCCTTCCCTAGGGGGCGGGGGGCGGGACGCGTGGCAGGATGCTACCGGTGGCTTGCGCTGTTGGCCCACCGACGGTCGTGTTCCTTGATCCCAGGGATCCAAACCGCTCGGCTTGGCTTGGTCGAGGCCTACCCTGGAGTCTTCGCGCAGACTTGGGGCCAGAGGACCAGGCGGTGCTTGAGCGGCGCTGCAGGTTAGACCGACGCCTGTTTGTCGGAGGTCCGGCTGGACCCTGACGTACAGGCAGGGAAGGTGGCGATCCGCCCCGGGCCGTCGGGGCCGAGGTGGTCTGCAGGCTTGCTGCCCGGGTCGATGGCGACGTGACAAGGTGCCCCCTTTGCGAGGCGGGCCCGGGGTAGGAGCCGGGGTCTCCTTGCTAAAGCGGAGACTCCGATGTAACTACTGTCGAAGTTGGCCGTAGGCCCCGAAAATTGTGCCGACACGTGCTGGGAGGTACGCTACGTACTGCGACCTGTAGTGTTCCAGATGGTGCGGACATGTGGCGGGAAGCTATTGGCACGTCGTGCGCTACCCGACCGTTGTACGACTGCGATCGTGCGCGACGCACGTGAACGGTTGTGTCTCTTCGGTTTCGGTCATGGGGAGGTGAGCAGTTCGTCTCCTGTCAGTTATGCTCACCGGCGGTGCGGGAGATGAAGGGGCTTTAAATAGCCCCTATGTCACCGCGTCTGCCCCCCCTCTTCACACCTTTTGGACTCTTTTCGCCCTACTCTTCTTGCCTCCCCTGCTACCGCGCTGCCCCCTGCCGCCGTCTAGGTTCTGGATAGCGATGGCGCGCGGTGAAGGACTCGTCCGGACGATCGGCGATAATGCCGTCTCCCGCCGGTCGGCGCTATTGGAGGTGGAGTACACGCTCGAGAAGCGTAGTTCGGCGCCGGTGGACAAATGGTTGGTGGCGACGGAGAAAGAGGGCCCGTGTTCCAGCGTTTTGGGTGCCACGCTAGTAACGGAGGAGACGATCCGTGGGCTGCTGCTCGAGGGGAAGCTATCGGACCGTCGGGAGGTACGGTTGCCCGCCAGTGACGAGGTGGAGCTGCGACCCGAGAAGTCGGAGGCGATCGTCTTCGTCGCCTATTTTGAAGCCGGTCTTCGCATCCTATCCGCCATGATTGTTGGTGACGTGCTGCGGACCTTCGAGCCGAGCCGCACGGTGACTCAACGCAGCGGCTCGCTTTGCCTTGCGGTGGTGGGCCTTGCGCCGCGAGGGTTGTTGTGATGCCTCAATGTTCGCATTTCTTCATGACGCACGCTGCCAGCCGAAGGAGCGGAAAGACAAGACGTTCTCCAACTTCGACAGCGTCAACTTCGTTCTGCGGTCCTCGTGCGGGAAGATCTTCCTTGCCAACTCAACCTGAGCGAAGTGGGAGCCGAACTGGATGCGACGGTGGTTTTACCACCGTGTGGCGAGCGGCAGCGGCCTCAAGTGCACGGGCCAACCCATGGCGTTCAACACCACGCCCGGCGTGTCGATCAACAAGGAGGATAGGCGAAGAGCACGAAGGCTCGTGGGGATCGCCGCTAGCTTCAACATGCGCGACCTCACCGAGGCGTTTGTTATGTACGGCGCGTTGACCACCGTTACTCCCGTTGATGCGGCAGACCCTAGGTCTGATTCGGCGAAGTACGCCGATTCGGACCTAGAAACGGGCGCAGGGGAGGAAGGCGAGGAGTCTCTGGGAGGTGCCGGGGTCCGAGAGCGCGTCGCGGACGATCAGGAGGGGGAGGCTTCGTCGCCCACGGTGGCCGCTGAGGTGGGGCCAACGTCCGCTGGCGACACGGGGGCCGAGTCCTCGCCTGCGATGCTGACGGTACCGAGCTAGCCTCCACAGGGGCTGGTGGAATGGAGCCTCTGCCCCCGACGACTACCAAGGCGGGGCTGCCCCCTACGAAGGTTACTAGAGTGGAGCGCCCGCCCGCGAGCGTTGCTGCAGTGGAGTCGTACCCTGTGGCGGTTGTCGAAGCGAGGTCCCCGCCTCGTTCTCCCAAGGCGAAGAGGCGACGTTTACGATCGCCTCCTTACCGGACGCCCAGGGGGTTTGCCGCGGCGGGCCGCATCGGGAGCTTGTGGGACTCCGACTCCGACGGCGAAGCTCCTAGGCCTGGCGTCCGCCCGGCTCCTGCACAGGCCGTGGCTGGGGAAGCTCGGGACCGGCTAGTGTTGGGCTCCCGCACGAAGGCCGCCCAGCCCCTCGGGCCAACATCATCCAAGGGTGCTGGCGCCCTGGTTGCTCCGCTCGAGGTGGAGGGGGCGCCCCAACGAAGTCCACCGGCTGCCACCGAAGGTAAACTGTCTTAGCATAGCTTAGCACAGCTTTGTGTCGCTCTCGTAGGACCGTAACCGGCACGCCATCTTTCAGCAGCACTCATCCCGGAGGACGGGCGATCCTCGGGGCGCGGGGACGTTCCTTTCGGGGGGCCGTCCAGCGCTCTCGGGACTGCCGCTGCGGACGCTACGTGCCCGAGCTTAGCGGACTTCACCCCTCAACCAGAGGTGCTGGGAGCATGGTGCGGGGTCGCGAGTGACGCGGCCGCAAGTATTGATCGCGAGGCTGGCGACCTACGGGCGGGCGCCTTGAGACGACCTGGAGGTGTCGGGGTGAGGTGAGTATCGGCCTTGTGACTATATGTGGCTTTTAGGGTTTCTTGACCGCCGTCGCCGCAGACCCTCGTCCTGGCTCAGGCGTTGCAGGCGGCTCATGCCCGTGAGCAGGGGGCACTAGAGGAACGGTTGCGGGCCGCTGAGGAGGGTCTGCGCACAGCCGAGGGGATGCACTCTACCAAGGACGACCGCATCCGCCGCTTGGAAGTAGAGTGCGCGGAGGCGAAGTCGTGCACCGGCACACGCGTGGCGCAGCCGCGCTGCCGCCGCCACGAAGCTGCGCGACAAGAAGCTGCGGAGGAGCGGAATGGCCTGCTCCAGCAGATCGCTGCCCTGGAGAAGGAGAAGGGCCAATTTGCTGCGTCTCTTGCAGAGCGGGATCGGACTCTGGGCGATGCCTCCGTGGCTGCGTGGGATGCCATGCTAGCCTTGGAAGGCACCCTTAAGGCCTCATCGCCGAGGTGCCGCCCCGCGCCTTCGGGCCGGAAGAGCTATCGGGGATGCAGCCACCCTCGCACGTAACGCCGCGACGTCGTTCGGCGACCATTGCTCTTATGTGACGTCGTGCCTAATGTGCGCGCTTCTACGGCTCCAAGGCTGTCAACACGTCGACGGGCTAGCTGACCCCAAACTGGACATGCCGGGCGGGGCCGGAGTGATGTCCGGCGCCGTACGCGCCGTTCGCCGCGCCATGCGGTTCTTCCATGAGAGGATTTGGGAGTACATCGGGGATGCCGCAGCAAAGGTCGAGCTACGGCAGACCATGCACAGTGAGGGGAACCTCGGCCTGTGGCTGGATGAAGTCCCTCGGCGTGACGAAGGCAATGCCGAGGTGTTGGGGGGCAACGCGAACCCACAGGTGTGACGCCGGGGTTCTTGTGCGTTGGCGTGTGTTGTAACATAAATGCCTTTCTTATGAATAAAGTAGAACTTGTCCTCTCCATGTCCTGATTGTGTACCTCCGTGCCCCGAGCAGCTACCCGACCGGGACCGACCACTATTTTCTGACCTTATGACCCGACGGCGCCTTCGACGTTGGTGAAGGGCCGAAGAGTCGCTGGATTTTTGGGCGGGCCAAGCTTCTTCGGGCGAAGTTCCGGCGCAGATGCGCGTTAAGGAGGAGCCTGCCGAGTAGCAGTTGCGCGCATCCGAAGATGCTTGTATACTCTCACTACGCCTCCTTGTAAACATCATGTGATGAATATAGACTTCGTCATTCCTCAAGACCGCGCTGTTCCATGATAGACTCGTGAGGCTATACTTCTGCGCTCGCCTGTACGTAGGTACGCTCCGTCCCCTACCCTTCGAAGTGGTGGCAGCGGAGCTGGCACCTAGTCGAAGTAGGCGCGCATCGAGGTAGACGCGCGAGTGCTCCGTCCCCTACCCTTCGAAGCGGTGGCAGCGGAGCTGGCGCCTAGTCGAAGTAGGCGCGCATCGAAGTAGACGCACGAGCGCTCCATGCCCTACCCTTCGAAGCTATGGCAGCGGAGCTGACGCCTAGTCGAAGTAGACGCACTCTCGAGCGCTCCATCCCCCATCCCTCGAAGCGGTGGTAGCGGAGCTGGCGCCTAGTTGAAGTAGGTGCGCATCGGAGTGATGCGCGAGCGCTCCGTCCCCTACCCCTCGAAGTGGTGGCAGCGGAGCTGGCACCTAGTCGAAGTAGGCGCGCATCGAAGTAGACGCACGAGCGCTCCGTCCCCTACCCTTCGAAGTGGTGGCAGCGGAGCTGGCGCCTAGTCGAAGTAGGCGCGCATCGAAGCAGACGCACGAGCGCTCTGTCCCCTACCCTTCGAAGTGGTGGCAGCGGAGCTGGCGCCTAGTCGAAGTAGGTGCGCATCAAAGCAGACGCACGAGCGCTCCGTCCTCTACCCTTTGAAGCGATGGCAGCGGAGCTGGCGCCTAGTCAAGGTAGACGCACGCTCGAGCGCTCCATTCTCTTTCCCTCGAAGCGGTGGCAGCGGAGCTGGCGCCTAGTTGAAGTAGACGTGGGCTGGACTTGCGCTCCACAGGATGCGCGTCGTGGTTAGCCTCTGCTGAGGCTCGTCGACGCTCCGTGGAGTGCTCGTGGAGGCAAGCCTCTGCTGCGTCTTGCGCCGCATCTGTGAGGCGTACACGGAGGCCAGCCTCTGCTGCAGCTCGTGCCAACTTTTCGAGGCATACGCGAAAGCAAGCCTCTGCTGCAGCTCGTGCCGGCTCTGCGAGGCACACATGACCATGGACCACGCCTTACTCGTGCTTGGTAGGGTGCGCACGGAGGTAAGCGTTGACACTGCGTCTTGTTCATACTCCGTAGAGTGCGTGGGACCATCAACCACATCTTTTTTATACTCCAGAGAGTACGTGTAAGGATAACGCCTACGCGTGCACAGGGGCATCCGCGTCATGTTTATAGTCAGTAGAGTGCGCAGGGACAACATCCGCGTCTTATTTATACTCCGTGGAGTGCACACGGAGGCGGGCTTCGATGCTACGTCTTATTTATACTCCGTAGAGTGCGTGCGGAGGCGGACCTCGGCGTTATGTCTTGTTTATACTCCGTAGAGTGCGTGCGGAGGCGGACCTCGGCGCTACGTCTTATTTATACTCCGCAGAGTGCGTGCGGAGGCGGACCTCGGCACTACGTCTTATTTATACTCCGTAGAGTGCGTGTGGAGGCGTCCCCCAGACACGTGAACGCGTGACTTTGCAAGAAACGAAGACAATTTTGCAAATGGTGAACTTTATTGAACTCTCGTTTGCGCGGGCGAGCAATTACAAAAGATGAGGTACTGACCGCTGATCACTCGAAGACGCGAACAGCTGCGACTGTCGTTGCCCTGGTGACGAGGCGGTGCGCGGTGGGAGCCTCTATTGCTGGAACGACCTGCACGGGAGCCTGGCGAGGTGCTTCCCGAAGCCGCCAAGGATCCTCACGCTTGCACGCCCGGTCTAGGTGTTCCGTTGGGCCTCATGGTGTAGACCCGTGGTGCCAAGCTCTATGCACCGAGCCATATCCTGGTTGCCGTGGACGGTGATGATTGCCCGTGGTCTGGGGAGCTTCATGCACAAGAAGCCGTGATGTGGAACTGCCCCGAAAGAGTATAGGGTTGGTCGCCCCAATATAGCTTGTAAGGGTACGAGATGTCGACGACGTCAAAGGTGACATCCTCACTCCTCACATTGTCACCTCGTCCAAAGGATACCTGCAGGCATATCTGGCCCAGCGCTCGCAGGGGCTGACCTCCGAAACCCTATAGTGGGATCCCCGAGGGATCCAACCGACTTCGGGGGATTCCCATCTGGTCGAAGGCCGCTGCGAACAGGATGTTTGCAGAGCTTCCTCCGTCGACCAGGGCGCGCCTCACGTTGCAACCTGCGATGATGACCTGGACGACCAAGGGATCTTGGTGTGGAAATTCCACACCCTCGGCGTCAGCGGGCTGAAGGTGATCTCATGCCGCACCCAGTCTGGCGGCGCCTGCGTCGGGTATGCCGCCACGTGATGCAGCCTCCTCGCATAGGCCTTCCGCTGCCGCGCCGAGGCGAACTCCAGTGAGGAGCCCCCGGAGATGACATTGATGACCCTGCGCTGGGCTCCCTCCGGGGCTTGCAGCTGCAGGAGGCCCTCCCGAGGTTGTTGTACGTGAGCCTGGATCCGCAGGGGGCCCTCCTGGAGCTGCGTCCCTTGATCTTGGATCCGCATGGGGACTTCCAAGGGTTGTTGGACGTGGGCTACGACGGGCGGACGCGCCTCAGGGTTCCTATCCCTGGTGACGCTTTGTCGAAGTGCCACGGCCATGGACCTCGCACCACTGGCCGTGGTGCTGATCGTCGTACTCTCCGCGGCCTCTGTCATCGTGACCTCGATCGCGCCCCCGGCCTCGACGTCCTCTGCCGTCGCGGCCAGCAGGGGTGCTATCTTCGGAGCCGCCCTCGATGTCAAAGACATAACGGGCCTTCCGAGACTTCTGCTGACTGCGTTTGGGTTTGTCGCCCGATGACTCCTTGTGCTAGGCATCCTTGCGTCCGGAGGAGTCCTTTGACGGCTCCTACTTGCGCTTGCCTTTCGAGGAGCCCTCCTTCGGTAAGCCTTCGTTCTTCGCCGAGTCCTCCGCCTAATTGGTGTTGGAGTCGTCACCCTGCCACCGCCGCGCGTCCTCTTCTACTCTGGCGTACTCCTCCATCTTGTCAAAGAGCTTTGCCACCATCTTGATTGGCTTCCGTGCGTTGTATTCGACCAGCGGCCCCGGGCGAAGACCCTGTACTGTTGCATTGATGATGGTCATTTTGTTGACATTCTTGACCTGGCAGCGTACCTTCGCGAAGTGCTTGAAGTAGTCCCAGAGTTTCTTTGAGGGTTTTTGCTTGACTGCGAAGAGCTGATCCGCGTCGACGCGCTCGACGTAGTTCCCTTGGAAGTTGTTGTAGAGCCGGTCGCGGATCTGCTCCCATGCGTAGATGGAATTTGGCTCGATGGTGAAGAACCAAGACAGCGCCAACCCCTACAACGCGAGGGGGGGCCCTTCGCCTTCGTGGTGTCGTCCCCGTCGGCGGCTTCGATGGCGGTCTCGTAGACGCGCACGAACTCCCGTGGGTCCGTGTCACCCTTGTACGACTCGATGGCACTCGGGAACTTGAAGTCCTCCGGCCACGCCGCCTGCTGCAAGCCTGCGAAGAGTGGGGATTCCGAGTCGACGTGCCGCAGCGGGACGCGACCAGACGTTGGGGCGTCTCGGCTATCCGCCCACTCCGGTGTGGGCTCCGGAGCAACCGTTGGAGTCTGCTGGCTCCGAGCCTCTTGCATATCCCGTACAGCCCCGCGGAGATCCGCCAACTCCCGCTGGAATGTGCTGAGGGCCGCCAGCAGGGTGTTCTCCACCGTAGTCGTAGCCGGAGCGCACGATGTACCTGGCTGCATGGTCGGAACAGCGGGGATCACGGTCTGCACTCCTGGATTACCTGCCGTGGTGGCATGGTGGACGTCGGAGTCGGCAGCGAGGCCGTGTTGCCGCGGGGCGCGCCGCGCCGCCGCCGGGCGGGGGGACGACGGCCGCACCGACATGGGCGCCGGTGCTGCCGCTCCCGGCCACCCAGTTGGCGCTATCGACAGTTGTCACCGTGCCTGCAGTGGGACCTCCCACGTACGTGGTGCGGTGTCGACCGTCGTGGCGGTGGTGGCGGGGTCGATCGTCATGGCGTGCTCGCCAGCGTTCGTCGCCGTCGCGCCCGCGTCGCTATCCACGCCCACGGCTGCCAACGCCGAAGCCCTGGTGTTGACGCGAGACTCCGTCACTCCTGCCTTCTTCTTCTTCACCGCCGACGCTGGAGCTTTCTTCGGTGCCATCCTTCTTCGGATCTTGAGGCTTGCTCTCCGTTCCTCCCCACGGACGGCGCCAACTGTTGTGGCTACAGACCAAACAGAGAGAGAGAGTATGGTAGTGGAGAGTTAGGTGAGCAAGTGCTTAGGGTTTTCCCATGGCTGAGACCACACATATATATATATATGTCCATATGGGGAGTGTTTTTACAGCAATACCCTTACATTTGAGTATCCCTCTCAGGGGCACTTATGTCATTACACATATCCCATTCTGGGCCTTACAACTCTCTAGCAGGCCGGCTGGGCTTAGGTGGGGGCCACCCCTACAACAGTACGAAATCTCATTCTAATATTTTAAATATTTAGTTTTCATAGTGCATACAGCCTCTCATAACACTATATCATTTTCATTAGCTTTCAAGTGAATGGTAATCGCAAGAATATGATGCACAATAATAGAAGATGTTGGATAATACACTCCGGATAAAACAACAGTGATTTCATAAAAGAGTTTCAAAAATACTAGTAATTTCTCAGCAACATACCAGTGCTGCTCAGTCAGTGAGATGGATTGCAAGATGAACAAGCTCCATGCTGAAATGCTTGTGTTGAAGGTTTAGGCTCTGAGTTGGTAGGCAAGATGAACAAGGTCATCAGATTTGGAGAGTTTCAGATGCTTGGGAATGCAGTGGTTGTTGTTCTACTTGTGATGATGATGCTAGTTAAGTAGTGGCCTATGTGCCAAAATAATTTGTAATAAATGCTAGTTAAGACTACAGTGCTTTGGATCATGACTTGTTTTCTACTTGATGTTCAGAACCTACAATAGGCAATATTTACTTGATGTTGAGCAATCTGAGATATGATCTGAACACAACCTGACATGGGGTGAACTATATTGAAGATAACATTAACACAAACTGAACACCATCTAACATAGCATCATGTTCACCTCACAAATTACCAAGTTTCAACTAGGGCAAATTTAGTGAGTTCACATCCCACAGACAGATAGTACAGTGAGTTCATAGCTCACAAGACCACATTACAAACTAGCAACCAAGTGAGTTCACATCTCACACAAACCCATTACAAAGTCTCACAGTTTCAAGAACTTTCTTTGAAAAAGCACAAAAGATGCACATAAGATGTGAACCCATTACAAAGTCTCACAGTCCCTTGCAAGCATCTATGCACACTGCCAAAACAGGAGGATCACCTATTGCCTTCTTGAGTTGTATCATGAACCAGATCCAATTGTCACCAGTTTTTAGAATCAATGAATCCAAAAGCTACTGGAAACATCTAGTTATGTCCATCTAGAGCTGTTACTACAGCTAAATACTCATTCCACTTGCCATTCAAGGTTGTTGAATCTATACTAATGTATGGTCTACAACTATCCATAAAACCCTCAACACAGGTCCTAAATGCAATAGAGAATCAGAATCTGTGAAAAGTACACATTACCTTTAACTCTTTTTTGTGTCTGTCTCTACAACACTTCCATAAGACCTTAGTTCAATCTCAGCCTGTTGAAAGCTTTCTTCCCAGCTGCCTTGAATATCATCCACTGCTCTTTGTCTTTGCTTCTAAACTGTATCATTTCCAATTGTAACATTGTACTCATCCTCCAACTTTTCTTGCAGCTCCTTGGCCCCCATGGTAGGAGTCCTCCTCAGGATAGTTGATGTCCTATTTGCCACCCAAGTCTGAGATGCCATACTACTCTTGATCCTGCTGCTTGATACGTATATGTGCAGACCTAGCTTATTTACCTGTAGAAAATAAATAAACCGGTAAGTACAAAAGAAACAACTACTAAAAATTAGTACATGTAGAAGTATTAGTACCATAACAGTTCTATTATCTAGAAACACGTGAGCTACAATCTTCTAAGGGCATCCTTCATCTCTACAAGAGCTCACAAACCTGGTAGGGTTAGATTTCTTTGTGGCCATATCAAATTCCTCATTTATGGCATACTGCCATACATAATGTGCTGCTCCTTAGGTATGCCATCATCCACTGGGATAGCTGCACCAAGAGTGTCATTAGGTGCAACATCTATGCCACTGCCACCAGCAGCATCATTAGGAGCAACTGCAGTAGCAATATTAGCAGCTCTTACATCCTCATCCCTCAAGCCTAGAAGAACATACATCTCCTCCTCGCCCATAGGAACATCTTTCTCCTCCTAATCAGAGGCTTGAGCAATTTGAAGAGTTGACCAATCCACCCTACCTTTCGAGGATCATACTTCTTCTACCCTCCACTTCTTGGATTGGTGGTGTTGCAAGTGGATTAGAGGGTTCAGCTACTAAAGTAGTACGCACTGAACTATCAACATTGGTAACACTACACTGGCTCAATTGGTGACTAGGAATATCGACAATTTCAACCAAAAAGCAAATCCATTTCACCTGCCTTGGTTAGTAAATGCATGCATAAGCTCAAAGGACTAATGGATCCATTTTACCAAACCAGTGTTCCTATCATTGCAAAAGAAATGGGCTTCTTGGCACAGCCCCCAAATTGTCCTCTGATGCAAGTGTTTCTATAGTGTATCTAATGTGCATCCACCACTAACAACCATTCCAGATCTTGATGATCAACCAAACACTGGCTTCCATCATCAAACCGCGCTATGTATGGCGAAACTTTAACAGCTACTATAAACACTCTCTTCAGATCAACCCTAATCGAGAATGCAAAAAAACTAAGTTAGGGGCATACTACTTTGTTCATGTCTACCCGCATTGAACACAAAATCAACCAATAAAACACACAATAGAGAGGAGTTTATGTACCCCTTGGGATCCATCACACGCTGCTTTCAATCCCTCAAACACAATTTAGATCTATGAAACAACCTACTGTTTCATAAATCAACCAAAATATTTGAAGCAAACTAGAGAAGGAAGCTACAAAGAAGAAGACAAATGGATTACAAAAAGGATGTTACCTCTGACGAAGGCGAGGCTACGCCAACTCCGACATAGATGTTCTACCGCATCGCCTGCTCAGTCATCGGGGTCAGAAGAGGAAAGGGGAGGGAGAGAGCAAGATGTAGAGAGTGGCTCGGTCAAGCTCAGCAACAGGTGCCGACCGAGCCACATAGCGTTGGCCTAGGGGCATTACGGTCATTTCCTCTCAAGTTTAAGAGCCCATTCAACGAAAAATAGTTAAAATTTTGAAAAAGGGCAAATAAACAGTTGGTGCATAAAGTTTGAGGCAAAAGGTCTATTACCATGTAATGGAGGGTATGTTATCAATGGATCTTCAACTTTGGGGCAAATGATCAATTATCCCTTTGCTTTATGGTATACGGATTATCGAATATGCCTTAGACTCTGTGTGTGTGTGTGTATCCTATTATTCTCTTGGAACTATTGTTATTAGGTGTCTAAAGTTCCCTAATGTTATTATTAGGCGGTGCTACAGGATGCAATAGATACATGGGGTGTGGAAACTGCACAACAGTCGTTGCCCCTTAAATCAAACAATGCAACTCAAATGTAAGTGGCTTCGTATCTATTATCTTAATCCCATTTTTTGTGTGAGATTTCAGATTTGATCTTTTGTTACATTAGGGCATTCGTATTGATGAGTTGTTCTATTGAATAGTGTGATATCGAACCTTGTGATATAGAGGATAAATAACTTTCTTTATCTTTTTCTCATAGTAGGCAACCCCAATCTGTGGTATATAATATCTTCAGCACCAAGGTTGATACGTTGTAGTCATGATTTAGGATTCATTCATTGCTATGTTCTTAAAAAACATTTGACATATGTAGGGAGGTCTTGGGAATATGGGAAACATGCTTCCTAAATGGAAACTCTACAGTGCATCACTCATACGGTCCCACTTCTTAAGATTCGCTCCACCGATCACTCTACTCCATGATCATGTATGGATAGTTTCTGATAATATTTTTGAATGCCTGATACTTTGAAAAAGTGTATAAGATCTTTTTCAGTTTAGTTTCATGATGAGGATTGCTGGCATCCTGCAGATGATAAAAATGGGTTATGTTCTTTTTATGCCCTTAAATAACATAGTGATGAATCAATCCAAAGGTCTAGATGTAACATCCCAAAAATTTGCTTTTTGAAAAATTTAAATTCAAATTAATTATTTTAAAGTATTTGAGTTTTATTTGGATTTGCCCTGAATTTCTGTTTTTGAAAACTGGATTTGAAAAGTATTTTAAGTAAAATCTAAAAATATTGTTAAATAAAAAGATATTTTGAATTTCTATAAAAAATCCTAATTCAAATTAATTATTTGGAGTTATTTGGCTTTTATTTGGTTTCCTAGATTTTCTGGAGTTTAAAACCTATTTTTGAAAATAAAAAGTATTTCAAGTATGAAAATTAAATACCACAATTAGTTGGCAGTATTTTTATTAAGTCCAAAACTTATCCAGGAACTTCTGTGAATTTTTCTGGAATTTTTGGAATTTATTTCATATTTTTCTGAGCTTTATTGAATTTTCTGGCAATTTCTGAAAAATCTAAAATCAAAAATCAAAAAATCAAATCCCCTCCCCTCTCCTCCGGCCGCCACGTGGACGGCCGGATCCTCTCCACGTCGCCCGGCCGATCCCGCCTAGCCCCCTTTGCCGCTTGCCACGCGTCCGGCTGGGATTCACCCGCCCCCACGTGCCCAAAACATCCCACCGTCCGCCTCGCCCTCGCGCCAGCCGCCCGATTCCCCCGCGCTGCCACGCGGCGCCATCTCAGCCTCGCCCGCGCCCCGCTCTCTCTATCCAGCCCCACCTGTCGACGCGCCACTCCCTCCGCCCCTCTCTAACCGCCCGGGCCCACCCGTCAGCTTCGTCTCCTTCCCCGCGATCTCCTCCTTCCTCCCGCTCGGCCGCACCATCCCCGCCGACCTCGCCCGCCGGGTCTCCTTTCCTTTCCCGCCGCCCGTGCGACCCGCGCCCTTTCCTTCTTCTCCCTCCCCGATTCCATTCCATCTACAGCCGCACCTTCCCTTTTCTCCCTCTCCGCAATCCCCGCCGATCCCGCCATCTCCGTGAAATCGCCCGCCCGCCCCTCTCCGGCCCCTATAAAAGGCGCCCCGAGCTCCGCCTCTCCTCACCCATCCTCCCCCGCTACTCCTCCCTCTCTCCCGTGTGCTCCACCACCCCCGCGCCGTGCACCACCGCCTCCGCCGCCTTCTCGGGCTCCGACGAGCAATTGCCGTCTGCTCGAGCCCCCTCTCGCCTGGCCGCCGCCGCCCCTAGCTTCACCGCAATGCCCCCGACCTCCTCCGTCCCTCGGCCGCGCCTCTCCGCCGCCGGAGCGCCGCTGCCGCGTGAGACCCGAGCCGTGCCACCACCATCCTCGTCGCCGACGCATCTCCGGCCGCCCTAGGTGACTGCCGCCCCCTCCCCCGAATTCCCTACTTCCCCCTCTCTCGGTTCCGCCTAGCGCCGCTCGCCGCCGGCCACCGGAGCTTCGCCGCCGACGCCGTGCCTGTGCGCCACCCCGACTGGTCGGCCACGTCAGCACCCCGTGCCTGCGTGGCGGCTGACATGGCGCCACGCCAGCGCCACCTGGCCTCCATCAGCCCAGTCAGCGCCACCACACGCCCCATGCCACGTCGGCCACTCCCCTCTCCCGTGGACTCGGTCCACATGAACCAAGGCCCACCCGTCAGCCGGCCCACCTCAGTGCTGAGGTCATGCTGACGCAGTAATCTGGATTTTCAATAGAAAAATAATCCAGCCGAAAAAGGAAATTCAGTGCTGACGCAATAATTTCAATTTCCTTTAGAAAAATAATTCCAGAAAATCAATCTTTTTCATGTTTCTCTGAATTTAAACTTCCCGAAGCCCGTTCTCCTTCATCGTAACTCCGTTTGAGCCCATTCAAATTTCTAAATTCATCAAAAATTCCAAACTATCCATTTCTTTCATCCTTTCAAATATTTGAAATTTATTTGATATTTCAAATATTTAAATTTCAAATTCCAATGCCTAGTTTAAATTCAAAGCCTCAGTTCCATTCCAAATTTTCTGGGCACTTTCAAAATTCAAATTCAAATCTTGCCAAATCTCCATAAAATCCATTCTATCTTTCTTGGTCCAAATATTGTCTCAGTAATTTCTTTTCCCAACCGATCTTCCAGATATTCATTCTCCCTCGTGTGAACTCCAAATCCGCTGAATCTTTCTCCTAAATTCGTCTAAAATCATAATCTTTCCAATATGGCCTCTATTTAAATTTTGGATTTTTTTTGAATTTTATTTGTATTTATTTGCTTTGTTTGCTTCGTCTTTTCCCGCGTAGATTCCAACATTGTCGACAATCTCTCCACCCAGCAGCAGGAAGACCCTGAGAGCGTGCAAGAGGGCAAGTCTCCTTTGATCATCTTGAACGTATGATTTTGAAATGTTTTAATTATTTTAAATTATGTGTATTACTATTTACATAAAACATTTGTTCAAATCTTAAGGTATTAGTTAATCCAACTTTGTTATGCCATTAATTGAAGTTGAATGCCATGTACCTTTGTAACCTTAGAATTTCTTTGTCTCAATAATGAGAGTATTATAATTATTTGTGAATAATAGAATGGTAGTATAATGCTTAGTCATGCTATGTAATATTCTTGAAATCTTGCAAATGGGAAATTATGAATTATTGTAATACCCTTGTTTTTATAAATTTAGTGGTAATTGGAGTTGCCACTGTTCTTTTAAAATAAAATGAAATGTGGAAGTTGGTTTAGATTAGGGTGGATGGTTGGTTTGGGTTGGTGCAGCAAGCACAAGATCTTGTTAAGTGTATGTTCCATCCTAGTCAATTGGGACCGACGCTTGTGTTTGTCGGATCGAGCATTAGCAGTAAAACCACAAGTCTATATGGGTGCGACCTAGGTGACTAACTTATGATAGTCTAGTTTAGGTACCACCGATGGAAAGTGGGTGCCGAGGATGGGTGGTTATTCACTGATGATGGACAGGATTTCATCGTACTCATATGGCGCAAGAGGGGCTTGGTTGGGCGGTTAGCCTACTGCGGTGAAACCTCGCGGGTGGTATCTAGCTAGATTAGAGTAAGGTAAAGGCTTTGTGATATTTTATCTGGGTCTCATGCCAAAGGAAGCGTGTTGACTTTTAGGATAATTTATCTCTTGTGGGTAAAGTTGTACAACCTCTGCAGAGTGTAAAACTATTCGAATAGCCGTGCCCACGGTCAAGGGCGGGCAAGGAATGCATTCACATGGTAGATTTCTGGTTTTGGTTTTAAAATCAAAGTTTTTGTATTCCGAGAGTGAAGGGAACTCTAGGAAGGGTATCCTGGCGGTTGGAGCCAGAGAGGGTGGATGGAACCCGTAGTTTAAAAACTTGACCAATTGTAATTGGTTGGCTAGTGTTGGTAGATGGAACCTTCACTAGAAAGTTAATGTTAGTTCTGTTAAAACAATTACTTTATTAAAATGATGCCTTTGAAATAATTAGTTGTAATTGAAATTAAAATATTGCTTTGTGCAAAGAACCATATAGCCTTCCTTTGTCAAGCCTTGCATCTATTGCATTTTTCCCAAGACTTGCGGAGTACTTTATGTACTCACATGCTACACTCAAAAATAATATTCAGAAGAGTACGAAGCTCTAGAAGGCGACTACGACTTCTTCGCGGGTAGATTCGACGAAGGATTCCAGGAGTTCTAGGTCGCGCTTCCCCAGTCAATTGCTGTGGCGTATTGATGGGTCTTCACCGAGTTTATCTTTTGCTTCCGCTGTGTTTCGTGTGTGCGAGGTCTTGAAACCTCAATTGTAATAATGAGACCTTTCGGTCTGTACTCTTTAATATTTTAATAAAGCGTTGCTGGTTATGTATTCATTTCTGTTTAACTGTGTGCCCTAGCTTTGATCTGGGACTAGTGCAGTAATACACAGAGGGTCCGGGTTCGGAAATCCGGGGTCCCGACACTAGATCTGTTCTAAGGACACTAATGTTCAGAGATAATTTACGCAGTATCCTTTGCTTTCAAGTTTTTGCCTTCTGCATGATTTTGCCGCAAAACAAGTGCTATATGCAAACATGCTGACTTGCTCAGTCATATCCAGTGTCTGTTTGGAAATTTGGAGGCTATCTTTTCCATGATTTGGCACCTTTAAATGTGTTTTTTTCTCCCAAGTCTATTTCAATCAGTGCATCTTATTATTTGCTGAAATGTTATGCTGAATGATTGGATCTTTTCAACTGTTACTATCGTCCTTTTGCTTGTGATGTGGAATTCCTTGAGAAGATTCCCAGAATTATCTTTAGATTTTAGACTAGGACAACAGGAGGATGCACATGGGTTCCTCCGTTGCTTGCTAGATAACTTTCATAAGTGCACCTTTGATCCCAAGTCAAAGGGTAAGCCCTCATCTTTTGATAAAGAAAGTATTGTCAAGTAGGGTTTTAGAGGCCAACTAAAAAGCCAGATAATTTACTGTCCTGGCACTTATTTGGTTAACTTGGCACGTGCATTGCAACTAATGTTATCCAGTGAATCTAGTTAACTTGCTGCGAGTGTGGTCATTGCTCGAAGTCATTTGAACCCTTCCTTGATCTCAAATTGGAGATTGATCAAGCTAATCGCGTTGTTGATGCTTTGGAATCTTTTAATATGGTAGAGCAGATTGGGGATGCTGAGAACATGCTCACCTGTGAACATTGTAATGCTCAAGTTTGTAAGAACAAGCAGCTTATGCTTAATAAAGCACCCGATGTCATTGCATTTCGACTCAAGCGTTTCACCACCCTAGATAATTCCATTAAAAAGATTGATAAACATGTGGTGTACCCATCAGATCTTGATTTGACACCATTCCATAGCAACCCATATAACACCATGAGTTTTTCTACTATGCTCCACTGATAAATTTACCACGATGGCATATTTTGATGTTTTTTCTTGTATTTTCGCATGCAAAAGGAACTGAAATACGATCTTTATGGCATCATTAAGCATTTTGGCTTACCTAACTATAGCCATTATGTTTTCATCGTTTGTTCTTGACCAAGTACTTGGCACTTGATGAATGACTCCCATCAGGGGTGGAGGCACTGCTCGATAATCCTAGGCAGCTGCCTGGGCTCACTGGCGACGAGCAATGGAGGATGTAAAGCATCTTGTCGGCATACCACCATGGGTGAGTTCCCAGGCAAGCATCGGGGAGCTTGAGCAGCTGGGCCATTACATGGGCCCACCCTACGGGACATCATATGGCCCATACATCAACTGCTCGGCGCCCTCCATCTTGAAGCAATCAATCCCCAATTCCCCATTCCAATCTGGTCGATTCCCTGCTTCCCTCCCCTTCAGGTCTCATAGGCCGATAGGTGATAGCTGGCACAGGCGGCATGCGAGGTGGCAACCGGCAACAGGGCAGTCAGTTGTAGGGCGGGCAGGGCGGCAGCCGACAGTCAAGCAGCAATGGTCAAGGGGGCGAGTGGGTGGGCAAGCGGCCAAGCACCGCAAGCTGACAACAGCAAGGGGCCAGTTAGAGCCAAGGCCCAAGGAGGCGACACTGTGGCAGACGTAGCCAATAGGGGCCCAGGCTGGTAGGTGGTAGGGGCACCACTACCTAGGGCTTGGGGAGAGACCGAGAGAGAAAGGTTCAAGACTATGAGGATTGAGGAGAATTAGTGAATCACTAGTTCACTACATTGTCAATCTGTCATGCTCCTCCTTTCTTTATCTTCTGATCTACTTCTTGTCATCTTGTGGTGGTTATCTATTACAGATACACTGAGGCTCTTAGAAGAAACCCAAAGAATTGACTAATTGACTCAATTGAGTAATTAGTTGATGTCTTGATGACTTGATGTCTTGATGAATGATGATCATTGATCATTGATCATAGATAGATCATAGATTCATAGTCATAGATATAATATTTGTGAATTGCGAATTATGATACACTGACTCATAGTCATAGTCATATATATGATATGATATTTTGGGTTAAGAGATCGATTGATCCACCCTAACATTGCCAATCTATTTTTTCCTCAAATATTGAATATTTGAATTGTCCAATTTCATAACTGGGGAGGTTTTTGGTTGATATGAAAAGCCATAGAAATGTTGGAACTCATAGAAGCACAAGTTAGCACAACCGCAAGCTTCACAAGCACAAAGTACTTAAGACTTACATTCTTCATGTGAGGAGGTATGCTACCTTTGGTACTTGTTATCCATATCTTCTTTTTTTTTTTTATCTATCCAATTAAACATGTGTATTGAATCATGCTTTTAGTTTAAAATTATTACGGTTATCAATTTTGCTTTTGTCATACATATATTGACTTATTGGAGCTTATTACCTACGGTTAAGTCCGTCCAAGCTCCCAAATTATCCTGGCTCCACCACTAACTCCCATGTATGTGCCACTAGTCAATTGCTATTGCTTTTGTGACACAAATCGTTTTTTTTTTTTTTGTTGCAGTTCGATTCAATTACTGAGACAAGTGCACTAAATCAGGAGGCATATACTCTCTTCTATGTTAGGCAGGGCACATGTCCGTGGTTCTCAAGTGTGCTAGAAGAGGCCCTGCATGCAGAAAACACCAGTGGTGCATCTCCTGTGTCAGTTTTGGAGAATATGGATGCGGATGGTTCGACATCTTCTGGAGAAGGTAGTAGCAGTAGTTCTAGTGATGAGTTAGAGAAGGGCGAAGCTAGTCAATGCAAAGCATCTCTCCTTCTTGAGGAGCCAGCTAAGAGATGTTCAATTGATGCTTTGAACAGCGTGAACGTAAAAGATGAAATCAGCCCATGCAGAGCATCCCCCCCCCCCCCCCCCCCCCACGATGATGTGGCTATGAGATGTCCCCGTAGTACTGCTGCAATTACCAATCTGAAGGGACCCTCGACTCCATCTCCATGCTACAAGCGATCATCCTCTGATAACGAGTTTGGTGTGTTTTGAGTCCTTTGGTAAGTATGCATTTTTCAACTAAAGTTGTTATGGGCATCTGGTTTTGTTCTGCAACCGAGTTCTTTGCCACACTAGTACTAATCACGTATCTGTGCGTTGCAACAGAACTCATTGGATGTATAGAGAATCGTGCTATAGAAGAGAGTTGCTCTGATCGATTGGAAAGTGGAGAATGGTAAGAAGTTAAGATAATAGAGCGGTTGTAGGAGAATGGACGTACAACCACCAAACTCATTCTTTATAATAGTAATGATATCTTGCTTATGTACCTTATATAAATAGAGTTTTTTTACAGTACATTATACTGGTAGTAGAAATAGAATTTAACCGTTGATTTGTGAGGGTATTATAGATTTTTGTTTTTCAACATTGTGAGGACGAAGCGAAGAAGCGCCTTAAAGATAGCAGGCTCCATGTCGATGTAGGCCATCTCCTTCTCCTTCATCGCACCAAAGAACTCTGCATTGAAGACAAGAGACTGCGTGGCCATCACACACACCTGTGAGAATGGAACAGCTCGCCGCCCCACGCTGAACTCCACGTCCGATCCCCTCGGGTTGTTCAACATCTACTCGAGATGTTCATGCAGGTTCGGTCGCGGGACTGAAATTGGGGAGATCTTCTTGGCAGGTGGTACCTCCTCCCAGCGCAGTCCTTTGATGGCTGTGATGATGCACCTTATCGTCAAGCAGTCATTGTTGAGGCACGGCGAAGAAGAAGATCATAGCTCATATTTCTTGATGAAGTAGTACTAGTCCCAGATATCTGATGGAGAAAAATACTGTGTTTTTGACGCGAAGTCCGCAAGATGCGACACCTTGCCATCCTTGTCCAGCAAACCTAACCGTATTCTGGCCTTCACCTTCTTGTGTTGGCCATGATAATACAGGAAAGCCGATGAGTAGCTGGCACAGTCCTCCAAGCACCCGTTCAGGAGGAAGAGGACGAGCCAGTCATAGCCGTCGACATGGAAGGTGCTGGAGTTGACTCGCCTGGTCGCGCCGACGCTGTCGACCAGTGAGTAGCCTACCACCTTGAAATCGTGCGTGCCAGTGAAGCCCTCAAACACGCACCGTCAGGACGTACCGGGTGCGCAGCGATCAGCCGACGAGGCGGACGTGCCGAGTACCTCAAAATGACATGGCCACTCCTTTACAATTTTACTCCTTTTTAAAATTCTATTATTAGTAGTATAGATGGTAGTATAACTAAATGTTAACTAATCTAAACTACTAGACCACAAAGATTAGACGGCTCATATTTATCTTAAGACACTGTAAAAGAGCTTTATACATAACATAATCGCATCCTCGATTTATCGTCCAGTTGTCATAGTATTTTTTTTTTTAATGTGAGATTCAACGATTAATGGGCCAACCTAGAGATGATGATTCCAAACACCAGAAGGTTGCAGTGTTGTGCTCATTATCTTCCACACTATTTAATTAATTTCTCGTGTTACTTTGCTCTGCTCATTCACCTTGGACCTTTCTGCTTGTCTCTCATTTACAGACGATGAGGAGGCTCCTTCGGTTCCAACGTTTAAACATCAAACGGAGTTGAAGAAAGCTAAGGCTGCATCTGCATCTAAATCTGAGATAGGAATGCTGCCAGCCCAACGAAGAAAAGGTTTATTGAACGGCTTGATCACACAGGGCAATGCAGAGCAGGACAAAAAGAAGAGGAAGTTGCGCATCCTAACTTTTTAGCAACTAACTTTCTAGCAAGTTTCGAGTGTCAAATTTTCTTTTGCTGTATATCTCGTTTAGCATACATGAATCTGGCCTTCATGGCCGGCTAGATAGATCGTACGGTACGTTTGAGCTTAACAATGACCTCGCTCAGTTAGGCTGAAAAATAGTGATTTATGGTTAAAATTGCATTGTAACTAACTAAAATTACACTGTTGCTAAAGATGGCCTATTTGGCGTAAGTAAATTTAAAAATAAAAAATATGTTAGCTCATCACGGACAACGTAAATGAATACGGGAAAAAAGAACCGGCAAAAAAACTCAAAAAAAGCTAAAAGTTCGGAAAAAGATGAAATTTATGAACAGTGAAAAATAAGTCAGAAACTCAAGCTGAAATAAACGGGGCGTAATCTTTCTTCCATTTTGGCTGCCCTGTGATATGGAATGCCTCGCCTATTTATACGAGATTTGCACTTGTAGTCACTGGCCATTTCGTTTGGTAGGTAGCACGACGAGTACGTGGACAGTCCAGTGCTTATCTCGTGTACAAGAAATAACCAAGGAAAAAAAAATCGAGTTTGTTTCTGATGGAACATTGTACATGTAACTGGTCTGTTCAATCCTGTAAGAATCCAAACAATGATTTTATTCGACATCTGCTACATATGTTTTCCCTTGACCATTGCGCTGTTTGTACCGACTAGCTATGCTGCTGTTCTGCATCATTTGTCCCGGTGCGAGTTTCAACTACCGATATTGGTAATCAGAATATACAATCCCAGAATCAATCCACACCAATCAGAATATACAGTTCTTTTTTCCTTGGAAAAAAGAAAGGAATGTACCACTCTTTTAGGATAAATCTGCGAAATACGTACTCTACTCAAGGTTGCTAGTACCGTGATCCTTGTCGGTACCATTTTTGCGTCCTGGTAGGATTGTACACCGAAAACCGTGATTTTAGAAGTCACAATGTTTCAAAAACTGAGTTCTTAGTCAAGATCCCTAGGTAGAATCGGTGTGGAAATGGTCCCTTTGGAGGGTAAGATCGCCTACTGCTAACACGGGCAGGTGTGGTGGGGTGGATTGCATCGAAGAAACAAATGCACATAGGCCTTGTAGCTTAATAGCACCTCCAAGAGATTAGCCAAAAGAAGTATCTAAATTTAATGATTTAGCTATTCTCTAAAATGAATCTCACCTAAAAAAAACTAGACTACTCCAACAGGCTATCTAAACTGGGACTCGCCATATTCAAACCTGCCACGTCATCAGGACCTTTCATCTTTTCGGATCCATCATGAAGACCTCGTCGTCCGCTCGGCCAGGCTTTCTCACGTCGTCCTGGCCGCTGGTTCCGGCCGCCGTAGACTCGTCCAGCCACGCGGGTGCAGCCTCGACGGCATGGCCTTTGCATCTGGGTAGGGAAGCTGCGGGTGGCGGCGTCTGGGAAAGGGATTTGCGGTGCTTGGCCACCGACCCCTCCGTTCTCCATCCAATCCAAATCCACAAGGTCCTCGCGGTAGGGATCTGCGGTGCTTGGAACACGAGGATGCGGCGGCGAGGACATGGCGGCGCTTGCGGGGAGCGAGCGGGGCGGAAGATGCGTGCGGCGCGGAAGAGGCCTGCGGTGGCGGCGGAAGAGCCTGCGAGCCGGCGTGAAGCAAGCAGAGCGCGCAGAAGAAGAACTAGAGGGCGCGCGGTGGGTCGCGTCACGCTGCGGAATGGGGCGCAGCGCGCGGGAAGGAAACGCCGACCGCGCCAAGAAGCTGGATGGCGAGCGAGGTAGGCTATCCAAAAATAGAGAGCGAAGGAGGAGGGATGAAGAACTACTAAATTTGGAGAGTCATTTATAGAGTCTATTGGAGACGTTTTTTCTCCAATAATAGCCAAATTTACCTTTAGAAAACGATTTAGCTCTCCTCTTGGAGTTGCTCTAAGACCCTGTTTGAAACAGATTCTACATTTTAGGTTCTAGAACTCAGTTTTTGAATAACTGATTTCTTAATATGATTTCTATAAACCGTTTATAGAAGAAACTATGGAAGTCGTTTTGAACGAAATGACTTCTCAATGTGAGTGTCTTTTACTCCCTCAATCTCTCTCGTAATCAGCTAAAAACCAAAGCCCACAGTCAAAAGCTACAACACTTTGAAATGGGATCTAAACCATGTGTTATCCTGAGGTTGAGAGTTTGAGCCTCTCACCCCAAACCTTTTTTTCCCCTCTTTGCTCATGGGGCCCGGCAAAAAAACTCGAATAAAAAATGCTTTAATTGCAGTAGTTAATAAATTTAAAATTATAATGAGTCTATTTTGAGTGAAAAAGAAAGGTTAACGAGGTCTGACTCGATAGTGACTCCTTAACTCAAATTTAGAATAACCACTTAAACAATAAATAAAATAATTTTATATCGGAATATATTAAATTCAAAAGTAACTCAATAATAACACGTTAGACTCCAGCGCCTCATGCAGATCGGAGCCATGCAGGGGGCACCTTTACCGTATTGGTTGCGTATTGCGGGCGATACGCCATCAGTGTTGAGTTACGCCAATCACAACGCATTGGGCGTTCCCTTTTCCTCTCGTCCTCTTCCTTGCGTTGCGTGCTTCTTGATCGAGCGAGAGGGAGAGGGAATCGGGACCGATGGCGGCGGCGGAGTCGGACGACCCGACGACGGCGGCTACGCTGGAGAAGTTCCGCCTCTACGAGACGCGCGCCGTAAGTAAATTGATTGGGTTCGATTCTTGCCGCGAATCGGTTGATTGCTGAATTGATGACTTGCTTGCTGAATTTGAATTGATGGTTGCATGGTGCAGAGGTTCTACTTGATCGGGAGTTCGCGGGAGAAGCGGTGGTTCCGGGTGCTCAAGATCGACCGCTCGGAGCCGTCGGAGCTGAACCTCAGCGAGGACCCTGTCTGGTACTCCCAGCAGGAGGTCAAGAGCCTCCTCAAGCGCATCGACGAGGGAAACCGCTCCACCGGCGGACTCACCCCTGTCACCAAGGCATACGGCATCGCAGGTCCCTACTCCCTCCGTCCTAACACCCACTACCACCTTCGTTATTCATCCATCCTATTACATTGGATTGGATTGTTATCCTAACCCTAATAATTCCTTGGAAATCTCACTCTTAATCAATCTCCTGGCCCTGGGAATTCTTAATTAAGTAGGAGGGGGTATATGGTTTGTTGAATGAAATAAATACAGAGATTCTTCATCTGATTTATTGTGTTAGGAATGCTGATATTTTTCATCTTTAGTGGATAAATTTGCTGTATGTTGGAAAATTTTTTGTGACTGGCGATAGCAGCGAGCGAAAGTGCACCATTCATGGCCTTTGCCTCAAATCCCCGTTAGTCTTGTTCGGATTGTTGGATTGTCAACTTGTCGTACGAAGATGGCCGACTTAATGCATGGTGGAGTTGTTTTTGGTCTGAACTCCAAAAGAGTACAAATTTCAGATTTATGTCTTGACTTATGAATGCCCCTAGTATCCCTTGTCAACAATTTGGTTGTTCCTTACTGGAACTATTTCTTGTGGAGACACGTGATAATCAACTAGCTATCCAATTGCCTAATCGGATATTGGGAGTGGTTCTGAACGGAAATGCGTAGATATTGATGGAAAATGAGAGATATTTCAATAACCCCAGATATTAACGGGAATCCTCTTGAGTCTTGCCATTGTTTCTGAACGTATTTGTTTTTGTCTCTGTTGCTATGTAGGTTGCATCAAATTCTTGGAGTCGTATTATCTGATTTTGGTCATCAAGCGCCGTCAAATTGGTTGCATTTGTGGGCATGCTATTTATTGTATAGATGAGAGCCAGATGGTCACTATCCCACACACA
This sequence comes from Dendrocalamus sinicus, assembly GCA_036346575.1. Taxonomy (NCBI): domain Eukaryota; kingdom Viridiplantae; phylum Streptophyta; class Magnoliopsida; order Poales; family Poaceae; genus Dendrocalamus; species Dendrocalamus sinicus. Next base: position 2,348,971 of record CM070670.1, read on the forward strand.
TCGGTGCAGACAGATGTCGCAGCCTCTAAGAATGAGCTAAGGTATAAGTTTTTTTTTTCATCAATGTTTCTTGTCCATTCTTTTCATTGCCTTTTCCATACTGTTTCACACTTTTGAATTTGCAGGTATTTGCATATATTTGCTGAACTTTAGTAAATATTATTGCCTCTGTAACAGGTACAAAAAACTTTTGGCTAGTGTTGATCTCACCAAGGATTTCTTCTATAGCTACACATACCCCATCATGCAGAGCCTGCAGCAGAATGTCACTTCTGCAGGGATGAAGGAATTTCCTTATGAAAATTTATTTGTCTGGAATACCTTTCTGACAGAGCCAATTCGATCAAGGTGCCGCAATACTCTTTGGACAGTAGCTCTGGTCCATGGGCACTTCAAGCAGGTTATGTCTGACAAATGGTCTGCTCCATATATTGGTTTTGCTATTATTTATGTTTCTATTGTATGCTTGTGCATGTCTGATATAACTAATTTTCGACTTGGAGCTTTACAGTTTACATTAGTTATTTCCTTGGATCCTGTCAAGGATGTGTTCACATCAAAATGCTTGGGAGCTTTACCTGTAAAGTCATACTAACTAAAATATGGATCTCTACCTACATCTGACTTACCAGAGTAGAATGTTGAGACAGTTCTGACCTAAGAGAAAAGAGGTACAATTTCAATCCCAGAGTTTGTTTCCATTAGAAAATAAATTGCAAAGGAAATTGAAATCCATAGGACATGTTGCAACTACTAGTGATGGTGGACCAGGTCTTTGTAGTTGTCATCTCTCTGTTCCTTACTGAATAAATCCATTATTATTTGAACAGTTGAACTATATGAGGCTTTGGAATTTATTGCTTGGTTGATGAGTGCTGCTACTGTAGATTAGTTTCTTGTTCAGTTTATCCGGAATGATAATGCCCAACTTGCAGCTGATCCATGTAAAAATGATTAAATAAATGCATAACAACTATTTTTCAATTGCATATTATGTACTAACATAATGTGTACATTTTCCAGATCAAGCTGTCAATATTTGGTAGGGAGTTAAATGCTGTCCTCATTTCTAGAAGATCCCGACATTTTGCAGGGACACGGTAGGTTTCATGTGCTTTAAGATAATGGCATATTTCTGGATGTCCTTTCACTTTATGTAAGCTGACTCTCTTATTCAGGCTTACATCCTCTTCAATTTATCGTGTTCATTTGATTGCTGTTGACTTATCACATGCATGTGTAAGATCTTGTTTTGGGTGAATCAGTGTTCATGAATAATTTTTCAAATCAACACCCGACGGTCTTATGCTATTTATTTCCTGTACTTTGTCAACTGAGACCAAGCAAAATACTGACTCTGCTCGTAATATGTTATTCTCATTTAATCAAAAACTTACTACCTTCCGCATGGTATCTGTAGGTATTTAAAAAGAGGTGTGAATGACCATGGAAAAGTTGCTAACGATGTCGAAACAGAACAAATAGTATTTGAAGAGGAAGCTGGTTCCTGGAAGGGAAGCATGAGTGCAGTAGTACAGATGCGAGGATCGATCCCTCTTTTTTGGTCGCAGGAGGCTGGCCGACTTAGTCCTAAGCCTGATATTTTTGGTAAATAAAATTTGTAAAGAATTACCTTATAATCTCAAAGACGAAATCAAATTGCATAGTTTGATTGGAGGATATTTATATATCAAAACTAAATTTCTTATCTGGCCATGCTTCAATTAGAGCTGCATATCTGAGGAAGGTTTTGAATTTTAACTATTATATGCTTGTCCAATCTCTTATCTGACCATGCTTCTAAAAGCTTGAAATGCATAAAATTTCTCGATGCATTCTCACCTTTGGATTTTGCTGCAGTGCAGAGATACGATCCTACATATGAAGCAACAAAATCACATTTTGACGATCTCGCTCAGCGATATGGGCATCCTATCATAATACTTAATTTAATAAAGGTACGTGCTTGCTACTTGATTTTGTGATCCCGAATTGCCTTCATCTGTTGTTGGTAGTAATGATTCTGCTGCCCTTACTTTTAACTTCAAGATGAAACTAATGATTCCTGTTCACGAGACAGAGAAGAGGTCATTATCCTGATTCATTTTGAAATGATAAAATCTTTTACCAGACTTGTTTTTGGGTATTTGAGGTTTGACTTCAAATTCAATATGTCAACTGCTAGAATGTGTTTTGCGTAAGAATTAATTCAGTTACACCCACAGCACTTATTGAGAACTTTTTGCGTGCACTCACCAAACTTGATTCTTTATGCTTCCCAGTATAAGACACAATATCTAAGAGTAATATGCCACTTGGAACCAAAACTGAACTGAAAAACATTGTCGATTATACCTCATAATTCTTCCAACTTTTTTCCTGGATAAGTTTTGCTTGGCCATGTTCAATTTGTGGTGGCAGGGAGCTGCTATCCCACTTTTACTTGTTTGTGCAGCCAGCATGTTACCTTTTGCCCTCAGTATAATACTCATCAAGGTTTTGTGCTGTCTGTGTAGACTGTTGAGAAAAGGCCACGAGAGATGATGCTCAGGCGTGAATTTTTTAATGCAGTTGGATATCTTAATCAAAATGTCCCAGAAGAGAGGAAATTGCGATTCATCCACTGGGATTTTCATAAATTTGCAAAAAGGTTTTTCTATCGATTCTTTTTAAGTTCAAATTTGCGTTAGTGCTTGTTCATGTGCTAATGATTCTCCACCTGTTATTTCAGCAAGTCTGCAAATGTACTGGGTGTTTTAGGCGGTGTAGCGAGTGAAGCATTGGACCTTACTGGATTTTATTACAGTGGAAAGCCGAAAGTTCAGAAAAGAAGGTCAACTCAGCTTAGTCGAACTAGCACTGCAAGGTACATATTTCAATTTGTCAGCAAGTATACAATTTCACGTAAGGCAAATATATACAGCTTATAACAAACATGTGTATTGCCTTCCCATAGATTTTTTAGCAGAGAGTTGACAAATGGAAAATAAGAATTGATATCTCACCCAGTTTGTTAATAAAAAAGAGTACGATTACTGGCCGATTGCATTCAACCAAGGATTCAAAAACGGATTATGGGAAAAAATTGAGGACCACAACCGGTAATGGTTCCTGGCAGAAACTGGTTTTCTCCTGGGTAGTTTCAATTGCCAAATTTGAATGCAAAATGTGAATTTGACTTAATCCCAGCTGGTTACCACCCGATCTGACTGGTTCTCAGCCAGAATTGCTGTTCATCAATTTAAATTCAAAAATCTTAATTTAAATTTAAAGTTTTCCATGCCGGAATCCCCCAGTTGTCACCAGTGATCTGGTTACCGCCGGGATTTTTTATCCCTTCATTCAACACATGAATACCATAGCCATGTAATCATGTGGCACTAGCAACTGGGGCCAATATCAGCACATCGCAACTAGTAGCGTTTGCCATGCATAATGCGCCTTGTAAGTCCTATCCATCTAAGCCCTAAATGCTAATGCAAGATGGGACAGTGATAGCCTTACTCTTCGATGGCCCAATGTTGGTGGCTGCTTGCCACTACAGTAGATCGAATCTGTACTTGCTTATATACTCTTGGGGAATGCCATGCTTGCTGTGGTGCCCAAATCATGTGTAAAATTAAAAACTTAAAATGCACATTTCGTTTTCAAGGAGTAAGTTTCACTATACGTCCTTGGCCCATATTCTAAAAATTTCCTTTAAAAAACTGCTGGCTTGGCAATTTGGCATGCCATGTCACAAGATGCTGACATGCTATGTGGCACTAGTTTGGTGATGCACCATGCTAAGTGAACGATCTTGAGTCTTAGACACATTTTACTATTTTAGTATACATTATTGCTGACCTGCATTCCATGTTATCAAGCCCACTGCAAAATTACATGATGGGACCCAACTGAAACCGAAATGGAACTTTACGGACCTGTTTGGCAAAAACTAAAGAGTGGGGGCTCCAGTTTTATATAAGGAATGATGATCTGCAATGAAATCTACTATGTTTTAGAGATAACATATCCTACTGCAAACTGACAATATTCCCCTCTTTCTTTGCACAGGGATGGCTCCATTGATATAAGAGCTAGTTCTGGAGACCTTTCAAGGCTTTCTAGTAATGCCGATGCACTTGGTTCCACACCTTTTCAGGATATGAGAAAAGAGGATAGCAAACAAGAGCCTCTTGGTGATGCTCCTTGTTATCAAACTGGAGTTCTTCGTACGAATTGCATAGACTGCCTAGATCGCACAAATGTTGCACAGTATGCTTATGGCCTTGCTGCTTTGGGGAGGCAACTTCATGCAATGGGACTGACGGATGTTTCAAAAATCCACCCAGATAGCAGCATTGCTTCAGCTTTAATGGAAATGTACCAGAGCATGGGTGATGCACTTGCTCATCAATATGGAGGATCTGCCGCACATAACACAGTATATTTTCACCTCTTATTTTCTCTTGTTATGTTGAATCAAGAGGAATTATGAGTCATTTGTAATGGCCATTCGGCCATAAGGCCCTCATAGGAAACTTCCTCTTGCTACATCCTGAGTTGATGTAGCAAATACATGTTTGCAAATTTTTTTTGGGATGGGTCATGGGGCTAATCTAGTTATCTTTTTTCATTTCTGTTTTCATCTAGTGTTGCTGACGGTATTATTGTTGATCTGGCCCTATAACTTGTCTCTCTTCCTCTAATTTCATTGCTCCCCACTCCCCAGTGAACATAAATTGCATCTACTTGTTTCTTATCAGGTTTTCCCTGAGAGACAAGGGAAGTGGAAGGCTACCACTCAGTCTCGGGAGTTTCTGAAATCAATTAAACGGTATTACAGCAATGCCTACACTGATGGTGAGAAACAAGATGCTATAAATCTGTAAGTCACTATCTGGCTTTGTCATCTTGAAAATCTTAACCAGACAAGATAGTAGATGAACTCTTGAGCTGTTTACTCCCGGTAAGTGGAATTTGATTACCTCCCCTGATTCTTAGTTTGGTGATATTGTCAGGTTTCTGGGTTATTTCCAACCTCAAGAAGGAAGACCAGCTCTCTGGGAGTTGGATACTGACTACTATCTTCATGTGACGACGGCTGGTGATGATCTTATACCTGATAGCTACCATATGAGGTTAGTTGAAATGTGGTCCTACACTTCAATTTGTTATGACAGTACAATTTTAGTCACTTACCTTGATGAGGTGTAGAATTTGGTGCTAAGTTTTTTGCCATAATTTGTATGTTATTATTCATGTTATTGACAGTTCCTCAGCTGGAAATAATTTGCCCGAGGGATCTGGAGCTGCATTGAGCCCTAGAGCCGCATTGAGGCCTGTTCCAGCATGTAAAGATGACTTCTCGAGGATGAAACTTACTTCATTTGACAAACTTATAGAAAGGACATGTAGTTCGATAAGGAATGTGAGGCTTCACTGTGATGCTGATCTAAAACCAAGTGGAAGTGTTGGAACTTCTGGAATGGCACCAGACGCAGCGTACCTCATCATTTTGCGCTTGTGGTTCTTTGTTGAATTTTACTTTTTTGATGTTCACTTACAGCTTGTGTTTATGATTCAGTGAGATACAGCTTAAAAGCCCAAAGTGGTTGTTTGGTCAAAGAAAACACGCAGAGACAGTTCCAGCAACAAAAGTTACTCCAGTGGAAAATGCGAACGAGGGAAGCAGAGATGACTCGAATGTCTCTCTACGTGGGGAGCTGAATTGGCTTTCCTCCTCAGCAGATTCATGCGAGGAGGACAACTTCAGAAGGTAGTCCCAGAAATAGTTCAAATGGATATTTTCAGTGGGTTTTGATCTTCCATGGGATATAATTGAAATTCTAATTACTCTTAATCATGCAGGTATCTAGCATTCACAACAGCGGATGTAGAGAATGGCTGGTACGGAGGAACACTGATATACGATCAAGACGAGAACAGCGGGGCTTATAAACATTACTCTGAACTTTGCCAGGTGAGCAAACCATAGGATTCGTATTGTCGCGACAGGCTAAAATCCCGTCGTTTTTTCTTTGCTTCTCAAGGTGTAAGCTCACCTGTTGATATTGTAGGGGCCAGTCATGGATCCTTTCGAGCATGATCCCGAGAAAGAAAGGCACTACGCGGAGGCCCTTAGCGTGGATATAGAGATTACAGACGACGCGCGGGTGCAGGCAGAGATGAAAGCTGCACTGGACGACTACCGGATCATAGGGTCGGACCTGAGCATCATCCCGTCGTGCGGAGCGCTCGCCGAGGATCCAAGCCAGCTGACGAGGTGGATCATTGGAGATGAGAAGCTGCGTGTCGGCGCTGCACAGTAGCTCAGTTTTCGCCGGGGGAGGGGGGTGTAACACGTTGCTACAAGTTCAAGCTGTGATTCATTTCATTCGCCGTTTGTGTATGTATGTATGTATGTATGTATAGCAGGGGCGTGCCCTACAGAAGAACTGCCCCGTGCGTTTATTCATTCTGTTGGGAGCAAACATGCGGTAATACCACTAGAACACAAAAGAGAAGTAAAGCGAGAAATAAAACAATCCAAGGGAGAATAAAAGAGAGTAAAATATTTTTGCCCTTGGAACCTATTCAACTTTAGAATGTCGAATAATAGTGCCGCTCATTGAGGTTTCCAAACCATACTCAAACGGTCGGCACCATCTCATGTTTTGAGTTTTCATCATCCTATGGGAAATTCCATCCTTACCTTTCTACCAATTCACCTCACCTTTACGATGAACTAACAGGCAGCTACACATACATAAAGACATGATCATATAAGTCAACATGCAATCACGTGGATAAGACATGTCCCATGCCACAGGTCATGACCAAAGCCCCCATGCAAAATGCCAGCAACCCAACCGGAGGGAAGCAAGCTAGTCCATTTCCATTTCGCTGTCAAGACCGATAGCCAGCACTACTCAAAAGCCAAAGTCACCCAACCAGTGAAGGCATTCCTTCCCTCCATCTCCTTCTCTACCAAGATAGAGAATGAGTAGAGCTCATCAACAAAGCCAACCGAGAGTGAGCCCCAAAGCTAAGCACGACCAAAACCAACCAGAGCAACACGGAAAGGAGTTAGGGAGAAAGAAGTGGAGGAGAGGAGCTTGGGAGTTGGGGAAGCTCGACGGCATGAGGACGGCATCCACGGTGACTATAAGCCACCTAGGACCATCGGAACCACGTCGAACTGGACTAGGACACGGAAGAGGCGAGAAGGGCCAACGGAAACGCGTGGAGAGCGCTGTCGCCACCACGGCCATCATCATCGCCTTCTCATCCCCACCTAACCCGAGCCAAGTAAGGTTTTACCTTCCCCAGCCATGCGTGATGAAGAATAGAGCAAAACAAAACTAGGAACTAAATCAAACTGCGTTAAGTAAAGAGTGAAGTAGATGGACCGTCCTGGGGGATGGCGACACTTGGGGCTCGGCCATGGCTGGAGGCCGAGCCAGGGCTTCGACAGCCGAGTAGGGGTAGGGCGACAGTAGCCTGAGGGCCGAGCTATAGCCACAGGTGGAAGCTAGTAGCCTAGGGGCACCCTGGCGATGGCCGACAGCGTGGGAGGTGGTGTCGGGATGCCATGCTCGTCACACTAGAGGAGGAGGAGGCGCTGATGGTGTACCCCTAGGGCCGACACCAGTGGACCCCATCCAAGGGCCGGCCATGGTGAGCAGTCGGAGCCAGGGCGGCAGCCGGGGTCCAAGGGGGCCCGGCACCCGATGGGGGGTTGAGAGGCGGTGTTGGGGAGGCGACCAAGGCCAAAGTCGAGGGGAGCTCAGGCTTTGCTGCCGGTGGCCAGAGGCACGTAGGAAGGCTGCGCCTTAGGGCTAGCTTGGAGGACGGCGCCGACAGGCCGGTAGCCAAGCCCAAGGGGGAGCCACGGGGGAGCAGTTGGCTCCGAGTCCGGCGTCGGTTGGAGCCATCCATACACACCGGAGGAAGAGGGTGAGGCCATCTGACCGGATCTGAGGTGGATCCAAGGTGAAATACCATCGCTCAGATCACTCAGGAATAACAAGCATCACTACCAATCACAGAACCATCAAGTACCGACTACCGAGTACTACGACCATCTGACCATCGAGTACTTCCATCTTCTGAGTACCGAATCCTTCGAGTATTGTTCCTCCGAGCACTGTTCACGGGATCTGTCACCACCGTCTTGCCCAGCCTTGTCTCCACGGCCACCTCTGCCGCCTCAGCCGCTCTGGCCGCCTCGACCGCGTTGGTTGTCTCGACCACGCTACCTCTCGCAGTTGTTTGATGAGCTACGACCGTCTTTCGGATCTCCCTTTACTAACAACGCTTGCTCATTATGAGTTTGAGATCCCTGCTCGTTACGTGACTGGAACCCCTTCAGTGACTCCTCATGCGCCTTAAACGAGCCAGTGATCTCTTCTATCTTTTTCTTGTCCAGATCGAAGAGTACATAAGTGTGTTGATAACAGGCATGTACTTCTCCGGAAGCACGTGCAAGTACTTCTTCACCGCTACGAATTTCTCCATCTTGTCACCAAGAGAGTTAATCTATCAGCTTGCCGTCCACCGACTTGGTCTCTCTCCCATCTTTAGATTCTCAAACTCGCTCCGCAAATTCTAGAGCCGCACCTTCTTCACACAATCAACTCCCTCATGTATCGTCTGAAGCGTCTCCTACACCTCCCATGCCATCTCCTTGCTAATGAGCTGATGCATCATCGCATCTGGCACCGCTTGGTAGGTGATAGCCAAAGCCGCCTGATTCACCTTGTCGTCTACCTCCTTATCCTTCCCCTTCAGATCGACTATACCCTAGACTTCCTAGGAGCGCATGTTCGTCTTCATCTTTATTACCCACACCGAGTAATTGTTGGTTGTTAGGAGAGGGTATTGAAGTGAGATCAACCCACTCCGGGCACTTGAAGTTGACGCTTCTCCTAAGTTCTTTAGGTACCACCAAGATCAATAGGCTCTGATACCACTTATTGCAGTTTATGACCATTCAGCAGTCGTTATAACCATACTCAAAATCGTTACGACCACTTCTTGTTTGCTCCGACCGCTCCGACCACGCCTTTGTACTCCGACAACGTATTCGTAACTTCAGCCGATGAGAGTTATGACCACATTCACGCTACACTGCGCGTTCTCGTAACCGCTCCTTTAACCATATAGCATCGCTCGATTGCCATAGTCGTAACTCAATTATGACCACGCTGAAGGCTTGATCGCCGTAGTCGTAAAGCTTACGACCACGGCTTTTGCTCCGCGACCGTGCAGTGGGGGACACAGGATTTTACCAAAGGGTATGCCGCACCAAAATTTTCATATGCAATTCGGTAAAACCATTTGCCAATTCGGTAAATAATTGTAAAATTTGCACCATAATTCGGTATACTGGCACTAAATAATATGATATGTCTTAAATTCAAAGATTAAATTGAAAACTTGCACAAATTACAATATAAATAGTTCAAACATCATACTAATAATCTCAAATATACATAAAAGAGACTTATAATACTACTATGTCATATGGTGTGGACATAGTTCAAGCGGAAACCACACGAGCAGGCCAAGAATATATCTCAGCTTAAACAACTTGTCAGTTCAGGCATTAAATAACTTTCCAAATTGGCAGATATGCTAAGCAATTTTTCTCACTAAACAGACAACACAAGGGATGTGATTAAACATGCATACCTCTTGCTGTAATATTCCAATATCCCTCTCGATACCTACAGATCACACTTCAGGCATTAGATAACTTTTGCAACCTGTATGGTTGAACTTTTGGGGAAAAGTATTGCTGAAAAGGGTACAGGTAACATATACCGAATTTTCAACATGTCTAAGACATAGTATTTCTCTCCATGTTTCATAATTCAGTCTAACTTCAACTCCCGAAATTCAACACCTTTTCAAATAAAACAAAATCACTCCAAAACCAGATTCGGGCATTTGGCTAGCCGTGGCCCGTTAATTCTTGTTGGCAAACTTAGTAGTATTTGATTTACACAAAATAAGAGGGATTGTACCTTAAAGCCATAGAACAAGTGACCCGTACTGTTGGTCAGAATCCGGAAACAATGGAATGCGACGAAGCAGATTTTGATTCAACTCTTATTAGATACTAACTACAGTTGGCATACGTAACTTGGTATACCCTAATCTAGCAATTAGCATAAGACAAAGCAACTCTCATATATGGTAAGTGTGCAGGAAGGGAACCAGCCAAATCACCTCTTGTAGCATTCGTCAGCTCGCGCTTGCTGTTCCGGATCGTCTCTGCAGAGCCAGAAACCAAAATCGGAGCTCAGAATACAGCAATCGCGCCAGCTAGGGGCGAACCAAAATCAGTACGCGGTGAAGGCTGGGCCCCACCCGGCATACCCTGTGAGTCCGCCCCTGCGACCGTGGTCGTAACTCGCTTACGACCACATCTTCTGCTCTTGCGGACACCTCCGCTCGCGGTGGTCGTAACTTGTTTCACGTTTGTGAAAACGACGAATTTGATATTTTTCCGGGAGCCACAGCACTCCCTTTCTTTATTCCTCTCCCTCTCGTTTTGATCACCCCGATCGCTTCCCTTTCTTCTTTTTCCTCTCATTGTTTTCCCAATTACATCGCTCGACCTTTTAAAGCCAGCTTACACAACTAGCAAAGTTTTGTGCAAACCAACTCGAAAACTAAAACTCGACTCGTACATGGCAAGTAAAACTGACTCGGCTTCTACTACTTGCTTCTACTACTCTATGTATATGGATTTGTATTCGTACATGATACGACTCGTAAACCGGAAATAAGATTATTAACTCTAACACTTGAAACATCAACACCTGCTTAGGCTGACAAACGCGTCGACATGGTGCCGAGACCTATTTGCTTATTCGCTTTGCAAAACTTCCTGACAGTGGTGTTTTGGAATTAATCGGTATTTCCTAAAAAAAATCAGGTTCCCAATCGGCAGTCATGTTGTTGGCGCGTTCATAATGCCCTGTGGGAATTGCTTTTACTGTGTTAAGGTACTACCTCTTTGGGTCACGCCATTCTTAACAGAAGTGCTCCTTTAATTGTTTTCTTGATTGCATACAGGTGCATGGATTTGATATAGGGCCAAGAAGATCTGTGTGAGTCTTTCTTCGTGTATAATCGTGCTAAAGGAACACTGTACGATGGTGAAACCCGACTGTTTCTACGCAGCAATGGTAATTTGAGAATATTTCTTTACATGATATGTTGGCAATGCCACAATATAATTCTAGTGTTGCTCATATTATCGAGATATCTTCCTTCTCCAGGAAAACCGGTGTACATGTGCAGTATGGGTGGGCTCGCAGAATACTGTGGTGTGCCAGCCACTGCACTAGCAGTTCTTCCTAACTCGTTGCCATTAGGGGTGGAAAAATAGATCGAGACTTGCGAGCCAGCTCGAGCTCGTTACGAGCCGAGCCGGCTCGGCTCGAGCTCGTAAATTTTCGAGCCGAGCCGAGCCTCCTTTGCAGCTCTCGCAAAAAAAATGAGCCGAGCTCGAGCCGCTCGCGAGCTTTTTTGGCTCGCATGTTGGCAATCGGCGGAGCAAGCCTCGCAAGCCTTCGCAAGCTTTTTTGCCTTGCAAGCCTTCGCAAGCTTTTTTGGCTCGGGCATCTACTCACGAGCTATTTTGGCTCGGGCATCTCCTGAATCCCCAATACCGATTCCCCACTCATCTCTCGTGAATCCCCTTTCGTCTCCCGTCGGTGTCGCTGTGTCGGCGTGTGTTGCCCCCGGTGCTCTCCGCGGCCGAGCTGTCTTCCCCCTTGGCGGCTTGGCGTCGGCCGACGGTCCCCACTCCCCAGCCCGCCTCCAGCAGTCCAGCTTCCCCCGTCCCCGAGCTCCTCCCCCGCCCTCTCCCTCTGCTGTTGCGACGGCGCCGAGGATGGCTGCTCGGGGGGAGCGGCGGAGCTACCAAGCTACTCGTGCTGGTGGTGGCGGCGGCCAGAGCCAGATCCGCAGGCGGAGATGCGGCGGTCGAGGTGGCACAGGAGGCCGTGCACGCCACCGCCGAGCCTCGGGGACGCGGTGACGGTGGCCTCGTCCGCCGCCTCGACATCAGCGTGGTGGTGGCCGGCCCCCGAACGCGGAGATGGGGACGGCGGCGACAGCTCCCGCTCCGTCTTCTTCATCGGCGACGACTGCACGAGGATCGGCAGGGATGGGGGTGGGGACTGGGGGTGGTGGTCTGGCTAGACTGCTCTGCAAGGCCTGCGACGCCGCCAAGGTGAGGAAGGGGAGTCGCCAGATCTGCAGGCCCAAACCCACTGTGTGTGTGAATCCGCTTCTGTGAATCTCTGTGTGTGAAATGTGAATCTGCTGCTGCTCTGTGTGTGAACTGAAATGTGAATCTGCTGCTGCTCTGTGTGTGAAATGTGAATCTCTGTGTGTGAAATGTGAATCTGCCGCTGCTCTGTGCATCTGCTATCTGCGAGCTAATTTGGCTCGTTCGGGCTCGCGAGCCGGCTCGAGCCTCAATTCGAGCCGAGCCGAGCCCCTCGCGTAGCTCGTTTCGGAAACGAGCCGAGCCGAGCCTACTGTTCACCCGAGCCAGACCGAGCTTGGCTCGAGCCGGCTCGGCTCGGCTCATTTCCACCCCTAGTTGCCATACACAGAGTCAGCAATTCTAGGATGTGCTGTGTTTACCGGACATGGCGCCGTGAGGCATGCTGCTGAAATTTGTGCTGGTGATTCATTAGCTGTGATTGGAGTTGGGAGGGGTTGGATCAAGGTTAGCTGATATAAGGATATTTTAAATCCATATCTCTTTGTTTAATTTTGACCTTGAAAAACAGAAACAGAAGGAATTTCTTTCTCTCTTAGTAGCTTTATAATAGATGCGTATTGGGGGTGTCCTCATAATTCGAACATTGCAGCTGTTTACAGATAGCGAGAGCCTTCGGAGCTTCTGAAATCATTGCAGTGGATGTTCTTGATGAGAAACTTCAGAATGCTAGAACACTTGGAGCAACCCATGTTAGTTTTAATTAACGGAAAAATGCCCCATGTAATTTATTGGATTAATTCTAATTATAAAAGATCTAATATGATGGTTGCTAGATTTAAAGTATTAGAATTATTGAGTTTTAAATCCCTCTTGTCTCCCTTTGCATGTTACCTTCTTGGCACCTAAAGCAATCCCTTTGCTCAATTTACTCATTTAGTCTAGGTGCAGCCACCTGCTTGTAGATATCAGTATCTTAATATTAGGAATTAAATGCAACATTTTGCTCTGTTGAAATTACAACTGCATTCATTATCTTGCATTCATTGTCAAATGCTAGCATTTGACTGTAGTGCCTTGCTTGCATTGTTGTCATATGCTTGGCTTCTTACATATTTAGTTATTTACTTGGAACCAGGTGGAAATCATTGGCTCGTATGGTGCAAGGGCCAGGCAAGATCTTCCTCAGATAGTCAAGCTTGCTGAGAGTGGCGCCTTCAATCTCCAGAATACCATATCAAGGAAATGCAAGTTGCCTATGAGGATCTCGATCGGGGCAAGATCGTTGGGCGAGCTGTAGTTGAAATCATGTAGTGCTGATGAGATGATCTTGTGGCTCGAAGTCTGGGTCAAACAACCAAGTAGGCTGTGACACTACATTCCATGAACTCGGGCTGTTTTACAGCATTGTCCAGCATGGTCTCACTTCCTGATTTGTGTTGGATGCCAGAACTGTTGATTAAAAGATGGTTAAATTTGCATGGAGAAGGCTATCTCAATTTGACCTTCTTTCCTGTGTGTTATGATCCTACCTGCGTAGTACGCGTTTCAAGGTGTTACAGCAACTATGTTTTGCTCTGTTTGTTTCGGCATGAAGAGTGAGGGAACTACTGCAACTAGCTCATGTGTTTCCTCACCTTTCAGCTTGAACTCCCCACATGCTGCCCGTGATGTGCATACCATTTTATTGGAAATCAATGCTTCAAACAAATCGTATTTATTTTGTGAGCTTGAGAGTTTTCACAACAAGATTTATGATTTATAATGGTACAAAATCGTCAGAAAACTTGTTTCAGCTAGCACCAGAAATATCTTATACTTTCTGGGGTAGAATAAACAACAGGCACCGGAGCTGTGAAACTACAATTCAAACTTAACCTTTTCATTTGGGCTGTAAAACAATGCATTCCTAACAATTTCTTCAGTGGAGATTTGTATGTTGACAGGACAACAGTGACACATTTACATCCGTGTATGACAGATGGATGGATTTCTAACATTCATCCTATTGATGCTTTGTCACTTACTCTACAACAACACATGGGATTCTTCAAAACAAAATTTCCGTACTTCAACCACATGGAGAAGTTTCATTTGAAACAGCTTACATGACCATATCCAACTGGCGCAGCTTTTATCTGCTCAAGCGCTAGCCACCATTTCTGTTTTCTTATCGAGGCTAGAAGCCAACAGCTTGTCGATCTCAGCAAGCACATCTTCCACCGTGGTATCTCCTTTTACCTAAATTACAGAGGACATTGAAGGACATATGTTGAAGGTTAGCGCATTCTTAATGCAGGTATAATAACTAGACAGACAGGTAACCAAATACAACATGATCATTATACAGTATGATTTAGCATCATTTAATCAATAATTTTTTTATGTTACACTTTATTCTACATGAGTAGAAGTAGTGAAGACCATACTAATACGGTAATACCAGCATATCAAATAACAGGCAAAAAGAATGTGTAGCTAAAGTTGAAGATACAGCAGAGCATAACATCAACAAAAGCTAAAACTGTACAGAGTAAGAATGTCATAGAGGAACTAGGAAATTAACAATGATAAGGGTTACTTTATCTAAGTAGCAAAACAAAAAACTGTCTGCAACTGTTCAGGACTTCAGATTAATCTGTGATAGGATAGCTCCACGAAATATAGACAGCATAAAGCAGTATAGCATATTGGCCTTGAGCTAACCAATCAGGCAGAGAGTTCTCAATTCAAAAGAAATAAATTGCCTACCTTGACTATAACATCTTCATATATTGACAGCAAGGACTCGACATTTTGATAATGAGTCTGCAACCTCAGCTGAACCTGTAAAAGAACAGAAGCCCACATGTGCAAATTAGATTCTGACAACACCATCTTCTATATAAACAGATAGGCAATCAATAAGAAATATCTAATGTCTAATAACAAATGAGCACTTCCACCCTGTCTAATCATAAATGCACAACTATGTTTTGCCATTTCTCTTTACTGATAATCTGTAGAAACATGTACCTTCTCTTCTGTATCATCAAATCTTTGTGTAAGCCTTGAAGCAATTTCTTCATTCTCTGGTGGAGAATACTTTAGATGGTATATTTTCCCTGTTACAGGATCAAGCCGTCTCCCAACCACCCTTTCAACAAGAATTTCATCCGGAACCTACATTGGCAAAAAATGAGTTCATATTTGTACATTCTCCATTTCTAAAATCTAATTACTAAATTGCAGTTCATTTCAATGCGATAGATAAAGCATGAAAAATATTGAATGCATAATAATATTCCAGTGTTAGCACTTAGCACAAGTAATGACTGTAAAAGGCTGGAATCAAAATTGTGAATATTTAAAATTTATTATGTAACTTACTAAAGAAAGAAACAATATTTATCTCTCAATTAAAAAACTGCTACATCGGTCAGACGGTCACAATTGGCAGCATTTGTACTGTTCAAGCTATTCATTAGCCTAAGGATAGCTAAAGCAATGTTTCAAGGCCTGGAAGGAGTGTTCAGACTTCAAAGAAATACAATCGGTACTACAAGTACTATAGCATAATGGTGACAAATTCCATAGTCTAAAGATCAAATATGTTTTTTAATTTGTATTACATGTCAATAATTTGATTTAATTGGGTACTTACATCCAATAGAATGAAAATGTCAGGCCGGATTCCAAGAGTTTCCAGTGCCATTGCCTGCGAACAGCTTCTTGGGTACCCATCCAAAAGCCAACCTTTTTCCTGAGCATCTGGTTGCAGAAGGCGTTCCTTCACAATCTGGCAGTAACCCAAAACTATATTTCAGTATTACTGATAACTTCAAATCACATTGATGGGAAAAAAAAGAGACACCCACATTAACAACAATCTCATTGGGAACCAGCTGTCCCTTCTCCATGAATTCCTTGGCCTGCTTCCCATTCTCAGTGCCTGCAGCAATTTCCGCCCTTAGCAAATCTCCAGCAGAAATGTGCACCAGACCATACTGCAAATTACACTGTCCATTACTTGATACAATCAAGAAAACCAGTCCACGACTCACACAAATGTTTACTAAACTGTTAAGTTCACCCCATCGCCCTCATTAAAAAATGCACGTATGAATGATAAACACTGAAATAATATACAAGGCTGATCCAAATTACCAAATGACTTACTTTGGTTTTGATGAGCTCACATTGTGTGCCCTTACCGGACGCCGGAGCCCCAGCTATCATGACCTTGAGAGGATCAGCCTTAGCCGCCACCACAGCCTGAAATCAAGAACCAACGAGTAAGACGATTGGGGGTGAATTCGTACGATTGTGTAAGTCTAAGTGTTAGGAAAATAGGGGTTCTCGGGATCTAGGCTCTAGCTGATGAATGTATCGATATTGTAGGCACGAAGGACTGACACGAACTGATGCTCTAATACTCTTATCACGAAGCTTTATCCAAGAAGAAAATAAAGACACAAACTTCCGTAGTGTTGTTGCCGAATCGCGAGTAGAACAAGCGAATTAGCAACTGCCGGCACCGCAAAAATCCGAACTTTAGCGATACCCCGCAGGCATTCTTTCCCCTCCAATCCTAGATGCTAACCGAACCGAGCTACATGGAACAAGTCTGAAACCCAAAGGGCAAAGTAGTACCTTGGCCGCTCGAGGCAAGGAGCGTGTCTTCCTAGTCGCCGGCGAGGGCCCGCAGCGGCGCGCGGAGTGGAGACGGAGGGAGCGGGAGCTGGCGGGGCAGCCGGGGAATAGGAGACTGCCGTGGGCAATTGGCCGATCCGCGGTCACAGGCGGCGGGGAGAGGGCGGCGGCCATGGAAGAAGTCATGGGCGGAGCCAGCGGGGCGAAGCGATGGACGAACAACACAAACGTAGTACTACTACGACTAGTAGGAAGACGAAAAGAAACTAAATAAAAAATAATTAATAAGTTTTGACCAGTGGACTGAAAATATGGGACTCTTTTATATTTATTTATACTAGATAGAATATCTCGTGAGTGTCTAGATATTACCCGAATATTTTCTTTTTATCTATCATCTAAATTTATAACTCTTGAATTAGAGATCAAAAGACCCCTTGTTTTGGAAGAGGGGAGATTTTTTTTAAGAGGAAAGGGATAGAATTCAAGGGGAGAGGAGAGAATTCATAGCCATTGGATTCCTAATCTAACAATCTTAAATCTAGATGATAATTACAAAGAAAATATCCGAATGATATTTAACCAACCCTAAAACTAATTTTCCCTCCTTTTGGAACTCCAGTTCATACGCTTGGGTTTTGTTAGTTGCGTCTTGGTTCGGCATAAATTTTCGTCTACAAAAACAGTAGCATAAAATTTGATTTTTGAGGTCCCAGATTTCTCTTGTGGTGTCCTGGTGTTTCTTGTTTTTCTTGTGTGTTGGGCTTATGTTTTGCTCTCTTTTTTTCTTTTTTCTTTTTTGTGCATCCATGACTGACAGCCTTACTGCCTCGTTCGTTTTTTTTAATTTTTTTTGGGGTGGGTGGGGGTTGTCTTGGACAGCAAAGGCTTATTTTATTTCGTAAGGCACTTTGATTCCTGTTTGGCAATTTCATAATGTTCATTTAATCATTTTCAGCTGCTTTTTTTTCCGTAAAACAATGAATGATTCCAACTATTTTTTTTGGAGGTGCTTCAATACTTTCTTCAAAATGACTTGCATAACTTGTAAATCAAAATTGAATGATTCACAGTGATTACTTACCATTTCGTGTGTTTTAAAATTAGTGTCATTGTTATTAAAGTGAAAATAATCGAAACACTGCTCTTTCCTTTTTCTTGTGCTTTTCTTCTCTTCTCGAGCTTAACATAGGCCTGTAATATGTCTGGCTAGCCCAGCCCATTTACTGCTGTCAGCCTGTCAGTACAAGAAGCTTAACACTTTATTTCCTGGTCAATGTTTGTAAAGGACCGAGATCCGCATTAGTCTTAGTCAGTCAGGGAGATAAAATTACGAAAAGAGGACTAGTATAGTGCCCGTGCTAACGCTACGGCGGCATTTCAGGGATGCACATGAAAACAACCAAATGACGATATTTTTGTTTCATAGTTTAAGTTTCACGCAATTGTATATCACCATGTATATAATCTGGAAAACACTCATGTATATCACCAGCAAATTCAGGTCATGAAATTACAAGCCTAGGCCAATTATAATGCACTAGTATAGTGCCCGTGCTAACGCCACGGCGACATTTTAGGGATGCACACAAAATCAACAAAACGAACTTTTGAATGGCCATACATGTTTTGTTCCCTACTGTCAAAGCCAATTTTTGAATGGCCATCATGTCATTGTTAAATTCATCTGCTTGACACAAGAAAAGGAACATGAAATAAGTAAATAAAATATTTATTAGAATTATTAATGCAACAGAAGTTATATTTAAATGAGCCATTGGACAACTAACACTAAATTTACAAGAAATAAAACAAAGATTGTGCCAAATGGACCCAAAAGGTTAGACTACATTTGTGTTTCAACTTTCAAGACACAGCTTCAGTACATGCATCCCATTATTTATCTGAACTTAATATCATATTTATTCTTTCTGCTTGAGAAGGCTATGCAAGGAGCTGCAGAAGGAAAACCATCCTCAAGACTTCCGAGGGCTCTGCCAAGAGTTGCTACAATGAGAGCACCAACTAACACACCTGCCACTTGTGGGTTTTCAGACAAAAGAAGCAGCACTGGTGCGTGAATCAACATACATTATTTGCTCTGCTATAATGTTAATGGATAAAAAGCCTAATATGTATTTCCTCTTGCAGGAGGCGTAGTCAACAGACAGGCAGTTGGTAAATCTGCTAACACTTCAGCCAGCAAGCATTCTCGGCCTTGTGGGGTGACAAAGTCAAGTTCAACCCCAAAATCAGGTGCTTTCTCATCAGCAGCAGCTTCTCCCTCGCATAGTGTCTCCATGGGTACTATGCCAGGTGTGAAAACCAGATCTCCAACCCTAAGCAACAAGAATAGAACTGCTCAGAGGATCCCTATTCGTTCGTCATCAACATCTGATATCAGCAAGGTTAACCCAGCAATAGCATCAAGAAATAAGATTCCAGCTAGGAGTCATGGTGACCGTACATCCCTGAGTATTTCACCTAGCAGTTCTGTGGACAGCATGAGTTCAGTAGTTTCTGGGGTTTCAACAGCTTCCACTGTAGGGAAGATGAGCCATACATCTGAGAGCTTTAGTACATGGTCACCTTCGTTGTCCCCTTCCCTCAGAAAGAGCAATGACTGCCCTACAACCACAAAACTGGGATCTACTATTGTCACAGAGAGACAGTCTTCAGGAACAGCATCTGGGGATAATCTAAAAGCTAGTCTTATTAAATGGACCAGTGATGTGAAGATGAACAATAAGGAAAGCAGTGTGCATTTAGAAGCTTAGGAAGATGGTCAGTAAAATGGTAAAAGTAGTGTGCCTTGAGGAGCTTAGGATGATGCTCAGAAAAATGGCACAAGTGCTGGTCAGATACCTACAGGACAAACAACATAGGTCTACCAACTCCTAAAACTCTGAAAACTTAAAAGGCTGAGATACTAATACAACTTGTACCACCCTCTGAAAACCAGATGAACCCAGTCAAACTAACCAGAGATTTAGAGTCATAACTCATAAGACAATTTTTTCAATATGAAACACAGTCATATGCATCTTGCTGTGAAGGGAATAGACAGATGAGGTAGATGGAATAGGAGAAATGAGGGCAGTGGGTGGCTAAATAATAGTAAAAGGGTCACATTTAGGATTCATGACCTTTTTACATACAAAACGGAAAGGTTTTATGATTTTCTAACAATACATCATTATCCCTCAAATATGAATCTATAAGGAATAGCTAATCACTATATTCTTACCAATATTAAAAAGTTCACATCTCTTCCCAAAAAAGCTGTAGTTGCCCAACATAAGTCTTGCTTTCAGTATTTGGGATGGCAATAAAAGACCAGACAAGGACCAGTTTCTATGAGTAAGGTCTTATTTTAAGGTGCTTCATGTCATTGCACAAAGATCAATAGTGTGTTCGAGCCCCAGTGGACAACTTCATCAAGCATAGGTCCATTGATTCTATCAATGCAACAGAATAGAACAGCATACCAGCATGGCAAAAGAAAATGGTAAGGTATGCAAACCTCAGTGAGTAGACATCGAGGAGGGACCCATTGTCATCAACTATTGGAATTGAGCTTACTCTATCTGGCGGGGAAAAGAAGATGCAACATAATGGCTAGATTCAGTAGTGTGCCCGTGCTAACGCTACGGTAAAATATAAAACAAGATAAAATTTGTAAAAAATAAAACGAACAATCAGATTCATTAAGATTCACGTCTCATATATTGTATAACCAAATATTTTATTAAGCTCATATATAAATATTGTATATATTATATATTCGCACAGGAATATAGAACAACAAATCCATTTGATTAAGCTCGCGCCCCCAGCACCTAGATCTCAGGCCCCAACATAGCAAATCCATTTGATTAACATAAATATCCTAGCAGAGGTCCACTATGAATTTCCATAACAAGGTTGATTATATATGAACACTGATTTGTAAAGACAAAACATAGTCTGGGAATAAAAAGTTGCCAAGCTGAATTGCTCATTCAAGGCTTATTTTGGGGGAAAAACGCGTTCCATAAGAAACTTAGCAAGACGACCAACCTTGACATCAGCAGTGAAAGCTGCGGCAGCTATGAAGCGACCATTTGGGGATATGTCAGCCATATTGTTTTTTAACTGATTGGTGTCAACTGTTCCCAACTCCTTCCCAGACTTCCCATGCCAAACTTTGATATCAGTTGCTGCAAATAGTTTAAAATATTGATATTAACATGAAATAAGAACCCTTGTAAATTGTAATGAAGCCTTCAGTGTTACAAAATTACTACTTGTGAAGCAACTGCATCCAGTTCAATACGAAAATAGCATACGCAACTGACAGGGAGGGGGGAGAATCAGGGGTGGCTTCCATGTAGTGCACATGTGCTGCATAACAAAGAAATGCATGTTCCCTCAAGTTAAATTTACGCAATCTCCATTATCTACCTTGCAATGTACCCTCCCTGTCCCAAGAAAAATTCCTATTATGCTCCAAAGGCAGCTAATACTACATGATTTATAATTCAAACATTTCCTGTGCACTTATCATAATCTCTTTAATGGGATAAAAAAAAGACGAAGCTCATAGGAATAGCATGGTAGCAAGGACATCCATTATATCTTGTGTGATGAAGACAAATGGGAAAAGGGTTTCATCCCCAACCTATTATGCTGAGGGTATGCTAATGGCCTTACAAATATCTTTAGAAGTCTTTTGGTACTCAAATCACCAACATATCTTGAACATAGGCCTTCATGATTTAAGCCCTTAACAATGGACTTACTTCACAAGCTTCAACACTTCCACGCTGAACATATTCAATGATTTTCCAGATAATTGGCTAGTTAACTGACAGAGGTAGCCAACAATATGTGCCCAAAGTTCTTTTATTGATTTATAGGGCACCTACTATTGCTATTTACTTTATTTGCAGTGCGATCTCCATAAAAGAAAATTAAGAATCTGAGGCAAAGGTCAACATTAAAGAAAATCTGGAAGTTTAGCAGTTACCTGCATCCACATGCATGCAATAGCCATGGGAACTATAAGAATCAGAACTTGCCATGTGACTTTGCTCATGACAGCAACAATTTTTAGGAGTTGAATTGTTGTTGATGAAAATCCACCAAGTCTGAATGCTATATCTTGTCAGGAACAGAAGAAATGATATCCCCATCAGAATCTTCGAAAATTTCCATGGTTTCAATAGCTTCCTTATGAGCAGAAACCAAAGCATTAAAATCAGTTCCAGCTTGGAGAAGATCATCATATTTTCCAGCTTGGGTGATATGGCCATCCTTAAGAACCTGTACCATGACAGCAGCATAAAAGAGAAATCAATCCAGGCCCATTAACCCATTTATAGTCCCATGAAAAAATATTATTTAAGATAGCTTGCTTCCATATAGAACCTGCTTGTGTAGTTAACTCTCAACGGGAAAACATGGATAAATAACATATTGCATTGGACAACTCAATAAGGTAATGGAAACTGAAAAAGTGTACCCACATGCATTAATCATTAAAATATATTTATATTATGAGAAAAATATGGTTACCAGTATCAAGTTGCATTGTAGGGTGTGTCCTTATACATTAAGTTGCATGGTGGACGAAAAAAAGGTTATCTCTGCACCCAATCAGTAGATTGCTCCCCTGACAGCAAGATCTCTTGTGAGGAAGCCTCCATGCATTCCCCATCCACCCAGATTATGTTCATATCCAGAACGAGAAAGAAGGCAACAATTCCTATCAAAGAGATAATTTTCATGGTTCCAAGGCTAGCGCAAAACCAAATAGACAATTTTGAGTTTTTCACACTCGTAAAGTGATAACAATATTGGCAAGCAAATATAGATTTGACGGCACATAGGTTACTAAGCAAAACGAAAGGAACAGGAGCTACCTAAGTCATTAGCCTTGAAGCAAGATTTAGGTGCAAAATTTTATCGTAGTGTAAGCCTTGAAGCAATTTCTTCATTCTCTGGTGGAGAATACTTTAGATGGTATATTTTCCCTGTTACAGGGTCAAGCCGTCTCCCAACCACCCTTTCAACAAGAATTTCATCCGGAACCTACATTGGCAAAAAAATGAGTTAATATTTGTACATTCTCCATTTCTGAAATCTAATTACTAAATTGCAGTTCATTTCAATGTGATAGATAAAGCATGAAAAATATTGAATGCATAATAATATTCCAGTGGTAGCACTTAGTACAAGTAATGACTGTAAAAGGCTGGAATCAAAATTGTGAACCTTATTTATTCTAAAAAGGGTGAATATTTAAAATTTATTATGTAACTTATTAACGAAAGAAACTATATTTATCTCTCAATTAAGAAAGTGCTACATCGGTCACAATTGGCAGCATTTGTACTGTTCACGCTATTCATTAGCCTAAGGATAGCCAAAGCAATGTTTCAAAGGCCTGGAAGGAGTGTTCAGACTTCAAAGAAATATAATCGGTACTACAAGTACTATAGCATAATGGTGACAAATTTCATAGTCTAAAGATCAAATATGCCTTTTAATTTGTATTACATGTCAATAATTTGATTTAATTGGGTACTTACATCCAATAGAATGAAAATGTCAGGCGGATTCCAAGAGTTTCAGTGCCATTGCCTGCGAACAGCTTCTTGGGTACCCATCCAAAAGCCAACCTTTTTCCTGAGCATCTGGTTGCAGAAGGCGTTCCTTCACAATCTGGCAGTAACCCAAAACTATATTTCAGTATTACTGATAACTTCAATCACATTGATGGGAAAAAAAGAGACACCTACATTAACAACAATCTCATTGGGAACCAGCTGTCCCTTCTCCATGAATTCCTTGGCCCGCTTCCCATTCTCAGTGCCTGCAGCAATTTCCGCCCTTAGCAAATCTCCAGCAGAAATGTGCACCAGACCATACTGCAAATTACACTATCCATTACTTGATACAATCAAGAAAACCAGTCCACGACTCGCACAAATGTTTACTAAACTGTTAAGTTCACCCCATGGCGGCGAGTTCTTGAGGTCGGTGACCTGTACCATGGAGCAGATGCCATCGGCGCGAAGTCCAGCTGCGACAGGATGCCGCGCTCCAGCAGCTGGATGCGCCACTTGAGGAAGCGCCGCGCTTCTCCTCGTCACCGAATGCCTTCTCGTAGAGCTCCTTGTCCTGGAACTCGCCGAGACGTTGTAGCACACGGGTGGCCCTCGCGGTCAGCGCCGCGGTCTTCTCCTCCTTGGCCACCTCGGCCACCGCCTCGGCCTTGGTCTCCTCCTTGGCCGGCTCCTCGGCCTTGGGCTCCTTAGCGCTTCCTCGGCAACCGCCTCGGCATTGGGCTCCTCGGTTCTTGCCTCGGCGGCCGCCTCCGTCTTGGGCTCCTCCTGGCGGCTCCTCTGTCTTGGCCTCCTCCTTGAGGGCGCCTCGTCTTGGTCTCCTCGGCGGTTGCTTCAGCCTTGGCCTTGGGGCGGCGGAGGAGGCGAGTTAAAGTCGCCGCGGCGAGGCGGCGACGATCACCGCTTGAACTCGTCGAGCGCCTTCTTCTCGGGTCGGGCGGTCGGCCACGTGTTGCTCTCTCTTGAACGAGCTGTCCCTCTATGGCCCGGCGTCATCGCGGCGCGGCCGTCTCGCCGCCTCCTCGGCCTCGGCCTCGCCGCGAGCTCCTCCACCTTTATCGATTTTTCGCCGAGCAAAGCATCAAACAGTGAGGCCGTGAGGGCGGACCAAGTGACCTCACCTTTGCTCGAGCTCGTGGAATGAGTTGACGAACACGTCGTCGGCGTCCTCCACCCTTCGAATCGCCCCACCACCACCTCCAGAACGCAGGTACGACTCGGCTCCTTCACAACGACGGCACGTCCTCCGCCCCGACTCCACGCTCGCGGCCCGCAGAGCGCTCCGTCCACGCCGGCGGCCGACGCGCCTGCCCGCACTCTCCCGTAGATGACGTCCGCGCGCACGGCTGCGAGAAAAAGGCGCGATCGGCACGCCGCCGCATGCCACGCGCGCGCCACGGAGGTGCGGTCGTACACCAAGACGCGCGCACGCCTCCCCGCCGCAGCCTCCGGCCGGAAGAGGCCCTCCGGTCTCGAGTCGACCGCGACAACCGGCGCGTGTACTCTCGATGTCCGGCACGAGGCGTCGCCGCCGCGTCAAAGCCGTCGGAGATGGCGCGACCGGAAGGCGGTGGTGGCGGAAGAGTGGAAAGGAGGTGGCGGGTGGTGACGAGCGTGGGGCGAGGCCGTGGTACGCGAGGCGGCGCCGACCGCAGCATCGGGTTGGCGTGGCCTCGCGCCGGTTGTCACGGATCGGCGCGCGGCGGCGGCGCAGCGCGCGGACGCCTGGAGCCTACCGCGGGCGAAGCGCCGGCGCGCGCGTCTGGCGGAGATGTCGGCGAGCCGGTGGCGCGCGGCGGCCGCGGCGGCGGCGCCGCAGGAGCCTCCGCGATGCGTCCTTGGCGGCGCGAGTCTGGCGGCGCTGGCGGCGAAGTCGGCGCGCGCGTCGTTGTGAGGCGGCGTGGGGAGAGGATGGGAGTCGACGGTCGCGGCTGGGATGGGTGCGGGACGGGAGGGATTAGGAGAGGGATGGGGTTTGATCAAACGATTTGGATCGTTGGATATGAGTGAGTAAGAGATTATCTTTTGTTGGGGTACATTTTTTGGGGTGCACTTAGGATTGTTAATGAGTTAATGACTGTGGTGGTAATTTTGTTGTGTGGCTTTAGGGATGTTTTTTTGGTGTATTATAAGTGGGGTAGATAACAAGGCAATAATAAGTCATGTCTCGCAGATAAAATACAAAACAAGATAAAATTTGTAAAAAATAAAACGAACAATCAGATTCATTAAGATTCACGTCTCATATATTGTATAACCAAATATTTTTGTCACATAATGAATGTCACATAACGACTGATCCTTTGAGGAGGCGACAACATCATTGGACTCACCCACCGACGACTTTCTCCATCCCCACATTGTTTAAACTTGAGGCTACAAAGAAAACAAATATTTTTGTCACATAAAGAAATATAAAACACAGTAAGGAAATAGGTGTTTGTGGACTATTTAATTACCAAATCACCATGCTAGGACGTCTTTATACACAATATTTTCACTTTGAGCTCATGTGGAGGCAGACCATTTGGAGTGATGGAGTTTAGGAAATCAATAGGGTAGTTATTTCTTGAATCGTCATCGACAGAGTCGAAGCTATGAAAATCCTTTTCCTCACCTGGAAACTTGTCAATCATCTTTGCATTTAGCTGATCTACATGTGCATTTTTGGTAGAAAGAATGGCACGTGTGCTCATATAAGTTGTTGATCTTACATTTTTCTCAAGTAATGAAAAGATTTCCTGAATGAGTTTGTACCTGCTTCTGGTGCTTTCTCACTTCCAGACGAACTACTGTCTTCGTTTGAAGTTTCACCAGTTGATCCATGTGCGGTACTTCCCTGGTCTTTGGGTTGGTTTACCTCCTTGTCATTTTGTTGAGGGGAAGAAGATGAAAACCCAAACCTTTGAAAGATGGTCGTTGAGTATCTCAAGGGCTGATTCACGTTTTTTCCTTTAAAATAATATATTACAGTAATCAGCTTGAATATTAAATTTACAAAGAAAAAAAATCGAAACAACATACTTCGCTGTAGTACATAATCTCTGCGTGACGGTGAACTACACAATTAACTTATAATGTTGTATTACATAATCTCTGTGTGACGGTGAACTACACACTTAACTTATAATGTCAGTACATAATTTCTATCAACTCATTTAGCAAAATTTGAACGAATATATATAAATGTTGGAAAAATAGTGCACTAATATATACTACAACAGAAGGTGTCAATTTCAAGTCTTTTCCTTTTCTATTCACAACTCTCCATTCATTAGATGAAAGGCCTCCAGTCTTCCTGCCAATATGAGATCTTCTTGCTACATCAAAGCCTCACAATCACTACATCACACTGCAAAACCCAACATGCCTAAGCTGCAAAGACACAAAAGTTAAATCCTACTGCATAAATAGTTTTCCTGGAATTCATTAGGGCTATGTTATCTTCCATTAATGACTGCAAATAAGATTCATAATCAAGAGAGACGCTCACAACAATGCCAACCAAATAGCTGCATGAAAATTGGAGTACACAAAACATTTTATTTATATATCAGAAATTGTGGATATAGAAGGATTATGCAATTGTCATACAAACAGTCAATCTATATAGCT
Source organism: Dendrocalamus sinicus (assembly GCA_036346575.1). Lineage (NCBI taxonomy): Eukaryota > Viridiplantae > Streptophyta > Magnoliopsida > Poales > Poaceae > Dendrocalamus > Dendrocalamus sinicus. The sequence continues at coordinate 2,376,058 of CM070670.1, forward strand.
AATCGTTAACATCGTTGAGATTCATGGAGCTAGCATTGAAATATAGCTCGAAGACATCATACCTCAAAATATTCATGTGGCTAGAACTATTATAAAAACTAATTTAGGAAGAGGATAAATAATCAAGAAATTTGTGTGGCAGTAATAGTTATAAATTTGATATGTCTGGAACAGAACCAAATTCATGTATCTATGCATAAACATGCCAGAACTGGGAATCTTGGCAAATATGGAGACAAGTTTTATTCAGGAAATTCTGCACAAAACCTTAGCTACAGTAGAAAAATGAGGGTTTAAAGCCACTTGTTCCAAAGCTTTTGTCAATTTTCTCTATGCAAGGATGTGAAGACATTCCACAGCAAAGAAAGGGAAAATGCAGAACTTATAGTGCCATACTGAATCCATAATGGTAAGACTACATAAGCAGTATAGCTGCACCAGAAAAATTCAAAGAGTGTCATATTGTTATCACAAATTTAAGAATTAAAAGCTAATAGAGAGGAAGGTAGGAGGGGTATGAATACATTGTTGTCGCAACTTAACCAGCCTACTGATGCATTGTAGGGTGTGTCCTTATACATTAAGTTGCATGGTGGACGAAAAAAAGGTTATCTCTGCACCCAATCAGTAGATTGCTCCCCTGACAGCAAGATCTCTTGTGAGGAAGCCTCCATGCATTCCCCATCCACCCAGATTATGTTCATATCCAGAACGAGAAAGAAGGCAACAATTCCTATCAAACCTTAAAAAAAACTGGATAGAATGAACACCTTAAGTCACAAAACCAAAATTTCAATCACAGTCCAATAATGATGCTTTTCTTTCAAATTAGAAGTTTTATAAAGTTTAATATCGCTTTTGTTCATGAAGCTTGCAATTAGCACGATGTAAGGGTGCTTGACAAGTCTATTTTCAAATAGCTAGAAAATTTAAACATGTGTACAAATGTTTTTCATATTTTCATTGATAGGAGACAACAGTGTATATAGCACAAGCTTGAAATTAGCAGAATGCAAGGGAGCTTAACAAAAGGCTATTTTAAAAAATAGCAAAATGTAAGCGCACCTGGAGGCCCTTCCACTGTTCGGTATCGCAGATTAGCGCCGACGACGCCATGGGTGCTGCAACAAAAACCAAACGATCGCAAAGCCAACAAAAGGATCAGCACAGTCGCATCTAGCTTCGCCCGAAACTATCGCTGTTGCAATGCTCCAAACCCATGGGAAGAGGTTGACAAAGCAGGTGAAAGGCTAAAAGGAACAAAGAAGTCAGGAGATTGAACGATTAATTTATATGTTTGTTTCTAGGAAATGTTATTTGCGAGACAAGTACAACTTCGAAGCTAGCATGATCAATTTAAATGCTACAGCACAAGAACTTACTCTTTTGGTCCTTTCCAGGTCAGCCTCAATGGATTTGATGCGCTCAAATGAGTTCAATAATATATGCTCCGCCTCCTCGGGGATCTGTGGTGGTTTGCTGGCTAGATGGTTGCACAAAGATTCAAGCTTGTCAAGACGCTGTAAACAAGCGCTCATGTCAGCATCACTTATAGACCGAGGGTGTGGCTTATCTGCAACTGGGTTTGGTGCCATAGAAAGATGGACATTCTCAAGCCTTCTCACTGGTTTGGATATGAAAAGGCGGAAAAAGGAGAGTAGCTTGATCAAGGCTGTGACCACAGCTTTAACAAGATTTTCCAAACCCCTACGGGCAATTGTACCATCCAAATTAAAAGCTACATTCCCTGCCATCAATAAAACATAACAAAAATCAATAACGAAGAGAATAAACAGCAGCAGCATATCACTACCCCAGGAGCAGTCAATGGATACATGCCAAATAAACTGAGGTTATTTTCTCAATCAAAGAGATAATTTTCATGGTTCCAAGGCTAGCGCAAAACCAAATAGACAATTTTGAGTTTTTCACACTCGTAAAGTGATAACAATATTGGCAAGCAAATATAGATTTGACGGCACACAGGTTACTAAGCAAAACGAAAGGAACAGGAGCTACCTAAGTCATTAGCCTTGAAGCAAGATTTAGGTGCAAAATTTTATCGTAGTGTAAGCCTTGAAGCAATTTCTTCATTCTCTGGTGGAGAATACTTTAGATGGTATATTTTCCCTGTTACAGGGTCAAGCCGTCTCCCAACCACCCTTTCAACAAGAATTTCATCCGGAACCTACATTGGCAAAAAAAATGAGTTAATATTTGTACATTCTCCATTTCTGAAATCTAATTACTAAATTGCAGTTCATTTCAATGTGATAGATAAAGCATGAAAAATATTGAATGCATAATAATATTCCAGTGGTAGCACTTAGTACAAGTAATGACTGTAAAAGGCTGGAATCAAAATTGTGAACCTTATTTATTCTGAAAAGGGCGAATATTTAAAATTTATTATGTAACTTATTAACGAAAGAAACTATATTTATCTCTCAATTAAGAAAGTGCTACATCGGTCACAATTGGCAGCATTTGTACTGTTCACGCTATTCATTAGCCTAAGGATAGCTAAAGCAGTGTTTCAAAGGCCTGGAAGGAGTGTTCAGACTTCAAAGAAATATAATCGGTACTACAAGTACTATAGCATAATGGTGACAAATTTCATAGTCTAAAGATCAAATATGCCTTTTAATTTGTATTACATGTCAATAATTTGATTTAATTGGGTACTTACATCCAATAGAATGAAAATGTCAGGCCGGATTCCAAGAGTTTCCAGTGCCATTGCCTGCGAACAGCTTCTTGGGTACCCATCCAAAAGCCAACCTTTTTCCTGAGCATCTGGTTGCAGAAGGCGTTCCTTCACAATCTGGCAGTAACCCAAAACTATATTTCAGTATTACTGATAACTTCAAATCACATTGATGGGAAAAAAAGAGACACCTACATTAACAACAATCTCATTGGGAACCAGCTGTCCCTTCTCCATGAATTCCTTGGCCCGCTTCCCATTCTCAGTGCCTGCAGCAATTTCCGCCCTTAGCAAATCTCCAGCAGAAATGTGCACCAGACCATACTGCAAATTACACTATCCATTACTTGATACAATCAAGAAAACCAGCCCACGACTCGCACAAATGTTTACTAAACTGTTAAGTTCACCCCATGGGCGGCGAGTTCTTGAGGTCGGTGACCTGTACCATGGAGCAGATGCCACTGGGCGCGAAGTCCAGCTGCGACAGGATGCCGCGCTCCAGCAGCTGGATGCGCCACTTGAGGAAGCGCTCGCGCTTCTCCTCGTCACCGAATGCCTTCTCGTAGAGCTCCTTGTCCTGGAACTTCGCCTGAGACGTTGTAGCACACGGGTGGCCCTCGCGGTCAGCGCCGCGGTAGAACACCACCTTGTCCAGCTCCGGCAGGCCGAGGTCGGCGTCAGGAGCGACTCGATGCCGAAGCGCTTCCGCCACAGCACCGCGGACTTGAGCATTGCCATCGCCTCCTTCACCTTGAACTCCCGCGCGCGCAGGAACTTGAGCAGCACCGTGTCCGTGCGCTCGTCGTCACCCACCAGCGGCACCCCCCATATCAGCACGGGCTCGGGCGCGGCCGCCTGCGCCTCCGCTTCCGGCGCTGCTGCCTCCTCCGAGGCGGCGGCGATGGGCACCACGGTTTCCTCGATTGCTTCCACCGTCTTGGTGGTCTCCTCCTCGGTGACCATGACGGTCTTCTCTGGCTCCGGCTCCGGCTTGGCCTCCTCAGCCACCGCCTCAGCCTTGGTCTCCTCCTTGGCCGGCTCCTCGGCCTTGGGCTCCTTAGCTGCTTCCTCGGCAACCGCCTCGGCTTTGGGCTCCTCGGTTGCTGCCTCGGCGGCCGCCTCCGTCTTGGGCTCCTCCTTGGCCGGCTCCTCTGTCTTGGCCTCCTCCTTGGAGGGCGCCTCCGTCTTGGTCTCCTCGGCGGCTGCTTCAGCCTTGGCCTTGGGGGGCGACGGAGGGGGAGGCAGGTTAAAGTCGCCGGCGGCGAGGGCGGCGACGATCAGCTGCTTGAACTCGTCGAGCGCCTTCTTCTCCGGGTCGGGCAGGTCGGCCACCAGGTTGCTCTCCTCCTTGAACGAGCCTGTCCCCTCTATGGCCCCGGCGGCCGCGGCCGTCTCCGCCGCCTCCTCAGCCTCGGCCTCCGCCGCAGGCTCCTCCACCTTTTATCGATTTTTCGCTCGAGCAAAGCATCAAACAGGTGAGGCCGTGAGGGGCAGGACCAAGTGACCTCACCTTTTGCTCGAGCTCGTGGAATGAGTTGACGAACACGTCGTCGGCGTCCTCCAGCCCTTCGAACTGCCCCACCACCACCTCCAGGAACGCAGGGTACGACTCCGGCTCCTTCACAAACGACGGCACGTCCTCCGGCCCCAGCTCCACGCTCAGCAGCCCCCGCAGAGCGCTCCCGTCCACGACCGGCGGCCCGACGCGCCCTGTCCAGACCTCCCCGTAGATGACGTCCACCGCGCACAGCTGCGAGAAGAAGGCCGCGGTCGGCACGCCCGCCGCGTGCGCCACGCGGCGCGCCCACGGGAGGTGCGGGTCGTACACCAGCACGCGCACCGGCCTCCCCGCCGCAGCCTCCGACCGGAAGAGGCCCTCCGGGGTCTCGGAGCCGACCGCGGCAAACCGGCGCGTGTACTCTCTGATGTCCGGGCACGAGGCGATGCCGCCGGCGTCGAAGCCGTCGGAGATGGCGGCGACCCGGAAGGGGCCGGTGGTGGCCGGAAGAGTGGAAAGGAGGTGGCGGGTGGTGACGAGCGTGGGGCGGAGGCCGTGGTACGCGAGGCGGCGGCCGAACTGCACCATCGGGTTGACGTGGCCCTGCGCCGCCGGGAAGGGGAGGAGGAGGACATGGGGAGGGGAGAAGGCGAGGGCGGAGGAGGGAGGGGAGGAGGCGGCGCGGAGAACGGGGGGAGGAGCGGAGGCGCGGATGGAGGAGGGAGGGGAGGAGGCGGCGTAGAGAACGCGGGAGGAGCGGAGATCGTGGGGAGATCGGGTAGAAGGTGGGAGGAGGAGGCTCACACGTAGCGCGGGGTGGGTTCAATGATGCATGATGAGTGATGAGGTTTGATCCCAGCAATCTGATCCGTTGGATCTGAGTGAGTAAGAGAAAGACAAGGTTAAATGGGATCTTGTCCCTTCATTTCAAATGTTGGTTGGGTTTGGTGGTAAATTTTTGGGTGTACTTAGGGTAGCTAATGACTGTGTTGTACAATTTTCTGTGTGGCTTTAGGATTATTTTTTAGGTGCATTATATGTGGTAGAGATAGAGATAGAGATAGAGGGCACCACAAAAGTCACCGGTCCTTGTGCGTGCCAAGAGACTCACTACAAAAAGTCCATTTCTGGAACAGTAAATTTTCACTTCGATCATAATATTGATACCTGAACATCCCTTCAGTCAGGTTGGATACATTTCACTTTGCCTTGCTTTGCTTCGTCAAACAGCACAAGAATGTTTTTCGGTTCTAACTTATCCTGACTGATGCACCCAAGAAAGATGCATTTTTCGAGAGGTTTCAGTTGATTAACAGCTGCATTTTAAGGTTGCATAAACTGAAATCAGGATCCCTTGTATTGTAACTTTTGTGATTGATGGTGTGGATCTGATGAACTCAGAGAAAATATGGAAGCAGCAACGGTTTCATTTATCTGACTAGAGTCATCAGTCATGCCACAGTTCCAAGAAAAATTGTTGTTTATGTATTTGAGAACCTACTACAGTACTATTCACCTATCTGATGTTTCTGTCATCCTGAAACACTGTCGGAGCATATCTTTAGGGAGCATCATGGACGCTGGAAGTCAACCCTTGTTGTATCATCTATTTTTGCTCCTTTTTTGTTGTTCCCCTCTTTAGCTGAGCTGAGTGCTGGTACAAGTCTACAAGGCTACCTGCAAGTGTTGCAGGTCGTTGTGCATGTTGCTGGGTGCATTGGACAAGATCAGCAGTTGAAACTTGCAAAGTTATCTGGCCTTTACAAAAGAGAATAAAAAAGGAACTTGAAAAGTGGGGAAATCTTGGTTAGATTTAAGGGGTCCATCCATAGGCATTGTCCTCTCCTTTTTCAACTGCTCAATGATCGTCCAAAATCCAGTTATTGTCACTGTATCAAAAAAAATTGCAATTATAAAGAGGTAGCTGGAATATTTAAGATCATGTATGAAAATGAACCTTATTAAATAAATAAAATCAAGATGAAGTATTGCGATACATGGTTGATCGTTGTAAAGCCTCCTGTATAATACAGATGACATAGTAACTTGATGTCTTTAGGATTAGAAAATAATAATCTATTATCTGGTGTCATATTCTGAGAATAATGACATGGGTTTCATTATCATTTGTTTGTTACCATTTTGACTACTAGTCAAGCACGCATATAACACAACCCAGTGTGCGGCTGTGCTTTGCACTGTGAGCCACGTGCTCTAGTTCTTTTTTTCAACGGCAGCTCAATGTAAACACCACAATTTAAAACTCCAGACAGGTTTAGAACTCCAGACCTACAGTGTCTAGATCAAAATTTGTACTAGGAATTTTTGTAACCTCAGAGAATTACTTTTACACGGCTATCATTATTCCATACTTTAAGTTAGACCCCACTACTCCACTGTAGTACTCACCAAAGGCCCCCCACAAAGCCACCTGCCTTTCTCATCATCTGCCTCCTCACTTCCCTTTAATTATTCCCTCACAGCTAACTCAACAACATAAAGGCATACAAGCTCCTCTCTCTCTCTCACACACACACACACTCACAAGTGCACACGCTAGTAGTAGTATGTACTAGTGCTATAGCTTGTTGGGAGAGGCCATGAAGAGCTCTTCAGTTGCACCAAGGTTGAAACAAGAGCAATTAGATGATAGTAAGTTGCAGGAAGGTGGCCTAAACAGCCTTGAGCTTAGGCTTGGCATCTCTTCTGACAATGGCCAGAGTGGTGGTGCTACTAGTCCATGGCTTGGTGTTGGAGTGCAGCCTTGGTTGCTGGCTGCCATGCAAGAGAAGACATCCTTGGAGCGAGCTTACCAGAGGCCTACTGAGTGTCATGTCCAAAGGTTCGGTTATCAGTTACAATTTACATACTAAAAGTTGTTTCTTCGCAATTTTGTCATGAAAACAAGTCTAATTTTGACAGTACAAGCTCTATGTCTCTTATGATTTCATTTAAGAATGCTCTGATTCAATGAGGAGCCAAGTACACATAAGTTTCAGTTGATCCTTGCTTTATCTAGCCAGAACTTATTTTGGAATAGCATAAAAACGCATGTCAAACAGACAAGAGAATAAAACACTGCACTATATGTTTAGTGACAGAATTTGCATGTAAAGAGAGGAGAATGAGAAAAGCAAAAGAGAAAAAGGCAAAGGGAAAAGAAGAATCTAAGAGAAATAAAACAAGCAGCATAAGGGGCCACTAAAGCCATCATCTTGTAGAACCTCCATAGCTTTTGACCAAACAACAAAAGGTGGATGGAGAAAAGGACCTTTGCATTTGTTTTAACCTGCCGAGTTGCTCTCACGAACTGAATTCTTCAGCTATAGGGAATATTTGCGGTTAGGAGGAATAACTGAAGGTAGCAATAGCATGTCTAAAGTTTCTTTCTTCTTTGGTGCGATGAACTGAATGCCAAAAGGCAGTGAATCTTGTTGCCTCTGCAAATAGGCTTGTTTAGTAGCCTCTGATCTTGTCATCATCATCTGACCAAATTTTACAAAACAATGACCAGAGAAAATCGCCTTGCCGCAACCCCTCAGCTTGTCGGATGGCCGCCGGTGCGCACATTCCAGAAGAAGCTGTCCACCCCAAGGCCTGCAGATGTTGATGACTCGAGCAAAGTGAAACCCAGCTCTGAAGAAGACCATGGCACTGGAGCTGCAAGAGATGGGAGGTCGACCATGTTTGTGAAGGTGAACCTGGAAGGCTACGCTGTCGGAAGGAAGATCGACCTGAAGGAGCACCGCAGCTACGACGCGCTGTCCCGGGCACTGCAGAGCATGTTCCATTGCTTCCTGTCAGGTCATCTTTGGTTTGCACCCCCCTGATCGAGCTCCATCTTGTTGATTATATGTGCCTTTACTGATTGGTTGTGTGATGTTGTATAATTTCAGATAGTTATGGGAGGATTGCAACTAGAGATGATGAAGAAGATCAGCTGGAGAAGGGTAAGGTTGGGCCCAAGAAGTACATTCTTCTGTACGAGGACAACGAGGGAGACCGCATGCTCGTCGGCGACGTCCCATGGGAGTACGCATCAATCATATCTAACATTTTTCTTTCATTCATCCATGTTTGATTGATGCATGCTACGAAGAAGCTAACACGCAGAGCTAACCATTGATTGATCTTGCATATATGTACGCAGGTTGTTCATTGCTTCAGTGAAGAGGCTCTACATTGCATAGGATCCTAGAGCGCAAAGCAATAAGAAGTAACTGTGTTGTTGATGCTACACCGCATTACAACATACAGAGAGGTTTCGTACTGCTTAGTATGTGACAATGGCGTGTTGTTTTGCAGTCGCGCGGGCAGGCTGATGAGGCTATAATGTAGTGCATCTGACCAACCCTGCCTATCTGTCCTGCCTCTCGATTGCAAGTTGCAACTGCGGGGAGGAGAAAGATTTCTGGTTTTTCGTGCGCGGAAAGGGGAATTATCTCGAGAGACGTATAACGATATATATATGCTAGTGGTGCTTAGCTCTCTTGTTGTTGTTGTTCCCTTTTGTGTTGTTGTTATTTACCTTGGTGTCTAGTATAGTGCAATTAATGTAGGAGGTTTTGGCTATGTAATTGAGTAGATGGTGAATTAGCTAATGTTTTATGCTTGTGGGTGATTGTAAATGACAATGGGCGTAATAGAGTAGTAAGTATCCACTCAGTGAATCATCATCATCATCATCATCATCTTCTTCTTCATTGGAAGCGTATTATGTTATTATGTTTAAGCTCTTAAAATTTTTTGTTCTTAAATGAAATCTAACATTTTCCCTAGCTTGAGGGCCCGTTCATATTAGCTTTTACCGATGGTTTTTGGTGTTAGTTTATGAATAGTAACAGCTTGCAGCGAGCCGTATAGAATAGTAACAGCTTGTAGAGAGCCGTATAGAGATAGAAACTCGTGTGCAAATTTGGTCGATATAAATGAAATCACTACAGTATATACTACAATCGACTAGTTATCCACTCCACTTGGGGTTATGGGTAAGCATAGTCTAGTTACCGCCTTCCACTTGGGTTTACGCATGTCAAGATTTAAGCTACACTATGAATAAATGCACTCTCAATAGTCCTACATAAACACCGTCTATAGAATTAGGCCCTGTTTGGCACAGCTTCACCAACAGCTTCATGAGCTGTTTTTTGCCAAACACCCTTTTTGCAAACAGCTTCATGGGTGAAGCTCCTTTTTTTGTGCTCTCACAAAGGAATGGGGAGAGGTGAAGCTGAAAAAGTAGCTTTTCACTCTCTCTCCTCAGCCCGCATGATCCTAGGAACCCACCGCCTCTAGTTCACCAAAATTACACGCATTTGCTACTAGTCCATCCCGCTCACCTCTCCGCTCACGAAACATAAACAAGGCACTAATATTGCTTCCTAATGATTTTAATTTTTTATTTTAATGTTTTAATTCATACTCATTCAAATATATTATTTTTTAATTCATATGACCATATACAAACATACAACTCCAAATGTTAGAACAAGTCAGGTAGACAGGGGCATCTTGGACAATTGCCCTCTCTCAACCATGCATGAAGCTGTTGGTGAAGCTGTTTTGCCAAACAGTTTTCCAAAACAGATTTAGCTTAATCGGTGAAGCTGCTCGTGAAGCTGAAACAAAAAAAAAAACAGCTTCACTAGTGAAGCTGAGCTGTGCCAAACGGGGCCTTAATTAGCACACTATGTAGGATGAGTGAAGCAGTGTCTCATGCAAGGCATTTCTTGAGCATATAATCCAACATAAACACATTAGCTAAGACATCTATTAGAGAGAGAAGTGATGTCTACCACATTACAAATGTGTTCCATTGCATTAAATGATGTATTAGGAAAAGAATTAGAAATAAATATTAAATTACAATATTAATTAATGATAGAAATTATATATTAAAAGAATAATATCTAACGTAATGTCTATATAAAATAGTAATCAATAGACATTGCTAGGTAGTGTCGCTGTTGGAAATGGTCTCGGGGGGCTGTACGTAGTCAGTCCGCCTTATTGGGCTGGTTTACGTCTTTGTAAGTAGCCTGCACGTCCACAAGCAGAGCAGAATCGGCCCGGCCCATCCTGCTCATCATATGAACTGGGCCAGAAAGAAATGAGGTTGTACCCGTCCGTCTTCGCCTCCGTCTCCACCTGCGTGCGACCCGCTCGCTTCGCCGGCGCCGCCGCCTTCTCCGACTGCCGGCGTGTCCGCATCTTCCGCGCTCCGCGGCATAGCCCACCAAGAAGAAGAATAAGGTACCCACCCTGCTACTTGCCACCCGTACTCCGGTTTCAAACACCGGTAACAAATCGGTGAATCATCTAGCAAGATTAGGAGTCCAATTCCAAACTCGAATCGAAGCGAATTACGAAACAAAATCATGTCGAGTTCGGGATTTCTGCTGTTCCCGGACGCCTACAAGGAGAGGGGAGAGGGTCTCTCCTAGATTACGCTTCTCCGTCTGAATTGGTGCTTCTTCTTGTAGATCTTGCAGAGTTTCTGGTCGGTGCAGAAGATTACTGCCGAGCTACCTGCTGGGCGGCCGGGAATCAGGTAAGGGCTTGTGCTTCCCAACTGAGCTGAGGGGTTTCCTTTTAGGTTCTTGTCGGGGGATTATACCTAGGGTCGTTCTTCTCGTTAAACTAGTTTGTGGTGCTAGTGAGAGGAGCATGAAGCGCAAGCGTAAGTCGGGCAAGAAAGGTGCTTCAAAAGCTGCCGCGACAAATGCTTCTTCGCCAAAGTCCCCATCCAGTCCAAGCACGCTAGAGAACAGCCCAGCAGATCATGCAGAGAATGCACCTGTCACCATACCGCCAGTGCCTGAGCCTGCTCCGTCTCAACCACCTAATCCTGCCCATATAACATATGCTAAGCCTAAAGTTGGAGCCGTCTACGGCCGTGTCAAGTTGAAGTTTAAATCTTCCAAAGTGTTGGAGCCGCACCAGAGTTCTTCAGAAGCACAAGCACCTGCAGATTCTGGTAAATCAGGAAGCGTTGTCCCTGAAGCGACCCAAGGAGTTGCTGCGGAAAAGGCTACCGTCTTATCAGATGGACAGACAGATGGGCAGGCATTAGAGTTGAGTGGTTCTGATAAGGACAGGGGGGCGAGAAAAGTAGGAAGCATCAAAATTAAGTCTGTGGGATTATCTTCCGTCGAAGATGACACCCAGTACAGGAAATCTGAGTCAGTAGATGAACCTCTTCCAAGTAAGAAGGAAACTGTTTTGGAAAACGAAGAAAGCGATAATGCATTGGAGCCGAGCAACTCACAAGAGTTGGAAGCAAAGCCGTCTACTCCAGAACATCAGCGTGATGAGAAAGAACTAACTGCTGCACTTCAAGTGAGTAGAATTTGGCTCAACTTTGTATGTGGTCTTCTGATTCTCCAAACATCACATGGTAGAGATCTGAAAATACATGAAGGTTATACTGTTAGTTTGATCAAACTTCTCTTTTGCTCTCAGGCTATTAAGAAGGTCATGAAGATGGATGCAGCTGAGCCATTCAACACCCCAGTAGATCCTGTTGCTTTGGGAATACCTGTGAGTATTTCTGGTACTCCTAGACATAATGGGTTTCTTTTATTTGAAATGATCTGAACCTTTTGGTAAGCTGCACTCTGGACTATGTTCCTTCCAAATGATCTTAAACACTTAGTTGACTCAGCCCCTCATAAGTTTTGGTGTAGTATCGATGACTTTCACTCACTCAGGACTATATTCCTTTAAATGATCTTAAACACTTAGTTGACTCAGCCCCTCATAAGTTTTGGTGTAGTATCGATGACTTTCACTCACTCAGGACTATGTTCCTTCCAAATGATCTTAAACACTTGGTTGACTCAGCCCCTCATAAGTTTTGGTGTAGTATCGATGACTTTCACTCACTCAGGACTATGTTCCTTTCAAATTATCTTAAACACTTAGTTGACTCAGCCCCTCATAAGTTTTGGTGTAGTATCGATGACTTTCGCTCACTCAGGACTATATTCCTTTAAATGATCTTAAACACTTAGTTGACTCAGCCCATCTTAAGTTTTTGTGTAGTGTCGATGACTTTCACTGAATGGGTTTCGGATGTCTATGTAGTAATATCCATTATATATTCATTTTTACATTTCCCTTGTTCTCGAAATAATTTTTCATTTTCCTGGGATAAATCTGTCAGTGGGGTGCTGCCTTATCTCTGATTCTATGTTTGAATAACAAACTTTTTGGGCTGTGCATTCTGATGAATAAGTCTCTGTACTGTGGTCTTTGTGGGGCTGTGGTAGTTTTTGTTTTTTGACTGCTTTAGGACAGCATCTGCTTTTAGGACAGCATCTGCTTTTGCTTTAGGACAGCATCTGCTTTTAGGACAACATCTGCTTTTAGGACAGCATTGCTTTAGGACAGCATCGCTTTTAGGACAGCATCGCTTTAGGACAGCATATTGACCGCTTTAGGACAGCATCTAGGATAGCATCGTAGCATATGCTTGGCTGGTTCTCACCTATAATTTGTATCCCCAACCCTCAGTTGGCATGGCATTTGTGTGAGCAATAAACAAGAAAACTTGCCCCATCTCCTAGTGTCATCCTCTCCATGAGAGTAAGAATCTTGCTATCACCAAGAGCAAGAGTCCAACGACTAACAAGTGGTATCGAGCCTTAGTATCTCAGAGCTCGAGCATCTCTCGCTCATCTCCTTCTCCGCCTCGCAGCAGCCCGGCCAAGAGCAAGCAGCAGCTCGGCCGCATCCCGCCACTCTCCGGAGACGGCAAGCGGCTCGTCGGCGACCCTCTCCACGCAGCAGCCCCGCAAGCGCGCCATGTCCGCAGGCGATCTCGGCGCTTCGGCCGCCTCGAGCATGCGGCGTCGTGACGGCCGAGCTCGTCGCGCAGCAGCAGCAGCGAGCGAAGCGGCAGCAGAGACGCCGCGGCGGCGAAGGCGTCAAGGCGGGGGGCGCGGAGCCGGGCAAAGCGGCGAGCATGGAGGCGGAAGAAGCGGCGGCGGCAGATGCAGTAGCGGCTGGCAAAGCAGCAGAGGTCAAGGCTCTGCTGCAAAGAACAGCAGCCCGGCTCATGATGCAGCACGACGCGACTCTCGGCTGGAGAGAGGAGGCGCGCAAAGCGCGAGCAGCGCGAATGGCGGCGCGCAAGACGCCACGAAGCGGCGGCAGCCAGACAGCGCGACGCGCGGCGGCGCTCTGAGGAGGCGCGCATGGCGGTGGCGCTCTGGAGGAGGCTCGACGGCGGCGCGGCGACGGTCGACGGGAGGCGTGGCCCTCACAGTAACGCGGCTCTCTCCCGGTTCGGCATCGTGGTCACCACGAGTACCAGTCGCCGTCGAGGACGCCGCCGGCGGCGGGTGGCCTACCTCACCAAGACCAACTACGCCGAGTGGGTCGCGGTGATGAGGTGAAGCTCAGCGCGACATATGTGGGATGCGATCCGTGACGGCGACGTCGACCACGATCAGATCGACGGCGCTGGATGCTCTCATCGCCGCAGATCCGCCCGAGATGCGATTCGCTACCAACAAGCGGATCGCCAAAGAGGCTTGGGACGCCATCGCCGCAAAGACGACGGCAGCCGACCGCGCGCAAGTCTACACCGCAGCACTACGCACGGAAGGGAGTGCACGCCTTCAAGCCAGTGAGGACGTTGATGACTTTGCTCGTCTCAACGCTCGTTGCACAAGTTGGTGCGGTTCGGCGACGACACCTACACGCGAGGAGAGAGCGTGGAGAAGCTCTTCCGCTGCGCCCCGAGAAGTACAAGCGGATGACTCGCTCGATCGGGTCTCGCTGGACCTTTCCACGATGACCATCGAGGAGGCGCGGTCGCCTCAAGGTCGCCGACATCGATGAGCCACGAGCCTCTCGGGACCCGTCACCATTGGCGGAAGCTCCTCCTCACTCGGGAGCAGTGGTCACGGCCAAGGTGACAAGAAGAAGGAGCCTTCTTCCACGACAGCGCCGCAGAGTGGCAAGCGCGGCAAGCGCGCAAAGCGCCAGCGGCGATCTTTGGCAAGCAAAGCGCAAGACGAGATGACTCTTGCCACAATGCGCGCAAGCTTGGTCATTGGGCCAAGGAGTGTCGATACCACGACGCGCCAGCCCACGCGCGCAAGTGGAGGAGGAGGAGCGCCGGTCTGTTCATTGCTCATGCGAGCATCGACCACCTCCGCGCACCGCCGCGCAGATGGCTCTCTCCACCTTGACGAGCCAAAAGCACACGCCTCCTCGGCGGCGATGGCCCGGCAATGACAAGACCGACGCGGGTGGTGCTCGACACCGCGCTACCCACCACATGACCGGCGGCGGAGTTCTTCTCCGAGCTCGACTCAGCGCTCGAGGCACCGTCAAGTTCGGCGACGCCCGCCGTGGAGATCAAGGGCGTCGGCTCTGTCGTCTTCGCCGCCAAGATCGGCGAGCACCGGCCGCCACGGCGTCTACTACATCCCCGACCGCGAACTCCATCATCGCCTTGGGACGGTGGATGAGAACGGCTCGCGTGTCGAGATCGAGCACGGTGCCGCGGATTTGGGATCTTCGACGCCGCCTCCTTGCCAAGGTAACGAGGCGCAAATCGACTCTACACTCTTCACGCGCAGTGGCACAACCCCTCGTCTCGCGGCTCGTCGGACGACGAGGCGTGGGCGCGGCACGAGCGCTTTGGGCACCTTCGCCGAGGCCCCGGCGGCTCGGTGCCACGGAAATGGTGCGAGGCTCGCCGTGCCTTGACCATGTGGAGCGGCTCTGCGACGTCTGCGTGTTGACGGCGCAGGCGACGACTTCCCCAAGAGGCGAGTTTCCGAGCCAAGGAGAGGCTCGAGCTCGTGCACGGGACTTGTGTGGCGGTGACACCGCCACACCGGAGACGACGCTACTTCCTGCCGCCGTCGACGACCTCTCCCGCTACATGTGGTGATGGTCCTCGGCGGCAAGGAGAGGTCGCGGACGCCATCAGCGCACGCAGTCGCCGCGAGGCGAGCGCGGTCGCATAGGCGCGCGTGTTGCGCGACAGACAACGGCGGCGAATTCACGGCGCGAATTCGCGTCATCGCGCCGATGAGGGCATTCATCGCCACTACTCGCGCCGCATCCCCCGCAGCAGAACGGCGTCGTCGAGCGCGCAACGAGACGGTTGTGGGATGGCTCGGGCCTCCTCGCGAGAGGATGCCACCGCCTCGGGAGAGGCGGTGGTGGCGGCCGTCTACATCCTCAACCGCCGCTTACCAAGGCGCGACGGCGCGGGACGCCGCACGAGGCTTGGCATGGCGCAAGCCGGCGGTCTCCCACTTGCGGGTCTTGGCCCTCGCGTTCGCCAAGGAGCTTGGCCACATCGGCAAGCTCGACGGCAGAGCACTCGGAGTGTTCATCGGCCACGCGAGGCTCGAAGGCCTCACCGCATCTCGACCTGTCACACAAGCGCCCGCATCTCGCGTGACGCCGTGTTCGACGGCGGCGAGGCCGACGTGGGACAAGGCGGTGGGCGGCGGCTCGCCTCGACTCGTGGACTTTGTTGTCGACTACGCCCACTTCGAGAGAGCGGGAGCTAGCAACTCATCTTCACCGAGCTCGCCCACTCGACACCTTGCTCGCCACGGCTCCGGCGAGTGCTCCACCACCTTCTGCACCGGCTATGCCCCACCCTTCACCACCGGCCACCGCTCTCTCCCGCGCGGTGGCCACACCACCGGATCGGCTCCAACGCGGCCGGCCCACGATGAGCGGCGCATGGTGGAGTTCGCTACTCCGCTGCCCCACGACGAGGACCGCGTCGACGCCTACCACGACGACGAGCCTCGCGCTTATCGTACCATGGACAACATCCTCGCGAGCCGCGTCCCTCGGATCGGCGCGCGGCGCGATCGCGAGGCGAGCTGCGCACTTGGCATGCGACGACGGCGAGCCCCGCTCCTTCGCCGAGGCGGAGGAGACGCGGCGTGGCGTGTCGCGATGAAGCGAGAGATGGACGCCGCCGAGCGTAACCGGACGTGGGAGTGGCGGATCTTCCGCCGGCCACCGCGCGATCACCCTTAAGTGGGTGTTCAGGCCGAAGCGGGATGGCCGGCGCCATCGTCAAGCACAAGGCTCGCTTGGTGGCACGAGGCTTCGTGCGGCGGAGGGGTCGACCGATGACGCCGCACGCGTCGCACGGATGGAGTCCGTCGCGACTCCTCCTGCGCTAGCTGCCCAGAAGGTGGTGTGTTCATCACATGGATGTCAAGTCGGCATTTCTTAACGGCGACTTGAAGGAGGAGGTCACGTGCATCACCGCCGGATTTGCGATCCCGGCAAGGAGGGCAGGTGCTCGCTGCGCAAGGCCCTCATGGCTTGCGACAGCACCGAGGGCGTGGAACGCTAAGTGGACTCCACCTCAAGCAAATGGGGTTCCAGCAGAGCGCACACGCAGGTCGCATCTCACCGGCGGGGCAAAGGCGCAACGCCCGCGGTGGGTGTCTACGTCGACGACTTGGTGATCACGGCACCAAGGATGCGAGGTGGCGGCATTCAAGGAAGAGATGAAGGCCACCTTCCGGATGAGTGACACGGGTCTCTCCTTCTACTTAGGATCGAGGTGCACCGGGATGATTAGGGATCACGCCGGCTGCATCGCCACGCCAAGCGTCGTTGAGCTAGCCGGGCTCACCGATCGCAACCCGCTCTCACTCCAATGGAGAGAGGTCAGGCCGAGCCGCGACAAAGACGACGGAGGAGGTGGACGCTACGCGATCGGCGTCTTGTGGGAGCCTTCGCTACCTCGCCCACACACGACCGGACTTGGCATTCTCCGTCGGCCACGTTAGTCGGTTCATGCAACGACCGACGACGAGCATCGGCAGTCGTGAAGAGGATCATCCGCTACGTTGCGGGACCCTTGACCACGGCCTCCATTACCCGAGGTGTCTGGCGCGCACACTTCCGTCGCATGTGCGACGGTGACCACGCGCGACATTGACACCGGCAAGAGCACAAGCGGATTCTCTTCTTCCTCGGCAAGTGTCTCGTTCATCGATCGATCAAGCGGCAGTGGTGGCCTGTCGGTGTGAGGCCGAGTACATAGCGGCTTCCACCGCCGACTCGAGCACTCGGCTCGCTCGATCGCTGGTGATCTCTCGGCAGGACATCGGCGGTGGAGCTCGGGGTGGACAACAAGTCCGCTCTAGCCTCGCAAAGAACCCGTTTTCATGAACGGAGCAAGCACATCCGGTGAAGTACCATTTCATCCGAGGTCGCTGGATGAAGGAAGCATCAAGGCAAGCTACATCAACACAACGGATCAGCTTGCGGATCTGCTCACCAAGCCTCTTGGAAGGATCAAGTTCCTTGAGCTCTGCTCCAAGATCAGACTGGTTCAACCCTCCCACAAGACGACGCACAAGACTTAGGGGGAGAATGATGAATAAGTCTCTGTACTGTGGTCTTTGTGGGGCTGTGGTAGTTTTTGTTTTTTGACTGCTTTAGGACAGCATCTGCTTTTAGGACAGCATCTGCTTTTGCTTTAGGACAGCATCTGCTTTTAGGACAGCATCTGCTTTTAGGACAGCATCTGCTTTTAGGACAGCATCTGCTTTAGGACAGCATATTGACCGCTTTAGGACAGCATCTAGGATAACATCGTAGCATATGCTTGGCTGGTTCTCAGCCTATAAATTTGTATCCCCAACCCCATCCCCAACCCCTCAGGTTGGCATGGCATTTGTGTGAGCAATAAACAAGAAAACTTGCCCCATCTCCTAGTGTCATCCTCTCCATGAGAGTAAGGATCTTGCTATCACCAAGAGCAAGAGTCCAACGACTAACACATTCCATTTCTCTATTCTTGGTAATTAGATGGTTATCATAGGGCTGTTTATCTCTAGCTAAGGTAAAAGCTCTGCCTAATTATGTGACCCTTTGGCTAAACCTTGTCAGATGGGTTAGCTTGCTCACAAGAACAGTTCTGTACCCCACTGCATTTTTTTCCTTGAACATAGTCAAGAGAGTGAGAAATAATTATCACAAATGAGGATCACTTCGTCTGCAGTTTCTCATGTAGATTTGTGCAACTGCGTGTCTCATGATCTTTGTCCTAACTACCTAAATAACTAATTATATAAATGTATGCTCCTAAATTTAGTGCTGCTGGAGAGAATTTGTTTATTTTTTTCACTTGAGTAGTTCTGTTCCAACTTCTGTCTGCTTGCCCCTGACACTTAGCAAATTTTGTAGGATTATTTTGATATTATCGACACCCCTATGGATTTTGGCACAATATGTCAAGATTTAGAACGTGGTAGCAAGTATATGAACTCAGAGGATGTCTATAAGGATGTACAATTTATATGGGGTAACTGTATCAAGTACAACAGTAAAGGTGATTACATTATAGAGCTTATGAAACGGGTGAAGAAGGCCTTCATGAAAAATTGGCTGGCAGCAGGCTTGTATTCTGATGTGCAGGAGAGTGGTAAGTATTGGACAGATGACAGTTCCCGCTTGTCCTTAGTTCAAACAGATGACAGTTGACAGTTCCCACTTGTCCTTAGTTCATGCTTTGCCCTGTTTAATATGTAACTTGAATCTGAGTTCTTGTTAATAGTTCCTGTTTCAAGTAGTAAGCTTTGCGTACTGCAAATGATTCGCTACCAAGGGAGCAAAGGAAATATTTTGTATACTGCAATGCCTATTTTATCATTGATTCATTTATACCACAATTTTTTATGATTTTATCTTCAAATGATTCAATACACAGGGAAGAAAGCAAGGCAAATTTTTTTTAGTGTAGGCTTATTTATTACATAACATAGCAAGTAAAAAAAGGAAACTTTAAGCTATAATAATGCTGCTATCCCACTATCCTTCTGCGTTTCATTGTGGCGGAAGTATAACAATTCAGTACACATCACTGATAATTGTTTTGAGTCATACATATTTTTTTCTTTACCTGAATAAATACATGTGTTCATATATATGACGAGTTTTACCCAAAAATGATAGGTGGCAATGACAACACTGGTGACGAGGATGCCAAAGGTAATTCAAAAAGCAAGTCTAAGAACAAACGGCGACGCCTAGGGTATGTAATTAATCCTGTCTGTTAGCCACATGCAAGTTTTGTTGCTCTATTCTGGAGGCTAAACTATCATGTGATCTCAAATCTGGTGTGTGATGTGCCATGCCCTTCAGCAATCATATTAATCAGAAGTTTAGAACACTGTGAAGTAATGTGCGGATAGGAAGAGACTGGAATTAACAAAACAACATGTTGTATAGGAAAAATGATCCATCCACCATAGCATGTACTAAGACTTCTGTTGACCCTTTATCAAGTGCGGATATTACTTTTATTTTATTTATTCATTTATTTGTGTTTTTGGGATGCTTATGCATGTTTTTTTTGGATTAAAACAGAACAAAAGTGTAAATCTTCCAGGATTATAACAAAGCCATGAATCTTTTTCTTTGAAATTCTCACAGTTATCTAGGGGCCATTGATGCTATTCCCTTTGTATTTTAGAATGGAGTAAGGATTACTTTGCTACCTATGTTTGTGTTGCAACATGTGTGTTGAGGGGCATTGAACCAGTGTTCCCTGAAATGAAATTTGTGCATCTAGTTAGCTAAGTGGTTGATCATCACCTATCAACAGGTGCACACATATTTTTCTTAACTATTCCTGTTAGGTCAATATTAACCAAAACACCAAAACACTTTTCGATGGACTTTCTAATGAATAGAAACCGCATTAGCCCAATAAGTTCTGCTCCTGAATTTGTGGTTCTCTATGTTACTGTAGGAGATATTGTTCTATGTTCTTACGTGATGTGTTTGGATACAGGAATGATCGACACAAAAATGACTGTGCATGTGCTGTTTGTCAAGTTACACGACGTAAGAAGGAAAGGGATGAAATCTTGGCTATTGATAATGAAACATCTGTAATGAATAGTAACTTTTCTGACCCGCACAACATGGAGGTTAGAATCAACATCTAAATCCTTGGTTTCAATGCACATTGCAGTCTGCACGCCCTGTCTTTTTAAAATTTTCCTCTGTTGCCTTTTGGGTTGAGTGTGTTGCCTAATGTACATTGGCTTTATTTCTCCATCTTGCTGCTCCCTTTCTAGTGATACCACACTGTGCTTAATGGAACTACCATGCCTGTTTGTCTGTACGCATTAAAGTAGTGTTCACTATATTGAGAAGATGCTTGGTATGTAGTACATCTGCTTAAGTGTTCCAAGTGTCAATTTTAATTGTATAATCATAGCTTTTCTCATCATTCATTTAGTTGTGTTAGTGGTCGATGTGCTTTTACTTTCTAGATAGTTTGGAGATTTTTATTGTCAGAAAGTAAATTTGTTTTTCCAGCCGTGTGGATCATCTTCAACTTGAACTATCTTATGCTTTGCATGCCAGGCAAGCTCTGCTGTTAATAATCATGGCAGTCATGACACTGCCTCTAGTCAGGAGCAAACTCATGTGTACAAAGAGACAATGGAAGCAGGTGATACAGGGATTCAGATGGAAAATCTTGGAAAATTCCTCAATAATCGGCCATCTAATATTCCACCTCCTGACTATGAAGATGAGGGCTCCAGACAATACTCTGAGGAAAAAGAAGAGGTAGAGTATAAAGATCTGAACAGTCAAGAACATACTTCCACTCAGCCTAATGATGACTCCGAAGTTGAGCATCACCAACAGAAGGTAACTTTAACCAGACTGTTTCAGGGCAATTTCAACTTTTTTTGATGTATGGTATGCCAATATTTGACAATGTGGCTAGGATCAACAGAGGCAAAAAGTTTCTTAATGGTTTATATTGTTCAGTGGTTGGTTTTTCAGCTTGCATTTCAATCTTGAAAGCCCAACCATCGACTTCTTTTTGGTAATGAGTAATTATATGGAAATGTTGCATCAATTGATTAACATTTTGACTTACATTTCAGATCACCATCTAGTCATATAGGCTGCTCTTCTGTCACCTGGGCCCTGGGCATTGTGGTTTTGGTCCCACATGCCCTGTCGGTACACCTGTTAGTGCACATTGTGCTGTGTTTCTTTGCTATAATACCCACATCACATCTTAATAACCAGATCAGGAGGCATCATAGTGGGCTGAATGTCATTTCTCTGCATGCGTATACAGTTGTGAGAAATGCTAAACTCTGCTTCTGTCATTTCATCACAGGCCCAGACCAAAACCAGCCAGGAGGTTGAAATGGAAGATTGTCCCATTCAGCAGCAGAACCACTCGTTCTTGCAACTCTGTGCTCGCCTTTTCCCCAGCAACCAGAGTTCTGTTTTCAGGGGGCGCCACTCTTTGTTCCATCAACAGCATCGAGTTTCATTTAAGGAAAGCCCCTTACATGCCGCCATGACAGCGATAATGAAACGGTAGGAATTTCGCACAGCGTTTTCGTGTCAGAGAAGCTCCAGGCAGCGTTGTGACTTTGGGAAAGCTGTGCCCTGAAGACATGGAAGTTGGTTGGAATGAAACTGATTAGTTGAAAAATTCCTTTGAGCTCAGGTTCTGGTATGATGTAGGTACAAAGTTAGTTGGGATAAACCTATCTATTGTATGGGAATTCTCTTGGTATACACTTTATTTTTGTATCATGCTAATTGTGATACAAGTCTCATTTTGCTTGCCGCCCTGGCATAGGGTTGTCGTGAACCCCCTATAATTGGATGATCTGAAGGATTTGATTATTTGGGCCGATTCTTCTCCCCAACTGCTAGCTGACCTGAGTTGCTTGCTCAAACTCAAACAAAGGTGCGATTGGGGTTTCGGATACATAATTCAGAATTGAATATTGGGAGTGAATATCTATACATTCTGCCATCTGTTGGTCCTAAAACTGTCACCTACTCCCCTGAAGTGCCTTAAGATTACAATAAGAATGATACGTGGACATATGGCGCTTCCTGTATGGTTTCGCTGCTCCGCTGGTAAGGCCAGCGGAGGGCCAAATAGAGACATTCAGAAAAACAAAATTCACATGACAATATCTTCAGGTTTCAGCATGGCCAGGGTGACTAAGGGTGTGATTGGTTTCAGGGACAATAGGGGATGGGATGGGGCGATCCCAGATTTGGACCTGTTTGGATTGGAGTCAGCAGGGACAGAGTCCATCCCCTTTGGGGAATATCCCGGGAATATTCCCCTAAATTGAGGATGCCCCATCCTCAAAAATGAGGATGAGTTTGTCCTCTTCCTCGCTCACCGCTGCTCCAATAGTGTGTTTGGTTCCAGGGACAATAGGGGATGGGGACGGTTCCATCCTTAAAAACAGGGATGGATTTATTCCATCCTTACCTGACTCCAAACCAAACACACCATAAGCAAACATGGTATTCCATTTTCTTGTTTGCCAAGTACAAAAGATTGATGCATGCTTCTAAAAGGGGGAAATCATAACAAAATAGAATTCCCATCTCTATATAATTTTTGTATATTATATATGGTATAATATGTTTACTAACAAATAAAGCTAAGAACGACAAATATAAAAATACCATCAATTTTAAATGAATTATCGATGTTCAAGATTACTAATAAATCCTGCTGCTTGCCCCTTTCCGCCACTGGGTAAGGCCTCTGCTTATTCCTAGCTGACACTTGTCATTTGATACCATTAGCCACAGTGGTTTTCTTATAGAGGGGGTAACTTTTTTTTATCTAGAAAGTATGCGCAAGAATTCCTTAACCTTCATTTAGTGACTTTTGCAAGCACTATGTAATGCTGACAATTATTCGTTTCTGAATCAGTAAAACAGTCAGGTAATACTTGTGTGCAGTACAGCCGAAGTAAAGTTTCAGACCTTTTCCAATTGGTAAACATCACCCGTGTAGACCACGCAAGATAAAAAGAACTTGAGTTGACTGTCAAGGTAAAAACACTTACGTATGGTAAGCTGGCAACAAAATAAGTGTCAAAAGTTTTACTGGACTTTTAAATCGATACCAACCCTTCTCGGAAACAACCGCAATTGTACTGGAGACAGGTCTCATCCATTTCAGCTTTTAGGTTACGACTTATGATACAATAACTAACTTTTAAATAAATTATTTTTAAAAATAATGTCTACTAATTGATTATAGTAGACACTGTATCGACTTTAGCTATACCAGTTAAAATCATATACAACTATCTCTCTATACTCTCTTTTGTAAATAGCCATAAGATAAAAAAACGTAAACCATAGCTAAAAAGAACACGCAAGTTGTTAATCGTGACAGGAGTTTTAATCTGAACAGTTAGTTGCGCAATTCGACTGCTCACACAGCACGTGCAGTTGATCTTCTGCAGTCGTAATTACCGAGCACGTACTTACAGAGGTGCTTAGCAAAAGTTAAACCCTTTTTTTCCCTCCCCACGTGGGACAAATACTTTCGCTGCCTGAGGAGACAGGTGCTTATGCATTTAGTTGCCTTTAATTAATAGATAATACACCATTCTAGCCACTCGTGTGGGAGCACCTTGCGTTGCAGATGCCCTAGTGGGATGGAAACTTAGTGGATGAATTGAAACTAGTAAAGCAAGTGCGGCGATGAAATTGAAAACAAAAGATCTAGGGGCTGTTTATTTTGAC
Organism: Dendrocalamus sinicus; assembly: GCA_036346575.1. NCBI lineage: Eukaryota > Viridiplantae > Streptophyta > Magnoliopsida > Poales > Poaceae > Dendrocalamus > Dendrocalamus sinicus. The sequence continues at coordinate 2,399,832 of CM070670.1, forward strand.
TTTTTCTTGAAGGTTTTTAGCTTTTAACTCGTCTGAAATTATACTGTAGTGGTTATTAACTCTTTCGAAGTTACTAAATTAAAAAATAAAAATAAGAAAAAAAATACTATTACATCTTCACGAACAATACAAAGAAAAAGAGAAAAACAAAAAAAAATCCGAAATTAAGAAGTTAATATGGGTATTCGGCTCGCCCTAATCCTCCCAATTTGCAGTAGCAATAGGTTGAAACGGATTAGGGGCCTGTTCGGTTGGTGAGAAGCCGCCCGGCTTCTCGCAGCCGCTACAGTACCTAACTTTTAAATGGAATATTTTCTCAAGACAGGGTCTATAAGTTAAACGTAGTACACGTTAAAATCCCAATATCTGTACCAGTCAAAATCGCAAGTGAGTATCGATTTCTCCGTAATCTGTACCGTAAACAGCCAAAATTCAAAAATCTCAGCCAAAAGCCATAAGCCGCAGCTAAAAAGAACAGGCCCTAGATAGCCACCAAAAGTAAGCAATAAATTCACTTCCATTGACACTCGAATGTCAAAGAACCTAGGACCTAATCAAGGGTCGGTTTTTTTACTGTAGTTTTAGCTTTTGGTTTATAGTTTTTGAATTTTGGCTATTCGTAAGAGAGTATGTAGAGAAAAATAGTCGTATATAATTTTTGCCGGTATAGCTAAACTTAGTACATTGTCTATTACAATCTACCTGTAGATATCACTTTCAAAAGACGCACCGTTTAAAAACTAGTTACTGTAGCAAGAAATGATAAGCCAAAGTCAAAGCCTGTTAGACCATGTGGTGATCATGCATTTAATAATGATGAATAATTGATATTTATGTTTCATTGGAATTTGTGTTGGTAAAAGTTTTGGTCGATGTACTTGTGTTGCTGAAGTTTTCAGGGCGGCTGTCGACTATGGCAGATGATCAAGCTCCATCGACCACAGCATTTCGACCATGGTATTTTGACCATGACATTTCGACCACGGCACTTCGACCACAGCATTTCGACCACATCAGGCTTTGACTACGACATTTCAACCACAGCAGGTAATCGGTTGACTTCGATCACGATCAGTGAACTGGTCATAGCTATAGTGCTTTTCGATGGTTGTAGCTACTGTTCATTTTAATGGTTGTAGGTACAGTACTTGGTCAATGATCGGTAGTCGTAGACTTTGCGGTTGGTGGTTGTAGACCTTGTGATCAATAGTCATAGATTTTGCAGTCGGTAGTCGAAGACTTTGCTAATCGATAGTCGTAAACTTTACCATCTGTTATCATAGTCGTAGACTTCGTAGTCTTTTGTCATAGTCGTAGACTTTGCAGACTGTTGTCATAGTCGTAGGTTTGGCTTTACATTTAGTTGTAGTAGACTTCATGATCGGTACTCGTAGACTTCAAGTGCTTTCGAGTGCTTTAATTCTTGTGCTAAGTACTCGGTTGGTGGTCATGCTACAACTATAGTACCAAGTGGGTACTCGATGGTCAATGCTATAGTACCTGGTCGGTACTCGGTAGTTGTTGCTACAATACCTAGTTGGTGTTGGGTAGCTGTAAACTTTGTGATCGATAGTCATAGACTTAGCGATCTGGTGTCTTAGATGTTATGATCAGTATCGGTAGTCAGTACTCAATGGAACATCATTATTTGATGGTCGGTAGCGATGCTTGTGATTTCTGAGTGTTCTGAGTGGAGTGATATTTGATCCCGAGTACTTATGTCTTCAAGTACTCGATGAGCTTACAATCAGACTTTGCATGGAGGGCATTACCGGTCGTAATGAGTGATCTGAAGTTGATTTCTAGAAAGCGATGGGATGTGTGGTCGTCGATGTGGTTGATGCTGATGGATGATTAAAGGTGCATTTTGATTGTGTGGACTAATGTCGGTCAAGTTGTGATGAACTTGTGCCAGGGAAACGTTTCTTTGGTCTTTGCATATGTAGGTGGGCGTAGAGACGATCATGGTCGATGACGAGGAGGGTTGGGATTAGGATGGGAAAATATGAGGTCTAGGCAGTCGAGGATATCACATGGCGTGGTCGGGCTCACGTTAGAGCACATGGAGTCAAAGGTGGTGATTCGTGGAGAAGCTACTGGCGATGCAATCCAGGAGGCTTCGACACGAGAGGTGATGACGTGTGATAAAGATACAGGAGGTGCTGTCTTGGAGCCTTCGTTATGTGGTGAGTTAGAAGTTATGAATGGAGTCCACAACTAAGAAGATTGAGAGTTTGAATAAAACCCATGTTCGAAAGGGTTTCAGGTTTCTTGGTTTTCGAAAGAGACAACATTTTGAGTCCTTATTTGAGGTAGGCATGGTTTGTGATGTTAACCTATAAAAGCAAGGAGAGGCTATGGGTTAACTGGTGGCTTTTGTAAGGCTTGTATGCGGTTCTAGAGAGTTTTGAGAAGGTTTTGGGTTTAGTCTTTGGCTAGAGCTTTTAGGGGTTCTTATGAGGGTATTTTATAAATCCACAAAATTCCAGCAATAAAGATAACCTTGAATCAATCTGGTTCTTGATTTGCTTGAACTACACTAGTAATTGCTAGTGGTTTGGATCTTACGACCACGTTTAAATTGTTTGAGTGAAGCGGTCGAACAGATCAGTCAATTGAAGTGATCGATCGAGCAGAGTGGTTGATCAATCAGTTGTACATTGGGCAATTGATTAGGCGATTGGTCACCAAGCAGTCAAAAGTATCACCGACCATCAGGAGTCTCCAAAAAGTGGTGACAATCATTCACCGCCTCTGATTGCAGTATTCAATCCTACAAGTGGTATCGGAGTAGGTAGCAATGGAATTAGAGGTATGTGAATCATCCCCCAATGGTAGATGGTACTGATTTTACTTTTTGGAAGTGTCGTATGCAAGCTTGTTTCTCAACCTTATGTGGTTCTTTCTGATGTTACTACTGAAAATAAAACAGATGTAGATTTGAATACACATGCTTGTAACTTGCTTTGTCAAGGAATTTTTCTTAAAGAATTTGATTGTGTAACTCACATTGCTTCTGCTCACTTAATCTAAAAAACTCTTTGTGATTATCATGAAGGAACGACTAAGATTAAGAAAGTATGTAAGAATCTTAATAAAAAAGAATACTCGGATTTTGCTATGAAATCTGGTGAATTTATTGATGATCTTTTTTCCTCATTTTGAGAAGATTTTGAATAACTTGCTAGGAGTTAGTGTTATAAGTACTGATGGAGATAATGCAACTAAAATTTTGAAGTCTTTAGGTTCAGAGTGGTTGATAGTTGTTACGACTATTAATCAAACCGTTGATCTAGATATTCTTACCATGGATGATCTGTACTCTAGATTGAAAACCTATGAGATGGAAGCTTTACCATCTAAGACTGATAAATCTTCATATTTCGCACTTGTGACTAACCCCATGCAGGCTGCTTCGTCGAGTTCTTTATTTTGTGTTTTCTTGTCTACTTTGTCCTTTCTTTCAGAAGATCAATTCGAGCAGCTCCCTGAAGAGGATGTGGTCTTAATCTCCTCACGAGCATATAAGGCTCCCACCAATATGAGGATGAGAAAGCGAGGTGGAGTTCCAGGTCTAATCAGATACTTTGAGTGTGGTGAGCTAAGCCACAATAAAATGGATTGCCCAAAGCTCAAAGGGAAAGTGGTTAAGGAAGACCAGAATTATCATCGTCGATCATCCAAGAATAACATCAAGAGTGGAAATTTCCGCCGCAAGGTTGCTGAGAAAGTTTTATTAGCTATAGAGCGCCTTGATATGAGTGATGGTGATTTTGAGAGCCGCGACAATGATAACCACGGCGAAGATGATGTCTAAGGCAAGAAGAAAACACTGATGACTTCATGGGCATGTGCTTCATGGCAAGCAACAACAATGAGAACGACTACAGTTATCCCGATGAGGTAAGACCATCGTATGATCTGCATGAAGATGGTTTGATTAAGCTTGCTGTTGAATTGAAAAAGACTAAAAAGAAATTGAAAGAAAACAATTTAGTAGTCAAAAGCTTGAATTTTGAAGTTAATAGACTTAGAGCATCTATTCTTGAAAATGATTCTTGTGAAGCTTGTCAAGTCTTACATGCTGAGTTAGAGATTGCTAGATCAGTTAGTGCAACAAATCCAGTTCAACTTAGACATGTAACTAGGGCTATTCATTCTAATCCCATACCGAATAAACCGTATCAAAACTATCGAACCATACCGGTCAACTTAGTTTGATTGGTATTCCGTATTTGGTATGGTTTACAAAAATTAGGTTTCCCGGGATTTTGGTATTTTAGTAAAAACTGGCTGAAAACCAATAAAACAGGAAAAACTGAATTCATCTTTGGCCCTTTGCCCTCTGGTGTTTTAGAATCATGATTGATGAGTGTTCCTATTGAGCTCTTCATCAGTTTCCAATGATCTTTTAGTGTCTAGCTTGAAATCATGACTTTGTTCTTCGACTGTTTCATGTGTTTCTTTAGACCCTTCTATTTTGTTTTTCTTGTTCGAGGATGAGTTTGTCATCTACCTTATTTTCTGCAGGAAATGATGCCGACCTTTCTTCTTATTGAGAAGTGATCAAACAACTCTCATCCTTTGTGGTTTCTTCTTGCATCTTTTCAGTGTCAGATTCTGAATTTCTATTTGGATCATTGCTCTCTTTTCCCAATATCAGGTTCATTGGAAAATTCGAGGTAGGCAAATCACTTTCTTCGGCTTATTTTTGTGTGTCACCAATTGTTGGCTCATGCATGTCCGCAAGTATTTTTGACTCATCATGTCATTCTCAATTCACATCAACTTTAGTAAATATGGTATTCACTAATACCGAATCGATATAAAGTGGTATTTATCGATACCAAACCGTATTATAAATAGCACCATATTTATCAGATTAACAATACCGTATTTACCATATACACTGTATTTACCGAACCATATATACCGAATAAACCGAATAAACACCCCTAGATGTAACTGCTTAACTTGAAGTATTAAAATTAGCACATGATTCTTGTGGTGGAGAACTTAAATTTGCTAATGATGAAATTAAAAAACTTAAGTCTAATTCGTCTAGAGTTTGTTCTAAGAATGATTTACTGCAAGCTAGAGTTAATTAATCTCAGGAATGAATTCAACAAATGTTATATTATGAAACTCTTTCCTGCTCTAACTGACCTAAGCTTAATGCAGAGTAGAAGCATTGACAAGACAACCTAATGACTTTGCTAAAAAAGAGAGATTGGCTCAGTCTAGTGCTTCTAAGAATCTTGCTCATGAATCTGTTAAGTGCTCATCGTGTTTCTCTTTGTCCAAAGAAAACGAGTACCTTAAGAACATGTTAGTGAGGTTTTCTTTTGGTTAGAAGAATTTGAATATGATCTTAAACAAATCAAAAAATAGTGTGAAAAATCATGGTCTAGGGTTTAATTTTGTTGAGCATGCTAAGAACAATCCTCCTAAAGTTGTCAAGGTTCTCGAACTAAGAAAGTTTGAAGTAGAATCTGAATCAAAACAAATTGTCTTTAGATCTGCTGGTATTGCAAAAGAGTTTTCTACCAAACTGAGTGTTATGTCCGCTAATACGACCACTCATCAAGTCAAGTATCAATGCACTTATTATGGTAAAGATGGTCATTTGATTCAATTCTGCTTTAGAAAAAGCAAAGAAGGAGAAGAAGGACAGGATGAGGAAGTGTTTTCAATCAGCTGCTTCTCGTCGAACAAGTGAGGTTGGACCATACATTTGGCCAGTTGTTTTTCGTGGTTGGACCAGCTTCTCAAGAGACTTTTGACCAGCGTTTTTCACTCATTTAGACCGGTCAGGTGTCAGATTAGCTTTACCTAAGCAATCGGATCATTTTCGACCAGTGATGCCCATGCAATCTGACCGATCAGTAGTTAGATCAGCTCTGCTGAGGAGGTCGGACTGCCTCGTGTCTCATCGACTGTCTGGTCAAAATATGTCAAATTCTAATGCTTCATTTAAATCTTTATCAGTGCATGCATTTTCTCACGTTCATCAAGTATCTCAGTATTTGATACCTAAATCTTTATAGTCTAATCCTAGTAGTAAAGTACCAATGATTGTTCATGCTTTGTAGGCTCATCGCAAAAGGAAGAAGAACATATGCTTCATTAACTCCGGTTGCTCTTGCCACATGACTGGAGACTTACGATGGTTCTCCTGCCTCACTCGTGCCCCCCTGGTGATAAGATGATCACTTTTGGGGACAACTCTTAAGGATGAATTCTTGCTAAAGGCACCGTGCACGTCAACGACAAGTTCATCTTAAAAGACGTCGCTCTCATCAGTAATTTGAGCTATAACTTGCTTTCAGTTTCAAAGTTGGTAGACGATAATGTTGAGGTGAACTTTAAAAAGCATTCATGCTATATTTTGGATTCATCTGGTGATCTTGCATGCAAAATTGGTTAATTTAACACATCAATCTCTTCATTGTCATCTGATGCATCCTCATATCTCTCCTTTTTATGATTAAGCTCAACCTCATCTTCATTTGCGGATTCATACTCTCCATCTTCCATCACAAACATAACTCGGTTGTTGGGACACTCTCTAGAAATATGCCCATGCCCCAACACTTGAAAAATTGAATTTCTCTACTCTTTGTTGTAGCCATAATTGAGGATGTAGGGGATGGAGTAGCCTTCTTCTCACTTGGTGTAAGTACTGATTTTGCAATTGAGGAAGAACGAGTATTAGTATTTGAATTAGTACTAGCTGAAAATATACATCGTCCCATGAGAGACCATGTGGAGGTATCCCCATGTTTGTGATGAGTAATTGACGGTTGTGTTAGAGAGTTTGAGTTTGTTTTGAGTATTTTAGGGTTGAGTACCTTTTACTTATGCTATATTGATTATGCTGTTTTGTGCGGTGCTATATGATGGTTTGCTTGTCTGTGTGACTGTAGGACTTCGGAGCTAGGTCATGGTGAGGCGAGGAGGACCGGGACTAGGCACAGGAGGTGTTGAGGTCCAAACGGTCGGTGATACCGAAGATGATCGAGGCTAGTGAGGTGGTTGCGAGTCAGGAGAAGAGGAACCGGAGTTGGAGCTACCGGTCGAGGACACGACGGGCGACGACGAGAGAACTGGGACTAGGCTCAGGGAGGAGTCGGAGGTCCAGACGGTTGGAGGTCGATTGCGATCGTGTGCGACGGAACAGACCAAGACTAGACTCAAGTAGAGTCGGAGGTCTCGGTCGGTGTCAGGTGGACACGACGGGCAGCGGCGAGGTGGACCGGGACTAGGCTTAGGGAGGAGCTGAGGTCTAGACGGTCAGGATGCCGGGTGCGGTCGTGTGCAGCGGATCGAGACTAGACTCAAGGAGGAGTCAAGGTCCAGATGGTCAAGGTACCGGTTGTGGGAAGCTTCCGGGAAGGTGCTTGAGGGCAAATTGGAGATTTGACTCAAGTTTGGAGGTGGAAGGCTGATTTCCCTCCATCTGGTTTGACTCCTTGACTTTTGCCTCATGGGGTTGTGAGGTGATGGAGTGGAGCTAGTATGACACTTCTTGAATTCCCTTTTTAGGTGTGAGTCCTGGTTGTTAAAAGGGGATGGAGAGCAAGGAGTGTAGGCATGCATTCTGGAGAGCTCAAGAGAGGGAGTGAGCAGTGGTAGTGTGTCTCCTGTGTGAGTTTTCTCTAGTGAAGCATGTAGTAAGAGTTGGCCCAAATCATTTGTAATCATTCATCTATCTTCCTCAATATCAATATGAGAAGATTTGTGTTGGGATGTTCTCATTTCCTGTTTTCTCTGTGATGAATCTAAGTTTCTATTTGCATTTTGTTTTTCTTTGCTGTCCTCTGGCCTCTTAGTGTGTGAGGTGATTTCTTGTTTGTTTAGCTGAGAAATGGGTTGCTCTATGATGGGAATGTATTTCAAGATCATTTGATCAGCTATTCCCAAGAGCTAAGGCAAGAATCATGAGCTTTTTCTTTTCTGAAGACCTGAGCTCAATTCCTCTGTTTTGATTCCCTAGGGTTTGATGTCAGGGGATAATGGGTTCTTTTGATTTCTCTTCAATGGATGGCTTGAGATTTGTGCCTTTGTGTTGTGATATCATTTCCAGATGAAATGCAAGGCTTCATGAGCAAAGAATTAGTGAGTGGCAAGTAATTTGGAAATCTGTCCCTCTTCAATGTCATTTTCAGATCTTTGCTCAAAATTTGATTCCATGGCCTTTTGATGTATTTTCTTGGTTCCCTAGGCCCTCCTTGCTATTTAGGAGGTTGTCTTGCTGTTTTGGACTGAAAAAATTAGAAGCAAAAACTCAATTTCTCAGATTTCAGAGTTCTGCAAAATTCAGCCCTGTTCTCAGCCGAGAATTCTGAAGTCTAGGGTTTAGGCCGGTCTGACCGGTCGGTGCATTGCGGTCAGACCGACCAACCCATGGCGGTCCGACCGAGCTACTGGCGGTCCGACCGACCGATCGGGCGGTCGACCGGTGTAGCCCGGCGTTCGACCGGGCGCCAGCAATGTCCGACCGCCCAACTCCACCGGATCCGACGGCCCCTGCAGCTCGCTGATTTTCTTGTTTAAATTTTGTTCTTCTGTGTCTCTTTCTCATGGTTGTCCAGTGTGAATCTCCAGAGAGTATGACTCATATCCTTCATAGCTTTTGTTGCTATTGGAGATAAGAGACGCTCGCGGATACTTGGGGGCAAATGTTAAAGAGGCACGATTCACCCCCCTCTCTGTTGCCATTTCCGATCCTACATCCTAAATTGAAACGTGCTTTGGTGGTATTAGAGGATGATGATGGAGCTTTCAAATTGAAAGATGCTGTCCTTGGTGCTAGTTTTAAATCTTCTAGTAACTGCTTCTCTGCCTTTGTTGCTTGATGCACCAAATCAACAACAGTATGGTAGGGTTGATATTGCACTATGTGTTTAATGTTTTTATTTAGGCCGAATAGAAAATGCGCAAGTGTGTGCTCTTCATCTTCATGTACATGTGCTCTATTCATAGCTTGATTCATATCTTTGTAGTATTCCTTCACCGAACGACTTACCTATCTCAAATTCTGCAGTTTATAAAAAAGATCGCATTTGTAAGTGTTAGAAACAAAACGTGCTCTCAGTTCTTGCTTCATTTTAGCCCATGATGCGATTGGAGGTTCTCCATTCTCTTCTCTTTGGTTCAACACTTGCTCCCACCAAATCAATGCATACCCATCAAACTCAAGTGACGCAATGTATAGCTTCTTCTCCTATGAATAATTGTGCATCCAAAAAATCTTATCTACCTTGAGCTCCCATGTGATATATGCATCTGGATTGGAAGTGCCCTCAAATTTGGGTATAGTGAATTTGAGTTTCCCAAATTTCTCCTCTACACGTGGGTCATCATGACGACGGCCATAGCATTGGTAGTCATTGCGGTGTAGCCAAAAGTCATCGTCGAAGTCCTCAATGTGGGCGGCATCGCCGCGCCCACGGCCACAACCTCTCCATTAGCCATGGTCAGCACCCAAAACACCTCCCCCACGCCCGGGAAAGGGTGGTCAAACCGCGTTGGCAGTGGCTTTATCTGCTTGAGCTTCTCTAGCGAACTATGCAGCCCTCTCCTCATCGGTCTCATCAAGCTCAACACTTCCTTTATGGACGCCAACTAGGCCCCATTCTTTTCGAAGCTCCTCTAGTATCTCCCTCCTCAAGATGATCATGTTGTCATTCAACTGAGTGTTGAAATCATTTGTGAGCTTCTCAAGGTTTCTCATTCTTTTCCTGTCATGGTTAGTGCAAACAACAAGACAAGCTATGTATGTGGATGTGGAAAGTTTTATTTGTGGAATTCGCTCAATCTCGCCTTCTCTTACCAACCGAAGTTCTTATGCATCCTTGATGGAATTGAAGAGCTGCATGCACTTGCTGATGGTAGACAACACAAAGTGGTAGATTAAGCGAATTCAATTGCACAAGCACTGTTATAACAATGGCTTATATGTGGAGCTTGGAGGGAAAATACCAATCTATGCAATATGAAATTCTTGATGTTGTTAAGTTAAGTAATAGTCCAAGCTAGAATACTTTGCCTAAGTGCTGATCCAATAGGTTTAATTGAAGTGTATGAACGCACACACAAAGATCAATGTGACTTAATGCAAACAAGGAATGAGCTAAATAGAGGAAATCTGAAATTGAGGATTAAATATCTCGTTTTGCATCAAGTATTAGGAGAGATGTTAGCCAATTGCAATAATATAAACGTAAGGGTACAAGAGTGCTCAAGAAATTAAATACACAAGCTGAAATTATAAGTTAGAATTAGCTAACCTAATTAAACCAACGCTCACTTTTTTCTTTCTTTCTTTTTTTGCCGAGAATTTTTCTTTATGTCAGCTTGTGGGTTGGCACTAAGGTTTAGCGTTTCTTTGCAATTTTAATTTAAAATTTCAGCAAATGTAAATTAATACCAAGAGCAGCCCTTAATGCAATTATCAAGACTAGTCTCAAAGATGGAAGGAAAAATATGGATATATTCGACCAAATCGACTACAACACGTTTTTTGCGACGCGCACTGTAGCAGCGACCTACTGTAGTAGGCACTGTAGCATACGAGATGTACTATAGAGGGTTACTATAGCGTACGCGCTGTACTGTAGCGAAAATACTGTACCGTACGCGCAACACTATGCGGCGTCACGGTACTGTAGCGATCGGATTTTTTTGGATTTAGGCGAAATAAAGGAACTAACACAATGATCAAGAGACGCAAAGGATCATGATGATCAACACCTAAACAAATTCTAATCGACAAAAACTTAACGAAACTTACGAAAAAATAAAAGATGCAAACTAGGGTTTAGTTTTTTTAGCTTTTTGTGTATAGGAAAAATAAACAAATCTAACTATGGGTAAATTGATCCTACCATGTCAACCGTGCTCTGATACCAAGATGATGCGGGGGATTGCCCGATCTTCACGGCATATGATCGATGGAGATAATTTGGATCCGTGCAACCTGACAAATTGATGGCACCAACCACTGTTAAAACAGTAACCTGCGACAAAAGAATTCGCCTAACCACACGCTCATGATTCCGTCTACCCGACCACCAAGTAGACATGTCGTCACTCCAGCCAATCACAAGGAAACACAAGAACAATGGGTAGAGAACGCTCAATTCCCTCTAGATTACAATTGTATGCCAAACCCTAGGGAGAACAAGCGTATAGCTCTCTCAAGATAATATGTTGATTTCTATGGTCTGTCTTTCCAAAAAATGATGCAGCTATTTATCACGCACGTTGTTCGGTCTCCTAGCCAAGAAAACGGAATACGAAACCGACTCAAAGTTGAGTTCAGCTCAAAATACAGGCACGCAGACCTTATCATGTAACTTCTCGTCACACACACAAAAAAATTTGACTTTTAGTTTTCCTTTGCCAACACCAAACCGAATGGTCTAGATTCTTTTTTCTGTGCATCCATCAACTTCTATTCCTTACATTGCTTCCTCTCTTTCTTTATTTCCTGCGCATGCTACCTTGCACTATGCAGCATGGGCATGATGTCCTCTGTCTTCTTCCTCTAATTTTTCCTATGGTGCAGCATACATGCATGCCTAGCAGCACATCTATCTTGAGCTCCCAAAGTCTCCTCACATATAAACCTAAGAACAATTAAAGTACCAACATTATGTAGTATCCAGTTCTCATGTAAATTAAAACCAAATTCAACTATGAGCGAGTTCACCTGTTGGTTAATCTTTTTAGCTCGTACTCGTGTAATCGGTCCAACTGAGATGTCCTCATCAATCGATGTCTGCCGTCATCTTCATTTTCGGCTGTTGAGCTTCGCCTTTGTTGGCCACCTTTCCCTCACCATTCCATTGCTGCCGGTGAGCCACTGACCCATCCCACTTCGTCGTCTCGCACCGCCCTCTTAGTCGCCGTCGGCCAAACCCCACCGCCCTTCGATCTCTCCGCCATCGTCTCAAACCATGTGCCCGCCCACATCAGCTCGAACCCGCCGACCACGCCTCCTCGGATTCCTACGGACTGGATCCACCATGAGCCAAGCCACTGATATGTGGGTCCCACATGTCAGATACACTATTTCGTGAACTCGTGAGCCAGCCAGCTGAGTCAGCGGCCACGTCAGATGCCATGTCAGCCCTAGATCCGAGGTGTCATGCCGCTATCAGCCACGTCAGCCCTAGCCACCTCGTCAGCACGCCCAGTCGCTAGTGCACTATTCCACACACCGAGTTCACCACAGACCTGCTATCCTATGAGCCGAGTCCACAGCATAGTAGGATTTATGAATTTCCAATGTTTTCTTTAGACTAGATTTTCTAAGAGCTTGTTCTCCTCTGTCCTAGCTCCTATTGACCCGATTCTTTTTTGTTAAATTCATCTAAAATTTCATGCAGTGAAGGGGGAAGTGTGGATTCACTTCAAGGGATGTGGAAGTCTTGCCTGGATAATGTCTAAGGACTTAACTTTGTGTGCCATTGATCTGAGCCTTATTGTGCAACCACATGTCTAGTATAGGATAGACTTGACTGATTGATTTGTGATGTTTCAATTTCGGTTCCATCGTTGAGATGTATGTGATGTGGTTGTAGCCATAGATCCACATTGAAGCAAAGGGAGCAATTATCGACTAGGTGGTTAGCCTAGTCGACGGCGAAACCTTAGCGTGGCCGAATTAGGTTGAGATTGAACATTGTCAAGGCCTTGTTGTAACCTTCTTGGTTGACATGCCAAAGGAAGCATGTTATACCGGTGACATTACAAGATGATCATATCATGTGGGTAAAGTCTTATATACTCTACATAGTGTAAAACTATTCGAATAGCCGTGTCCCCGGTTATGGACAATACTTAGTGGTTTCACATAAGAGGTAGAGTTTTCATAAAAACTTGGTTTGATCAAGTTAGGAAGTGAATGGTTAGTTCACTGATGGTTCATTATGTGAACGGTAGTTCACAGATGGTTCATTAGAGTAAATAGTCAATTTCCTTCTAGTTACTCTCAATTCTTTTGATTATTACTTATTAATCATTTTCAAAATTCACTTTCAATCTATTCAATGTATTTACTTTAAAAATCATTTTCAAAGTTTGTTTTCAATCTATTTATTGTATTTACTTTAAATTGTTGTTTTTTTTTGCAAAATAACCCTTCAGTCATCCTTTGGTAAGCCTTGCATACTATATTGCAGTCTTTGTTACAAGCAACTTGCTGAGTACTCTATGTACTCACGGCTATATCCATATTTGCTCAGTTGAAGAAGAAGAGCCATATCAGCAGAATGTACTTGAAGGATTTTTCTTCGATTACTTCGCGGATTAGGTCTTCGCTTCCCAGTCGATTGCCTGTGGGCATGTTGAATGGCTACTATGCTTATTTCTGTTTTTCACTACAAGTTTCTTAGACCATTCAGGCTATTATCTATAAGCTTGGCTATAAGGTTGCAACTCTAATAATTAATAATATTTGAGTCTTTTCTTAGTAAAATTATGATATGGTCGATATTTAATCTTGTTATATTGTGTGCACTAGCGTGATCCTGAACTAGTGCAGAATACACAGGAGGGTCTGAATCAGCAGATTTGGGCCTCGACAGTTTGGTTATGGTCGAGATGCTTGTCATTAATCCAATTTGCTTAATCCTGCTAAAGACCTGTTTAGACTTGCTTTGTGGTATATGACTTTATATGATCTTGGGAGCTCTACTAAAAACTGAATTAGGCACATTTTTAAATTAATACAAAGTGACTTGGATAATCTACAAAGCTTCTGGATGTTTACTCTCATTGCACATTTTTAGAATTATCTTCTCTTTGGAGCTCTTGATGATTTCATTGCCAAAGGGGGAGAAATTAGAAAAAAAGGGGAGAATTTTCTGATCTGAAAGTTTGGGGAGGAGGAAACATTAAAAAAATCACTCTCTGATGTTGAGGGAGGGTTTTTTGTGTTTTCTACTGTGGTCTGTGTTCTCTATGCTCTTTTGCTGTGGTCCACGGTCTGCGGCTTTGAATTTTTCTTTTCGCAAATTTTCTCATTCAAGAATTTTTGTGGTGTTGTCAATGTATTCATCAAGGGGGAGATTGTTAGAACATGTGATGGTTGTGTATTTAGTGATGATGAATAATTGACGTTTGGGTTTCATTGGAATTTGTGTTTGTAAAAGTTCTAGTCGATGCACTTGTGTTGCTGAAGTTTTCAAGACAGCTGTCGACCATGGCAAATCGACCATGGTATTATGACCATGACATTTCAACCACGTTAGGTTTGGACTAAGGCATTTCGACCATGGTATTTTGTCCACGGCAGATAATCAGTTGACTTCGATCATGATCAGTGAACTGGTCATCGCTATAGTGCTTTTTAATAGTCGTATCTACAGTGCTTTTTGATGGTCGTAGCTACTGTACCTGGTTTGTGATCGATAGTCATAGACCTTGTGGTCGGTGGTCATAGACCTTGTGTTTGGTAGCCATAGACTTTGCGATCAGTAGTCGAAGACTTTATTGATTGATAGTCGTAGACTTTGTTGTCTGTTATCATAGTCGTAGACTTAATAGTCTTTTGTCATAGTCATAGATTTTGTAGACTATTGTCATAGTCGTAGGCTTGGCTTTACGATCGGTTGTCGTAGCTTCATGATTGGTCCTCATAGATTTCGAGTGATTTAATTCTTGTACTACGGTACTCGGTTGATGGTCGTGCTACAATTACCAGTCGGTGGTCATGCTATAGTACCAGGTGGGGTACTCGATGGTCGATGCTATAGTACTTGGTCGGTACTCAGTAGTTGTTGCTACAGTACCTAATTGGTGATGGGTATTGTAGAATTTTTGTGATTGATAGTTGTAGACTTAGCAATCTGGTATCTTAGACATTGCAATCGGTACTCGGTAGTCAGTACTAGATGGAACAATATTATTTGATGGTCAGTAGCAATGCTTGTGATTCTCGAGTATTCTAAGCGGAGTGATTGTTTTCCCGAGTACTTTTGTCTTCGAGTACTCGATGAGCTTGCGACTGGACTTTGCATTGAGGGCATAACCGATTGTAATGAGTGAACTAAAGTTGATTTATGGAAAGCGATGGGATGTGTGGTCATGGATGACTTGGTTGATGCTGATGGATGATTAAAGGTGTGTTTTGATTGTGTGGACTAATGTCAGTCAAATTGTGAAAAACTTGTGTTGGGGAAAATGTTTCTTTGGTCTTTCCATGTACAGGTGGGCGTGGAGATGATCATGGTCGGTGACGAGGAGGATCGGGGATGGGATGGGGAAATATGAGGTCCAGGCAGTTGAGGATGTCACGCGAGGTGGTTAGGCTCATGCTGGAGCTCATGGAGATCAAAGTTAGTGATTCGTGGAGAAGCTCAGGCGGTGCTGTCCAGGAGGCTTCAACACGAGAGGTGACAATACGTGATGAAGGTACAAGAGGTGCTATCCTAGAGGCTTCGTCACATGGTCAGTTAGGAGTTGTGGATGAAGTTTGTAACATAGAAGATTGAGGTTTGAATAAAACCCATGTTCGGAAGGGTTTTGGGTCTCTTGGTTTTCAGAAGAGATAACATTTTGAGTCCTTATTTGAAGTAGGCATGGTTTGTGATGTTAACCTATAAAAGCAAGGAGAGGCTATGGGTTAACTGGCGTCTTATGTAAGGCTTTTGTGCGGTTCTAGAAAGTTTTGAGAAGGTTTTGGGTTTAGTCTTTGGCTAGAGCTTTTAGAGGTGCTTGTAAGGGTACTTTATAAATCCACAAAATTCCAACAATAAAGATACTTTTGAATCAATCTAGTTCTGGATTTTCTTGAACTGTGCTGGTGATTGCTGGTGGTTTGGATCTTACAACTATGTTTAAATTGTTCGAGCGAAGCGGTCGATTGAAGCGAGCGGTCAAGTAGAGCAGTTGATCAAGTAGTCCTACGTGGGGCGATTGATCACCGAGCGGTCGAAAGCGTCACCAACCGTTAGGAGACTCCAAAAGTGGTGACAATCATTCACCCCTCTGATTGCAGTATTCGATCCTACAAAACCAAAAAGAACCTATCCCAAGTCTATCAAACCAAACCACACCAAAACAACCTCTCCCTTCATTAATTCATCATCTCTGCTATTTAAAAGAGAGATGATGGTGGTTCTTCTGTCTTTTCAACTTTCCCTTGCATCTCTTTAAAAATTTTCCAGCAAAAATAGAAAAAATCAATATACAAAAAAATACAAAATCTACCACCCTAAAAATTCTCTAACAAGAAAAAACAACGAGCTCTACCAGGTGCATGGCAGAGACAAGGGCGTGGAGGCACGACGCGGCCGAGCGTGTGGGCTGGACATGCTAATCCTGATAATATTGACTCAACGTGCTAAAATGATATGATTTTTTTATCCGTAGTAAAGCACAGGTCTACTGTTCTTCCCTGTCTCCAACGGCTACCACCACCACCCACCGCCTCCTAATAGCCAATCTGGTCCTCACCCCCGCCACCGACCCTGCCCACCTATCTTCTCACGCGTGGCCGAGGTGACGCCATCGCCACCTCGCCGTCCCACCGCCGCCGCCTCCCACCGCCGGTCTACCACCTCTTTAGCCTCTCTCTAAGCTCTAGGGGTTCGATGAACTCTAGTCCTAATCCCACATGCCATTGACAGTGAAGACGGTGGCATCATCAAAAAGATGGAAGTCATCGACAAAGAAGACGCACACACACAAATCTACATATACATCCAAGATAAAAAATTTCCAGTGTGTTCTTTCCAGAAACAGTCGACAGTAGCACAGCACTCTCGTAAAACTAAAACTAACGCGTTCTCTTCGCCTAGCTGCTTCTCCTTTTCCTTCTCCATTCTCGAGCTGATTCACCGAGAATCGAAACCAAAAACAAAAGAAGGAAAGCAAGCGGCCGCACTCCCCCTGTCTCTCTCATCACCAAGAAACAAAAGCCCCATCCATGTCGTCTTCCCCCTCCCAATGCCAATGTCTCGCCATGCCCACTGCCTTGCCCTTGTGAGAACAGCGCTCCTCGTCGTCGCCTCCCTCCCCGCCGTCGCCACCGTGTGCTCGGCGTCGCGGCAGTTCTCCACGGTCGCCATCTCCCACGCCGTCGACTCCACCCTCGTCTGCGCCCTCGTCATCCCCCAAGGATCCTCCGACGATGCCTCCTCCGGGAGCGGGAGCGGCAGCTCCAAGCTCCACTGCACCTCGCTGCCCGACGGCGAACGCATGTCCTATCCCTCCGCCGACATCCCCTACAACGCCATCGCCGCCGGCACCGACTTCCTCTGCGGCCTCATGGCCCCCGCCGGGGGCCACACCGCCATGCGCTGGTGGTCCTTCTCCGAGGAGGCCGCCGCCAACCGCTCCTGCCCTGTCGGCCGCCGCCTCTACTGGGGCCCCTCCCTCCGCGCGATGGCCGCCGGCGGCCCCCACGTCTGCGGCCTCTCCGACGCCCACGACCCCACCTGCTGGGAGTGGCCGCAGCTCTCCCTCCCCAAAGGCCTCGACTTTTCCCGCATCGCCCTCGGCGAGGACTTCCTCTGCGGCGTCGTCGCCGGCAACGACTCTGCCATGCGCTGCTTCGGCGGCATGACGGCGCCCGCGCCGTCGCCCACCGGGGCCGCTTTCAAGGCGGTCGCGGCCGGGCGCCGCCACGCGTGCGCGGTGGACGCGGAGGGCGGGCTCGTGTGCTGGGGCGACGGGACACCGGCGGTGCCGGCCGCTGAGCTGCCGGCCGACATGTGGGCCATGGCGCTGGGCCACAACACCACGTGCATACTGGCAGGGAACGGCACGGTGAGGTGCTGGGGCGTGCAGGTGCCGGAGCAGTACGCCCACACCACCTTCGTCGCCATCGAGGCGGACGGCGATGCCGTGTGCGCCGTCATGATGACCAACTACTCCGTCGTGTGCTGGGGGAACGACCGCTTCCAGGGGCGGCACGTCGTCTACAACGACACCATGCCGGGAGCCTGCGCGCCCAAGCGGAATTGCACCTGCGACGTTATCTCCGGCTCAGGGACCCTCTGCGGCAACGGCGGCGGGGAGGGCGGCGACGAGCTTGCGGTGTGCCAGCCGTGCACGCTGCCCCTGAACTCGTCGAGGATCGTCGTGGCCAATGGGATGAACAAGGAGGTGGACTCCGGTGACGACGGTTCGAGGAGGAAGATGGCGGTGGTGGTCGCGCTCAGCGTGGCCGGCGTCGGCGTCGCGGTGCTGGCGGCGGTGGGGGCGGCGTTCTACCTTGTGGTGTTCAAGAAGTGGGACAGGAAGGTACACGTCACAGTGCGGCTCGGGGAATCGTCGTCGCGGCGGTTCTGCCGCGGCATCGAGTCCGTGGTCATTCCGGCGCCCGAGGCCTCGCCTCTCCCGCCGGCGCGGCAGCTCGGGTGCGAGGAGTTCACGCTCAAGGAGCTGTCGCGCCTGACGAACGGGTTCGCGGAGGAGGAGAAGATCGGGAGCGGCAGCTTCGGGTCGGTGTACCGCGCGAAGCTCGCCGACGGGCGCGAGGTCGCCATCAAGAGGGCGGAGCGCGCGTCCTCCGGCGGATGGCGCCGGCGGCGGTACGACGCTGAGCGCGCGTTCCGGGCGGAGCTGAGGCTGCTCTCCCGCGTGAACCACCGCAACCTGGTGCAGCTCTTCGGCTTCTGCGAGGAGCGCGGCGAGCGCATCCTGGTGTTCGAGTTCATGCCGCACGGCGCTCTCCACGACCACCTCCACGGCCAGCGCGACGGCGCCGCCGGCCACTCCCCGCTCTTCGCGTCGTGGGAGGCGCGCCTCCGCGTGGCGCTGGACGCCGCGCGCGGCGTCGAGTACCTGCATTGCTACGCCGTGCCGCCCATCATCCACCGCGACATCAAACCGTCCAACATCCTGCTCGACGGCGACTGGACGGCCAAGGTCTCCGACTTCGGCCTCTCGCTCGCCAGCGGCTCCGCGGCCGCGGCCGCGTGCTCGACGTCGGCGACGGCCGGCACGGTGGGTTACATCGACCCTGAGTACTACCGGCTGCAGGAGCTGACGGAGCGGAGCGACGTGTACAGCTTCGGCATGGTGCTGCTGGAGCTGGTCACCGGCAGGAAGGCCATCCACCGGACGAGCCAGGACGGGAGCGGCTCGCCGAGGAACGTCATCGAGTTCGCCGTGCCGGCCGTCGAGGCGGGCAACATCGCCAAGATCGTCGACGGCCGCGTGCCCTCGCCGCGCGGCCACGAGGCGGAGGCGGTGGCGCGCGTCGCCAAGATCGCGTCCGAGTGCGTCCGGCCGCGTGGGCGCGCCCGGCCGATCATGTCCGAGGTCGTCGCCGAGCTGGAGTGGGCCGTCACGCTCTGCGAGGAGTCATTGGTCCCGTCGGGAACCGGCGCGTTACACAGCTCCCGGCACGGCGGCTCCGACATGTCGCGGTCGAGGTCCGACTCGGACGATCCTAGCCCGTTCCACACGCGCGAGTTCGGATTCGGATCGGCCCGACTCGGAGGACTTGCCAGGTCCTACTCAGCCATGTAAAATTCTTATTTTTTTTCCCCTCTTCTTTTGTTTTTCCACGGTTGGTATCGGCCGAATTAGCTGTTGTTCATAAAAAAACAAAAAAAACATTTTTAAGAGAAAAAAACAAAGAGAGAAATCCTTCATTGTCCTTTATAATTTAACGTTCTGAATTGTAAAAAAAATCACAGAGTTTGACAAAATCTGACATGTAGAGCTTGATTGGAGCAGTAGTGGGGGGTTTGTGTTCTTGTTTTATTTTGTTTTGCATTTTTTTCTTGGGGTTGGTTAGAGAAACTGTGACCTGTGGACCGGGGAGATGTAACAACTGAACTTAAATTCAACAAACTGATCGATGTTATATATAATACAGGGATGCAATCATGAGTCGTACAATGATTTGATTCTCTACTGTCTTGTATATTACAATAATATTGTTCCTTGCTGTTCCTTCTCATCGTCAACAGAGAAATGGCAGGAATTCCTTTTCGTGTAGTTTGCTACAACTATTTTTTTTTATTTATCAAGAATCATTTTTATTCCAAACCGTTAACACTAGTTGCGTAGTTTGTCGATCCACGAAAGTCCACACAAAACTTGATGAGATCAATCAATTATTCTTGATAGGAAGTAGTAGCACTATCAAGAAGCATTTGGTGAAGGCTCTAACCGCTCACCAAACGAGAAAGAAAACATCAAGGTAAGCCACATTTACCAAACCCTTGAGCATGTATCTATAAAACGGCCGACATCGTGTATACAGTCCAGAGCAGTGTGCTAGGAGTGAAAAAGAGGACGGCCAACAGGGACAATGCAAAAGCGGAAAAAATGAACTAGCAAAAAAGCTTTAAAAAGCCAAAAAAACTTAAAAAGATGAAATTTAGAAATAGTGAAAAATAAACCAGAAACCAGAAGTTCAAACCGAAATGAGCGGGGCATAATCTTTTGCAAGGTCAACTCCTGGGATTGGGCTGAAGATTCTCTCATCCTTGAGCAGGTCAACTCCACGCACCACGGGAAAAAGAAGAGGCTCAGCTAGCCAGCTAGCTGTATTTGGAGAATTGAACTGAGCTCTTTTCCATTCCACGCGCTTATTTGCCTGCCGGTTAGAGCAAGTCTTATAATACAGTCTTCAACTGGCTGTATGAATATTTACAGCTCACTTTTCAGCCTATTCATATTGTAGATACAGCCAGCTGAAGGCTGTATGACCTACTCCTTCCTCTCACAAAGTTTCTTGATTCTTGTGCTTCAGCTGGCTGTAAGCTTACAGCCCACCTCTCTTCTCTCTCCTCCTCTCTCTCTTCCACCTCAGTATACAGCCAGCTTATAGCCTCTTATAATACTTACTCTTATGCAATCGATCGACCTGCAGTCTGGACACAGCCATACACACGGACTTGTATGCATGAAGAAGACAGGGAGAAGAAGAATCATCTCAGGAACAAAACAAAACCAAAAGAGAAAGACAGAAAAGAAAAGGAGGCTAAAGAATGCTGTTGTCTTGTGTTCTTTCGTCGATAGCAGCGTATTGGGATTCTGTCGTGTGAGTGTGCAGATCAAGCGACT
Organism: Dendrocalamus sinicus; assembly: GCA_036346575.1. NCBI lineage: Eukaryota > Viridiplantae > Streptophyta > Magnoliopsida > Poales > Poaceae > Dendrocalamus > Dendrocalamus sinicus. The sequence continues at coordinate 2,420,871 of CM070670.1, forward strand.
AAAATTGCGAGCGACGAGGTTCTGTTCTTGCTGATATCCTACTGCTTTTTCGCCCTTCTTTTGCGTGTGCTTTCGGAGATTGGAAGCTCCTGGGTCCCTGAATCTGTCCTTTTCTTGTTTCACACTAGCCTTTCCAAATCCTACACTACACTAGCTGTTTTCAGTTTCACATCTCGAGAATCAGGGTGCAGCAGCGACAAGTTTCAGGACTTTCGTTTTCAGGGCGGTTGCTACCTGCCGAGTTTAGAAGATTGGCGCCGCCCGGTACTCGGTTGCTAATTTAATTGCATACACTAAAGGTAGGTGATGAAGATGACACGATCGAGTTTGTTGGCGCCATGCATTTGTCAATCTTGTGAGACTGGTTGGTGAGCCTCAACGAACGCCAGGCTACTCACTAGAGCTATGTATCCTTGCTTAGGTGTCTGTCAGGTGCTAAGTCTAATATCGCTACTGATTAGCGATGATTTGCTATGATTTGTACGTGGTCGAAATCATGGCTGAAGGAGCAGTCGAAGTCATGGTCGAAGCTGCAGTCGAAGTGATTGTAGTCGAAGTAGCCATGGTTAAGTGGCCATGGTCGAAGTAGCCGTGGTTGAAGTGACCATAGTCGAAGACTCCGAGCACGAAGGTAGTCGAATACTCCGAGCACGAAGGTAGTCGAATACTCCAAGCACGAAGGTAGTCGAAAACTCCAAGTACGTGTGAAGTCGTAACTGCAAAGGTCGTAGCTACAGTGGTCATAACTACCGTTGTTGTAGCTACAATACTCGTAAGAGTATTGTAGCATCATAGTTGTAGGTCAGTACTCGGAAGGACACTGTAGCAGCCGGTACTTGGAAAGAACACTGCAGCAATCGGAGCATCCGAGTATGGGGCAGTCAGAAGATGAAGCGGTCGTAGCTGTGAGAAGCGGTTGTAGCCATGAGAAGCGTTCTCGTGCGATCGTGGGAGATCCCAGGAGGCATGACAATAGTAGTGGGTGCGTGGAGGTTGTGTGTTTGTGCATGAGGCTTATTTAAGCCGAGTAATTCCTGTTATGTAAGAGTCGAGTTGTTAAGTCGTAGCAAGAGAAAAAGATTGATTGATTCGATCCCACTGTATTAGTCTCCCTCTATGTGTGTTTATCCCAGAGTAACAAGAGAGGGGATTGAGCGATTCAGTCCCAACAATTGGAATCAAAGCTAGGTGTATGCTCAAGTATGTTCGCTTCAACAAGATGTCCACCACCGAGCAAACGGTAACAACGGTGGCGCGGTCGACGAGGGAGGGAGGCATCTCTCTCTAGTACCCAATGCTCACCTCCTCCAACTACACCTGGTTGATCAAGATGGAAGCATGTATGGAGACGCAGGACATCTAGGAGGCGATCGAACCCACGGCTGGAGTGGTCGTGGAGAGGAGGATGGACAAGATGGCACTTGCATGCATCTTTTAGGCTATTTCCAAGGATGTGCTCTACCAGGTTGCCAAGAAGAAGACAGCCAAGGAGGTGTGGGAGTGCTTGAAGACGAGGTATCTCAGCGTCGATTGAGTGAAAAGGCACAGCTACAGATGTTGAAAAGTGAATTCGAGGCCCTGCGTATGAAGGAATGCGACTCCATCGATGAGTTTGCTGGCAAAATCGGTGGGCTAGCGAGCAAGTTCAATGGTTTTGGCGCCACCCTAGAGGATACCGCACTTGTCAAGAGGTTGCTCGATTCGGTTCTTGACATGTTTTTGCAGGTTGTTGCTGCAATTGAGCAGTCTCCGATGTGGATACCATGTCATTTGAGGAGGCGATTGGCTGCCTCAAAGCGTACGAGGAGCGGATACACAAGCATGAGAAGGTGCACGAAGAGCATTTGCTTCTTACTAAGGCCGAGTGGGAGACTCGGTCGTCAAAGTGAAATGAAAAGGGCTCCTCCAGTAGCACAAACAGTGGTGGTGGTCAAAGAAAGTTCGATAAAACTAAGGTAATGTGCTATTACTGCCAAGAGTTTGGACACTTCGCTTACGAGTGCCCTGAGAAAGGAAAGGAGGTAAAAGGAAAAGGAAAGGAGGAAAAAGTACTACTCTGTGACATTCAGAGTGATGATGAGCCGACTCTTCTGTGAAGAGTCGTGAAGTGTGGTCGTCAGTCAAGATTAGGGGAGAATAAATTAGTTAGATATTACTCTTGACAAAGTTTGTGTATGCATATTTAATTTAGACTTTTGCATGTAGTCATTATGCTATATAGGTCTTTGCATGTTACTAGAGTATGGCACCAGTCGAAGTGGAAGTGGTGGTGTGAGACCACTGCGAGGAAGAGTCAGTGTGATATCAACACCAAACGGCAGTGCGATGCTGCTGTGATGGGAAGTCGGTGTGAGACTAACAACGATAGTGGTGCGAAGCCACTGTGTGAAGTTTCGACGTGAAGTTGAAGGTGGTGGTGTGAAGCCATCCTCATTGTAAGATGAAGACATGATTTAACAGTGGTGTGAGACCGTCGTATGTCGTGCGAAGAGAAGGCCGCTGCGTGAATCTAGAAATCGAGACTACTGGGAGTGACAATAAGATGCAGGTGATCCATATCGGTGAGTCAACACATTAAGATTAAGAGGGAGAATGTTAGCATTAATCTTGATGATTTATACGTAGTCGAAGCCATGGCCAAAGGAGCAGTCAAAGTTGTGGTCAAAGTCATGGTTGAAGCTGTAGTCGAAGTGATCGTGGTCGAAGTAGCCGTGGTCGAAGTGACTGACTAGATGTAGCCGTGGTTGAAGTGGCCGTGGTCATAGTGACCGTGTCGAAGTGGCCATGGTTGAAGTAGCCGTGGTCAAACTGACCGCAGTCGAAGACTCCAAGCATGAAGGCAGTCGAACACTCCAAGCACAAAGGCAGTCGAATACTCCAAGTACGTGTGAAGTCATAGCTATAAAGGTCGTCGCTACAGTGGTCATAGCTACCGTTGTTGTAGCTACAGTACTTGTAAGAGTACTATAGCATCATGGTCGTAAGTCGGTACTCAGAAGGACTCACTATAGTAGTCGGTACTAAAAAATAACACTATAGCAGTCGGAGCATCCGAGTACGGGGCAGTCAAAAGATGAAGCGGTCGTAGCTGTGAGAAGTGGTCGTAGCCGTGAGAAGCAATCGTAGGCCCCATTTGGCACAGCTCTAGCTCCGAGATCTATGCTGGATCTGTAGTTTGTTGACTAAATTAAAGTGATTTAAATATTTTTATTTAATATATAATATAAATGAAATGGGTCATATAAATGCACTTAACATGCCTGCAACTCTAGATCCAGAATTTCCTAGAGCTACAGATGACCAGCTCTAGAAAATCTACAGATTTCCCAGAGCTAGAGCTCTGCCAAACGGGGCCGTAGTTGTGAGAAGTGGTCTCGAGTGATCGTGGAGAGATTCCAGGTGGCATGAGAATAGTAGTGGGTGTGTGAAGGTCATGTGTGTGTGTGTGCATGAGGCTTATTTAAGCCAAATAATTCCTGTTATGTAAGAGTCAAGCTGTTAAGTTGCAGCAAGAGAAAAAGATTGAGTTATTCGATCCCACTGTATTAGTCTCCCTCTATGTGTTTATCCCAGAGTGACAAGAGAGAGAATTGAGTGATTTAGTCCCAACAGCCTCCAATGCCAAGGCAGGGCTGCACCGATTAATCCCATCAATCGTTCATTCTTGGGTCACCGACTGCGTCAGTACTACCTCCTTCCATGTCTGTGCATCAATCCACTGGCTCACTTGTATCCCCAGCTTATACTATGGTTTTGAATATTAACATGGTCTCATGAAGTAGAATTTTTGGCACTTTTGGCACATTTTGAACTTGTATATGCAAAAAATAGTCGTAGTCGTGCGGTAATGGCAAAAATGACACTTCTGCAGCACGGTCACTAAGCAGAAGTAGCGTAGAGCTGACACGTGACCAGCGGAGCTCCATGGTCGTGCGGCAGGCCCCTGCCACCCGGCTACCATGAGGCTGCATGCCTGCCGCCCGGCCACCATGTGCCTCTGTCTCTACCGCCCTACCACCAGACGGTAGGTAACTAAGCCATTACCTGCCTTAATTATATTTACTGCTTCTTCAATTTTCAAATATAGCAGATCAGCTTAATAAATTATGAAATTTTATGTACAACCTCCCAACAAAAGGAATTGATTGTGTAATTTTTCTATAATTTTATCCGTTGTGAATGTTGCTAAAAAATTATACGATTATGCTATTTGTAGGAGTTGTTACATATAGTAAATAAGCTCCAAAAATTACAAAATTTTATGTACAACCTTCCTAATTACATGCCGTCCGGTGGTAGGGCGGTAGAGACAAAGGTGCACGGTGCCCAGGAGGCAGGCCCCTGCCGCATGGCCACGGGGCTCCGCTGGCCACGTGTCAGTTCCACGCCGCTGCCACCCAATGATCGTGTGACGGAAGTGTCATTTTTGCCATTACCGCGCGACAACAACTATTTTTGCAAATGCGGGTTCAAAACGTGCCAAATGTGCCAAAAACTCTCTTGAAATATTGACCACCAATTTCAACCCTAATATACTGGTACAAAAGCTACTATAATTCTACATTCCCTTTGCATGTTTTTATAAGGCTTCATTTGAACTAGTGCTATATCCAACATTGAACTTAGATCATTAATTTAGTTTACAATGTATTGTTCATGTAGGACCACAACTGCAACAAAGGGGGTGAATAGTGCCTCACAAATTTCATCCAAGTATTAACAAATTCTTCACTCCAGTTGCTACAGAGCTATAAAGATCAGAATTGAAAGTCAAGAAAAAAGCAACAACCTCAAAAACTAAAGAGCTTAGCTCTGCACCTGGATGGTTCGACCGGTGGTCCCCTTGCGGTCTGATCGACGGTAAGCTAGCTGTCTGATTGGGCCAAGGAGCAGTCTAACCACTTCTATTCCTAGAACAGAAAATCAAGCTGAGTCTAAACCACTTTTGGTGAAATCTTCAAAATCCATAGTCAAATAAGATCAAACTTTGCACACACCTTACTAAGTGTCTCAAGAACTTATTTCATCCAAGGATTGAGATGATCCTGGGCAAAGTTCTAATCTTTCCTCAAAACATGCAAGATTGCAACAATATTGGACAAAACTCAAAATCTTGAGAGATAACTTGCTCATAGGAAGATGATAGCAAATATGGCTTCAGATGAGTTCTCACATGTCATAACAAACTATTTCTCCCAAAGTTCAAAGCAAAAGCTTTGGAATCAAGAAACCTTAATATGGGTTCAAATCCAAGCAAAATCAAGCAATTTCAAAATCTTGTAAGACTTGATGCCTAAATGGACGGGATTTGATCTCAATGAGTCATCTCCATGACTTACACATCCTTGGTATACAACAAGATTAAGAAAAGGAGAGGAGAGATCAAAACCAATAAGAAAAAGAGCAAATTAACCAAAATAAGAAGACACCATTAGTTATGAACAAAGTTGATCTATTGCTATTTGAAGATGAAGAGTTTACAGCCACTCCATTTGAGAACAATAGAGCATACTAGAGCACTCACTCTTCTCTAATCCTAAACCTGTAACACAAGATTGGAATGGTTATTTTGCAAGGTTGCATCCTAACCCATTAAATAAATGAGACAACCAGTCTATATCTAATCCTAATGGATACTATCCATTAGCACATTTGGGGGAAATTCATTAAACCCATACAACATGGGTTTTACTCACACACTTACTCATGCATGCTTTCAGAGCACATGAACCCTAATCTGCTAAGTCTTTAGCCTTTGATCCACTTGATCTTCTCAACATCTCCTTGACCTAAACCACTTTTCCAAGCACCACGGTTTTGATCCAACGAAGTTTTTGATATTTGGCAAACTACCAAAATACGCTCATCTCGACACTCAGTCTTCAACTTTCATTGCAAGCAATCTCCATACTTGCCACGTATTGACAAGTCTCTCATTTTAGTTCCGCCAAACCACACCTTACTTAGACCGACCAAGCTACTTAGTACAACCCTTCACTCGAATCTTTCTTTCAATATTTCTCACTTTCCTTGTGCCATACTTGAGTTCAACTATCTCACTCGACATCCTTGACTGTTCTTGGCCTCGGTTCCTCTATGAGGTAGCTTCAGTCCTCGCCATTGATTATGGTTGACTCCAAACTTTCATACATATCCAAAGATAAAGAAATCATTTTGTGCACAAGTTCTTCACAACTTGACCAACGTTAATCAAAACAAACTTTATACAACGTAATGTAGTGACCAAACATAATTCAATTCATACAAAAACCTAATTCCCAAAATATGAGAAATAATCATGAGGACCGATCTGATCACCAACAAGGGGTTAGTCAGACCGATTAACACAGTGCAAAACACCCCTACAGGAAAATTGCAACCACCATTAAAATTCCGGTGATACCGCTTGCTGGTTTGCCACCGCGATCATACCTCCCGGCGGTCTGACCAGCAATGCCCCAATGGTCAAACCCGTCCGGTGATCTGACCAGCAAAGCCCTAGCGGTCAGGGCAATTTCCCTGACAAAACCTCTGAAAAAAATGAACTCTGCAAATTTCAAATTTCAACACCACAAATTTAGCAATGGTTCATCACACACTATCTGGATCTTTTTGTATGGTCCCTCAATTCACAATTATAAAATCATGATAATAAGAAAGTACTTTCAACTACAAATTCAAAGTGTCACTTCTGTTTCAGAAAACCTATATTTAAATGTACTAATTCTTGATAAAAGGTTACAATGTTTGAATCTTGACCTATAAAAATCATCGAAAGGAGTATTGTTGCGAGATTATTTTTCGTAGCAAAGATAATTATAGTATTTTTCATGTATGCATGCCTTCAACCTAAATACTTCTGCTTATATTACTAGTCAAAGTTAATAGAAATTTTACTATTTACTCCCTCTATCCTGTAATATAAATCTTTATTATTGAGAAATGTCATCCTACAATATAAGTCAATTGCGAAGACCAAAGATGTAGTTATTATGATATTTCCACCATATATCTCTGTTTTAATGCTGAAAAATGAGTAAGTAGTTGTAGTATGCCATTTAACTGGGGTCTACATGGTCAAATGGTATTAACGTTTCTTAAATTTAATTCTTAACTTTTTTTAAATTTAATATCTCTTTGGTATATATGTATGATAAATTTTAGATTTATATTATGAAACAGAGAGAGTACCTTCCAACACTATTTAGTACATTTGTAAACAGAGGAGTAACTACTGTCTCCGCAATTTGACCACACACTCTTCCAAATGCCAGTGTGCAATCGTATAACGCTTTTTAAATTGATTTCTTGGTTTTTTTTCCGAGGAGATTTATTTCTTGATTGATCGATGCCATTAATTAGCTAGCCATTGGCTAAATACCTCGAGGTAGCTGCTAGCTACGTGTGCCAGCTCCGCTCGTTGTCCCGTAGAGATTAAACAGATGCACTCGACCATGCCTGCCGCGCATGCATCTGAGCCAGTAGGAATTTATGCTTAAAAGGGCATATACAATAATATAGATAACTGATATTTATAATATTTTTTATATTATTTATAGATAAAATTTTATAGATAGTTATTCTATAACATAATATATTTTATTTATCGTGTTATAGTCAACCGATTCATTCATGGAGCTAGTACCATCAACCATAATACGCAGGTGTTAATCCTTGCCATTCAACATGATTAAGAATAGATCTTGCCTACCAAGTTATATATGTTTAATTGTTGTTGCCACTACGAAATGACTATTCCTTCTTAATTGATCGGCAGATCAACTACTGCCTTTTATTTCAAAAAACAAACTACAAAAGACTACTCTTTCTCCCCCGTGTGATAGCTTTTCACTGGTCGCACACATAACATGATCACTAATTAATGGTTAGCTCCAGTCTATTTTCTTAGAGTTTAGATTAGCTCTTGGATGTTTGTGCGCTTGAATCTAGATTAATTCGATGGTTAAAAAAAGTGACTTGTACATGAGAAAGCAGAAGCCTCCTTAGAATAGACGTCCCATTGCTTAAAGTTGGATGCTACTACCTTCGTACCCTACGTGCATCAACCTACATATTTACGATTAGTAGTTCAGATGTTGCTTCGCAGAGAGACGTAATTGTACATGTGTGCGTACGTATACCTATAATTGTGTAACGTATACAGCAAGCAATTACAAGATCGACAGAACGGAAAGCATCTGCAGTGCAGCAGTAGTACGCAACGGCAAACATCTACACTCAGTGTACTACATCGATCTGTACTATATACATGCATGCATGTACTGTACTGTATATATACATACACACACATTGTTAAGTAAACAATATACTGTTTGACGTACGCTTATATATAATAGCTAGTACTTAACGAAGTGCATGCTGAACTCGTGATGCATGCATTCAAATATAGACTCTATTCTTCTATGCTGCGGCTCATAATTTTTGTCTATAGTAGCAGATGACATATATGGTTTTACGCTCAGAACACTGTTTAGAAATACGCTTCAATAAACAACCATGTTTGTTTTAACTTTTGAAGAAGTCAAAGATGAAAGTTATAAATACTAGATGCTACATCATAGACAGTCTCCCAAAACTGTTTGTATTAAATACAATCACAGACGATTTTAGTTTAAAGACCATCTATGTTGCTGACAGACATAAAAACTGTCTGTGAAGAGGAAATATCACAGACGGTTTATGGTTAAAACCGTCTGTGAAGTATCACAGACGATTATTACCAAGAACCGTCCATGATATTTCCAAATATCACATGCGGTTTTTTTATTTGAACCGTTCGTGATACTTCATAGACGGTTTGTGTTAAAAATAGTCTGTGATAATTAAGTTATCACAGACGGTTTGTATCAAAAATTGTCTGTGATAATTCCACTATATTAATTGTGCGCAGACCCTCGACTCTCTGTCTTAAATTCTGGATCTACACTGTTGGTCTTAAATTCTGGATCTACACTGCTGGTTTGAGCTGGAAGCAGGGCTTTCAGGCGATTTGGTGAAAGGAGACTATTTGGCAAAAGTAATTGTAGATCCACTAAGTTTTTAACTATGGTTAGTAATTTGTTTCTAATTGCATTATAATTTACATTTATAGCCTTTAGTGAAAGGAGAATTGAAGATGGTTGATCTAGCTAGCTTGATGTAGAGAGAAGATTATTTTACATGTAGTATGGTTTAGTGTTTAGTCAATTCATAGTCTATTTCTACTTAATTCAATTTAATTAATTATTATTGTTACATATAGTTACTTAATTTAGATCGTACATATATAGTATAATAATTAATTTATTAAATATATTATACTAAATTGTTATATACGTAACGTAGAACCGAAGCTGGATGTACGTTGGGAACCATGTGAGTGAAAAGTACATTAATAGTATTTCTACTTTTACAAAAGCTGCCAAAGAGGATATGTTGAATAAGGGGGTGGAATATATGTATTGTCCATGCATTGACTGTGAGAATCTAAATATATTTAATAGCTGAGTGTAGATTGAAGCGCACTTGATTCGAAGGGGGGTTCAAAAAGGGGTATACATGTTAGACCAGTCATGATAAAGAGCAGATTACACAGGAAGGTAGTAAATATGACATCACCGATGAAGTCAATGACATACCGTCGGATGATCATGTCAATTGTGGCTCCAATTTGGATAGGCTGAATGATGATAATCTAGATCAGATGCTTCACAATGTAGAAGGGAATTGTGATGAGAGAGTATGTTAAATTCTGGGGCTTGACAGAGGACTCGAAGAAACTCTTGTTCGCGTGCTGTAAGTCAAAATACACTAGGTTGTCAGCTGTACTTGAACTGTTGAAATTAAAGCCAAGCAATGATTGGTCCGACAAGAGTTTCACGGCATTGTTAGGTTTTTTAGCGGACATGCTTTCGGAGAGAAACGAGTTGCCTAAAACCACCTGCAAAGCCAAGAAGATTCTTTGTCCATTGGGGGATAGGAGTAGAAAGAATACATGCATATCCGAATGACTGTATTCTCTACCATAAAGAGTATGCAAATATGCATATATGTTCGGTGTGCAATGCATCTTGATACAAGCGTAAGAATCAATTAGATGACAGCGAGGGAATAGAGGTGAAGAGAGGACCTTCTGCTAAGGTGGCATGGTATCGTCCTGTAATTCCCCGTTTGAAGCGGTTTTTTGCGAACCCAAAGGAGGCAAAACTGCTGCGTTGACACTTGGAAGAGCGTAAGAAGGATGGAATGCTAATACACCTTGTTGATTCCACTCAGTGGAGACATATCAATAGGAGGTTTGCAGACTTGGGTACAGAACAAAGGAATATAAGGTTCGGATTGAGTATAGATGGAATGAATCCTTTCGGTAACATGAGTAGCTGGCATAGCACTTGTCCCGTGACTGTCTGTATCTATAACCTTCCTCTTTGGTTGTGTATGAAGCGCAAGTTCATTTTGCTGTTGATACTTATCCAAGGGTCGAAGCAACCTAGGAACAATATTGATGTGTACATAGCACCGTTGGTGAAGATCTAAAAATACTGTGGATTGAAGGGGTACAAGTATGGGATACGTACAAACGAGAGAACTTCACTTTACGCTCCTTGTTATTCTGCACCATAAAGAATTATCCTACCTTTACTAATCTGTTGGGCCAGAGTACAAAAGGGGGCCAAAGCCTGTGCTCACTGCTTAGATGATACCAAGAGTATGTAGTTGAAGCACTCGCGTAAAACCTTGTACATGCGTCACTGTAGATTCCTTCGGAGGGCTCACCCATACTGCAAGATGAAGAAACAATTCAACGGAGAGAATGAGGACAGTTCAGCTCCAATGCATTTAAGCGAAAAATATATCTATGATATTGTTAAAGATTTAAATATTTTGCTCGGAAATGGATGTAAATCGACGACCCGTGAGAAGAACGTTTGAAAGAAGAGATCAATATTTTGGGACTTACCTTATTGGGAGCATATAGAAGTTCGCCACTGCATCGATGTTATGCACATAGAGAAAAATGTATATGATAGCTTAATTGGTCTCTTAGTAAATATTTGTGACAAAACAAAAGATGGTGTCAATGCATAGTTTGACTTGGTTGATATAGACATTAAGCCTGAGTTAGCACCGAAAAAGACTGATAAAGGATGAACTTACCTTCCTATGCTTGTTACACTCTATCAAAGGCCGAGAGAACCAAACTGTGCCAGTGCTTGCATAGTGTTCGTCTGGTTACTTCGCCAACATGAAGAGACTTACTTCGTTGGAAGATTTGAAGTTAATTGGCATGAAGTCTCATGATTGCCATGTGCTGATGACAAAGATACTCCCTATTGCAATTAGAAGTATTTTGCTAATTAAAGTCCGAGTGACAATCATGTGGCTATGTTATTTCTTTAACACAACTGCTCAGAAGGTTATCAATCTTGAAGGACTAGATGCTTTACAGGATGTGGTGGTGACAACTCTATGTCATCTTGAGATGTATTTTTCTCCATTGTGCGGGCCTGTGTTCCTACGTAGCATGTACCCGTTTGAGAGGTTCATGGAAATTATCAAGTCCTATGTACGGAATCGATTTTGGCCAGAGGGCAACATCGTTGAAGATTAGGCAACTGAAGATGTCATTAAATTCTGTGTTGATTACATGGCTCAGGTTAAACAGATAGGTGGACCTTTATCTCGCCATGAGGGGAGACTCAAGGGTATCGGGACCATCGGAAGGAAAGCAATCACTCTAGATATAGATGCATATGCTTAAGTCTATTTCACAGTCTTTCAATACATGACTGAAGTTCTTTGTATATTGATTAGCACAAGGGCGTGCTTTAGCAACAAAATCTGGAGTGGCTAGATATTTGGATCACGAGAAAACACAACAATTGGTTCAACCAATGGTTGAAGAAGCGACTCGCTAGGAGCTTGTCAAGTGATATGCTGGCATGGTTGGTAAAAGAACTAACATTTATAGTTCTAATATGGCAAGGATATGACATAAATAGGTACATATTCTATACGCAGGCTCAAGATATAAAGAGCACTAACCAGAAAGGTGGTGTCCTCATAAATGCATTCAATACCGATGGGTTGAGTAACTCCTACTATGGGTTTATAGAGAAAATTTGGGTGCTTGACTATATGCTTTTTGAGATTCCTTTATTTCGGTGCCGTTGGGTCAATTTCCCCCAGGTGAAAGTCGACAAGTACGGTGTTACTACTTGGAACCTCAAACGTGTCAGATACAAAGATGAACCATTCGCACTCGCTAACCAAGTTGTTCAAGTTTTCTATGTAACCGACCAAGCAAATAAGAAACACAACGAAGTTTTTTATGGAAAAAGAAGGATGGTTGAGAATGTAGTAGACGAGAAAGAATACAATTAATTTGATGAATTTTCTCCCTTCGAAAATGACATAAGGGTAGATGAAGAGTGCGACGAAAGTAGCTACATACGTGTCGATCATCATGAAGGGCTAATTTTTAAAGGAAATAAGCAAGTGGACTGATGAATGCAATGTTTAAGTGGCATATATTCTGTATTTGCATTTATATATGTATATGAGAATGCGTTATATATATATGTGGGAATTTGCATTTATATATATATGAGAATGTGTGATATATCAGTAGAGAACATCATGGACAGTTTTAAAGTAAAACCGCCTGTGACATATATATTCACAAACGGTTCTATATCAACTACAAACTGTCTGTGACATGTTAATATTACAAACGGTTTTAAATACAAACCGTCTGTGATAAGCAAGTGCACTGATGAATGCAATATTTATGTGGCATATATTCTGTATTTGCATTTATATATGTATATGAGAATGCGTTATATATATATGTGAATTTGCATTTATGTATATAAGAATGTGTGATATATATGTGAATTTGTATTTATGTATATGAGAATGTGTGATATATATGTGAATTTGCATTTATATATATGAGAATGTGTGATATATCAGTAGGGAACATCACGAACGGTTTTAAAGTAAAACCGCCTGTGATATATATTCACAAACGGTTCTATATCAACTACAAACCATATGTGATATATGAATATTACAAACGGTTTTAAATACAAACTATCTGTGATAAACTGTATACTATCACAGACGGTTTTTAGTGATTTTTACTAAAAACCGTCTATGATAGACTGCTTTACAGACAGTTCGAAAGCTGTCTGTGATGACCTCGTATTATTACTAATTCATAAACTAAGATGACTCATGAAATCATCTGTGATAAATTTTTTAAATGGTTTGCAATGATTTTTTTGTGCAGTAGTGAAACCTAAAAGAATATAGCCATATTCTCAAAGCTAGCTGTCGGGAAACTAACGACGCCTAATGTAAACGGAATTAAAGATTGTCGTTAGCTAATAACGATATATATTGCAGAGAGAGATGGATAGTCTCTCACGCGAAGCAACCACCCGATCGACTGAGACAAGAAGCAAGCGAACAAGACCGATGGGCAAAGGTCGCTTAACTTGATCGATCAGAGTACGATGTGAGGTAGGTAGGCAGTAGATAAGCCATACATTGACATCGACCGACCGGCCGGGCAAGTCAAGACTACTCCAGAAGGAGGAGCTAGCTGGTTAGCAATACAAAATGGACTGTTTAAATATATGCCACTGTAAAGTTTTTTATTTTGAGATATACCACTACAAAATTCAGTCTTCGATATATTATCACTGCAAAGTATCAATTCTTTGAAATTTACCATTATAAATAATTTAAGATCATAGTGACCTTACATTTTCTTCCTCCTCCTTCCTCGTTGCATCCTTCCTCATCCATAACGTTACTCACCGGCCAGCTCGCCACCGGCCATCGCAACACACTCTCTCCTTCCTCCACAAAGGTCTCTACATAAAATCCACTGCCAACCACCACTGCCACCTCATCATCACCTCTGCTCCTTCCTTACTCACAATCTTGTCGGTAGCTTCGGCCGGAAGGTGGGCATCGCCAGTCGCCACTGGGCGAGCTATGGCAACGGGGTCTAGGATGCCATATCCGCAATGGGGTCAAGCCAGCTAGGTTTGGCGCCGGCAGGGTGGCACCAGATCCGCAACTAGTGGCACAAAGGACTGCCAAATCCAGCAGCCATGGGGGCGGGGATGAGGGAGAGAGAGGCAACAAGGAGGCGACTAGTTCGATGTCGGTGTCACGGTTGGGGAGGGAGAGAGTGGCCAGGGTGATGTGGGGAGAGAGAAAAGAGAGATGGTGGTGACTGCCATGGTAGGTGAAGGAGGTTCGGGATGGGAGGGGCTAGGGAGGAAGACGTGGGTATTTTCGTCAAAAATAGTATATCCACAATTTTGGTTACATAGCAATGGCATATTTTAGAGAAGGAAATTTGGAGTGGCATATCTCAAAACTAAAAACGTTGCAGTAGTATGTATCTGAATAACACTACAAATAAATGTATGTATACATAATTATATAAATGTACTTGTCTAAGTACATAAGATCGACGACAACATCATTAACCTGCACCTTTACGTGAATTATTTAATTTCAGCAGACTGCATGTAGGATAGAGAGAGTAAAACGCACGACAAGTTCAAGGGAAGTAGGTACGAAAAGGCAAGTTATTTTTCATTACTATATATACGCATATACATAGGCGCACGGCCGGTGAATTTTTCGTACATATGGCATGATTTTAACCAGTATTTATAAAAATAGCTGTATACGAACAGAATTGACAAAAATAGTACTTCTACTGCCCCGTCACCGGGCGGCAGTGCCCTGAGATCGACAACTAGTCCATCAGAGCCCAGCCAGTGGGCAAGCAGGGGCCTGCCGCCCGGCCACTATACAACCACCTTCCTGTCGTCCCGCTACCAGACGATAGGTGATTAAGCTAGCTAATTAGCTGGCTTAATTACATACCTGAATTAGTATTGTTTATTTAGCAATTGTTTGAATTTTTAAATGTATCAAATGAGCTTAAAAATTATAAAATTTTATATGTAGCCTCATGGCACAACATACTTTATTATATAATTTTTTGTTAGTTTATCCACTCTGAATGTTGCTCAAAAATTCATACAATTATTCTATTTGTACGAGTTGTTACATATAGCAAATGGGCTTGAAAAATTATGAAATGTTATGTGCAATCTCTCAATAGAGTCAATCTAATTGTCCATGTTTTGATAATTTTATGTGCTATGAATTGCCGTGTTATTTTATGTTAATTTAATCAAAATTAGCGATATGTAATGCTCATTTAATTAGCGATTGAAATTAATTAATTATTTTAATTGCATAATTGGATAATTTAATATGCATTGCTCGTAGAAATTTATAGATATAGCAAATGAGCAAAAAAACTTATGGAATTTTTTGCGGAGCTTCCCGACACAGCATATTTCGTTGTGTAATTTGCTCATAAATTTTTTCGTTATGAATTTTACTCAAAAAATTATTGATGTAAACTATTTGTAGGAATTTTAATGTAGCAAATGAGATGAAAAATAGTAGTGGAAATTCAATTATGCAAGGAGTACATAGAGCTTAGATTAGTTCATTATAAAAGATGTTATATAACCTTAGACGTAGTTTATAGGCTTCGCCAAATGATGACATTATACATACGCAACGTCTATTGTTGGGTACAAAAGGAGGGAGGGAGAGGGATGGTAGTACTACTCCCGACAAAACTAACATACAACTAACTACTCCCACTGGAGTAGTCCCCTCCGCAGGTAGAGCAGTTCCCCTGGGAGTGGGAGCGACTGACACCTAGTACCTTGGAGCTACAGAGAGAACAAGAGTGTGAACGGTGAGGACCTCGGCTGCAAGCCTAGTGCAGGGTCTTGGGTGAACTGTAGGTGCTGCTCCATAGGCGACTGGAGAGAGTAGAGGCAGAAGACAGGTAACTGGTGCTAGTGTTGGTGCTGCTACTCCTGGAGAGCTCAGAAGTAGGAGTCTGCCTGGACCTGCGTAAGCTGTACCTAGTGGGAAAGCTGAGGGTCGTCCACTGGAGCGGGCTGGAGATCGAGGTTGGGAGCTTCGGTACAGACAAAGTGGAAGAAGCAGTAGGGAGACAGTGGCTGGGCGGCAAGAGGCACATGTCGACTATAGGGCGCCGCCACCTGTTGGTCGGATGGCAAAAAAGACACTTTTGCTATTTCCACACGTACTACCATATTTACAGATACATGATCAAACAGTGCCAATTGTGCCATTTTCTCTGTGGCCGGCCAGTCGATATGATACGGTGTGGACTACGTACGTACATACATGCACCCAGCTATATACAGAGCCCATGTCAAAATTTGCTGCTGCTGCATGCTCCTTATAATTAACTATTGGAAGTTTCTACATAATTTCACAGCTAGATATTGCAGTATATTATATTTGTTGTATAACTCTATTACCTTTCAATAATATAGTTATATTTGTTATACAATTATAATAGTTATAATATCTATACATGATTAATATGAACTGCCCTACCAAAATAAGTGATGCAGATCTTTTCTTTCTTTCTCGACTAATAAGAGAATTTCTTATCTATATATGATTTATCTACACCGCTATAATATGGCCCAACGAAATAAGTAGTGTAGATCTTCTCATTTTTCTCCTAATCAACGAGTGAATTTCTAGATTTTTCTTTTTTTTAATTTAAGGATTATTGTTGTGGGATTTTTAGAAACCTAAAATGAAGGAGGTATCTTTAATATCACAGTTATTTGCAGATATATAGAAAGTTTTTCTTCAAACTAATCTGTACTACTAAAAAGAAAGGGTTAATGAGTGGTGTGTTCTTTCCTTTTTCCTGTTCCTAGCCCAAATTCAACCTAGCTTGCTCCACCTCTCCTTCCTCTCTCTCTCTCTCTCTCTATTTTGCCTACTTTGCTTGATTGCTTTGCTGTTCACTCTGTTCTTCCCTTGCGCTGCTACATCGCTGAGCTTTAGCCGAGACGTCCATGCTCCCGTGCTAGCCACAATTATTTCCAATCAAAATTCAGGCCGCAAGTATGGAAAATGTACGTCATCACTGCCAAAATTAAATCACTTTTAATTTTTCCTTTCAAACATGCCTTCCATTTTTCAGTTTCCAAATATTACAAACCAAAACCAATATCAATTCCAACGCCAATCGTGCTCCTTCCTCTTTCTCTCTCTTGGCCAAACCAAGCCCCTTCCTTCTTCTCTACTTCTGCTTTATTCTGCTTGCTGCTTGCACCTAGTGCCTAGCACCAAGCTAGTTGTGCGCCTGTGCATAGCGCCATCTACGACACGCTATCCATCACCATGCACATTCGTACGGTTTGGAAATTGGCACATTCAAGACCACCAACACTGCATACCGTCACCATGCACATTCATGCTTGGCCATTCCCAATCACCTTCACTGCACACTGAAGAACCAAGTCAAAACTATCGACACGACTCTGGTTGTCGAGTCCGCATCTGTTCTGTCTCGTCGATTTCCCTTTTCGGTGATGTTCTTGCAAAACTGACATGCATCATTTTTATATATATTTACCTATCATTTTACCCTTTTATTTGTAACATTTTGGGATTATTTATCATTATTTACATGTTTTTTTTATAATTAATAGCTCGAAATGGACCATTTACATTTTTTTGTAATTTTTCCACAGGCCAGCACGATCGACGTGCATAAATGACAAATATGGACTACCAGGATTGCCCTGTACAAATGTGCGCATCGTCAACAGCCATTCCCAATCCTGACCTCAAATCCCTAGCCGCTGGCGATGAAAATTTCAAGCCTGGTTTCTTCTTCCTTAGCCTCAAATTGCTCTTCTCCTCTTTCCATGCTCTACCCTCTTCTCTAGTCACGGCGCTAGTGAGGCCGGGCCGGTCATACCTTGTTGGTGGCCAAAACACTGCCACTGCTCCACGCCGCCACTTCCTCACACTCTCCTGTGTCACCACCATCTCCACACATGTGCCACCTAGTCCCACCTAGCACTACCGACCGCCACCCAAATCCTCTTGGCCACCACCTCCCTTTCTTCCCATACCTCTCCTTTGCTCCTCCTTTCTCTCCTCACTCTCCCACCGCGCTACCATGCCTCCGTGTCTCTTTGCCAACACAGTAGCTCACTGACGCCCTGCATTGAGCTTGGCATTTCATTTCTCCCTTGGCCTCCTCCTACCCTTCTCCCCTCTTCTCTAGCCACGGCGTCGGCGAGGCCAGGCCATCTTGCCAGCAGTTGCCCCTTTCCTCCCCTCTCACCCCATCCACTCCACCAATAGCTCGCCCCCACCGACAACTCCCTCTAGTGTGCTACCATCTCCTCTACCGTGCCCTCCACCACCAGACCTCACCGAGAGTCCAGTTACTGCCTCATCTACCACCTCGACCTCCTCTGCTACATTTTCTTCTTGGGTTATCTCTAATTCCTCTCCATTGTTGTCTAATTTTGTTCTCAAGTATTGTTCAACTAAGTTGATATTAATTCCTTGTTAATTGTATTATGTGGATGTGAATTGTTCTTTGTTGTTACTCTTTACTGTATTGTGGATGGTAATTGTGATATATATTTGTGACATGTGCCCTATGATGTATGATTGTGATCTCTTGGTACTGTTTAGTAATTGAACATCTTTGGTGATGTCTAGTGCAGTGGTTAGATGTTAGCTTTTTGTTAGTACTAATTGTCAATTGTGATCTCTATTTTAGCTTTGTTTAGTCTCATTTGTGTTAGAGTGTTAGTTGTGATTTGTGTTAGTTGATCAAATGTGTGTGACTTGTGTTAGTGTTAGTATCAGTGTATTTTAGTGTTGTGTGAATTAGCTAGTTGGCGATCGTACCCTTCCCCTTGCTGTCTCGACCACCTAGTGCTTCTCGACTCTCTTTTCTTCTTTCCACGGTTGATCGATAGTTAAGTCATGCATGCGTTCATCACAGTTAGTTGTTTGTCCTGTGCCTCCATCGTCTAGTTAGCCGTCGACCATTTTCTCCCTCTTTATCTCTTGACTCCCTCGGTGCTTCTAGACTCTCTCATTGCTTCTCGACTCCCTTCTTCTGTCTTGCTGTTGGCGACTAGTTAGGTCGGTCGGTAGTTGAGTTCGTTGGTTGTCGATCGTGCATGTTTTTTCTTGTTGTCATCTTGTCGTTAGTGGTTGTTGTTAGTTCGGTCATGCTACGTCAATTCGTACGGTCATTCATCCTATCATTCTTTGTTTGTTCATTCATTTAGCTCGTGTGTAGTTTCATCTGTGTGACTAGGGTTTCGTTCAGTCATTTTTGATATTCGTTCATTCGTCTGATTCGATAGTCATCTTAGGTTTAGTCTTTTTCTATTTTATGCCCTATTTTGATTGACCTAGGTTTAGTTGACCACCGTAGCATCAGTCTAGTCCCAGTGGAGAACACGACACTTGCTGCTATTTCAGTGGCAACCCGTACACTTGCGGGTGTGCTATTTTTGCATGATCAGGTATTTTCGTGCCGTTGCCTTGGATTAGCTTATAGCGACAGTGTTAGGCTATAGACTAGGTCATTGTTTGTTTTCTTTTGTTTGCTTTGTGTTTGTGCTAATTTCTCTTTCATATCGTCATTATTCATATTTGTGATATATCGCTTTCTTTCGTGTCTTTTTGTGTCATTTCCTGTAGGTTGATCGATATAGATACTTATTGAGGCTATGGCTTACTATTATGAATCTTGTGGTTTTATGAGCACTCCTAGCACTTATGATACTCTTCAAGAATAGGTAAATCTACTATCTCATCAGTTAGAATGCTATGCTTTAGAGCGAGAGATTGTGTTAGAGATTGAGCATGATCAATACAGTTCTTTATCAAGAGCCTACTCTCCTATTGTTCCTATATGCCAGACTTGTTGTTTTCAGGGCCATTCACCCGCTGAGTGCCAGCATAGTTATTTATCCACTCCAGAGTGTTACAAGATAAGCTTTGCTCAGCCAAGTGGGCCATACCCTAACACTTACCACCTTGGATGGCTTGAGCACCCAAGTTTGTCATGTGGAAATAACAACCGTGATATCTCATCATTTTCTTCTAGTACACCATTGCAGGGTTTTAGGTATGGAGATTAAGATTACTCTCATTGGTCACACCAGCTCTATCCTATATGACTAGGACATCACTTCTTCGGATACACACAACACCCCTCCACTTGACATTCAAGGACCAATCACTAGAGCTCACGCCCGACAATTGAATTTACAGGTGAGCTCATTCCTAAGTACTTTTTTTGTTCGTTTGAGAATCGATTGCTACCTAATGATTTAATTATGATTAGGAACCATGGAGAGGACCTGGAAGTACTTGGAAAAGGGCTACGAGGTGCACAAGTCCAGGAAGGGCGGTCGAATCATGTTGGAGGCCCAACTCAAGCCGACTTCGAATCCAATTCGGAGTCCAGGACTAGGCCACACTAAAATGGACGCCCAGATCGCATCTGGACTTCGTTTTGGACGTTCTACATAAGGATGGAAAGCTGAGAAGACGAACTTTCCAATGGCTCTGGTCCCATGTCAAAATTCCTTCTGAGTCAACGGGGATCGTCGAAACAAGTGGGTATTCAGAATCTGTCAGGGTGCTGCGCCACCGTCTTTTGGGCCGTTCGGCTTTGTATCGTGTTGGAGCCCATTAGGGCGCGTCCAGGGGTTTTGCACACCCCTCACTCCTCTATATCCAGCTGCCACCCCCACTATTAGGGTTTGGATTTTGCTTAGATTATTCTGTCTTTGAACAGTTTCGCTGTTCATCGGTTTGTGAGACCCCAACTTTCGAGTGCTAAATCAATACATCTGCAATTCAGTTGTGTTCTTCCTTGTTCTTGCTTGTGTTCTTCGATTTGCAGGCGAGGATTAGCCTTCTTGGCGAGGTCAACCGGCTGCGCACGATTGATAACTTGAGGAGGTGTGGTGCTGCGATTGCGGGGTTCGGAACGTGTTGTTCGAAAGCTGGATCGAATTGTGTCGCGCCTCCACCAAATCGAACATATCCAGAACCTGTTGGAAGATCGGGACCCCGTTCCTATCACTGTACCTCAACATCGGACTCTGACTCCTGAGCTCAATCAAATGACCATATTTGAGGAGAGGATACCTAGGATGTTAGGAGATTTTGAGAGAAGAATGAGTAGTGGCTTCGCATTGGATCCGACACCTCCTACATGCACTTTACATGTACCTTTACCCAGCTAGTTTACAATTCATGTGCCCGAGTTCCTAGTGCCACCTGATGAGCCACCTCCTTCATATGAGGATCAGACTTCTAGACTTGATGCATTATGCAAGGAATTCATGGCTGTGCCTCTTAGTGGTGATTGTGCAATGGTGATTCAGGATGAAATTGAGACGATTATGAGCACCATGTCTACTCATGTGGATAGTTTTACCACATCATAGCCTTCCTTTAGCACCACAAAGATAGTTATTGATAAAGATGAGAGTCAGCTTACCAGTTCTATACCTAATCTTGCTAGCGAGGCCCTTTCGATGGAGATGCCATAGATTCAATTACAGGCACCTTAGTTGGATCCCTTTATTGATGACATCGAGCAAGATGATGATGACCTACTTCCTGATGATGATTGTTTCACTATTGACTATGAGGATGAGTTTGCGGTAGATCCACTCTTGAGTTGTGATGAGTCAGATTTGCATGATGAGAGCTTTGTGCCAGATGATGAGTTCATTATGGATATGCTTCTGAGTTCTGAGATTCTACATCTTGATAAGGGAGCTACTTTTGATGTTGAGGAGGAGCACATTTCTATTGATCCACCACCAGCTACTTCCTTCGTCGACATCGCCCCTTTGGAGGTTTCTACTACCATACATTCTACTTCACCTTCACTACAGGTAGTATTGAAACTCCTCCCTGACTATCTCAGGTGTTATTTCCTTGGCTTAGATGAGACATGCTCTTTGATTGATATTGCTCATATTACTTATGATTTATAGTCCTCATGATGTGTCTTATTAGTATGCCTACATGATTGGATATTTTATTGATGACTTAGAGGGAAACAACCCTTTCACACATACTTGCTATGTCTTTGAGTTTATTTATAGGTTTACACTTGTGTACCATGGACTACGAGTAGACTCAGTTTGAGTCGATATTCCTTAGGATCCAGATGGATTTCGAGGCATATTGCTTCACGAGGAGGGCGGACATGTGCCTTTTCCATGTCTCGTCCTTGGCCCTCATCTTGCTACACCCAATGAGCATATCTTTTTCTTTTATTTTCATACCTTTTGTTAGTTTTTGTTGGTTTCTCCTCTTTTGTTTCTTTTTATTCCAGGTCCTATGCTAGATCCTCATCCTTATACATGTGAGAAGCCATGAGATGATTTGTCTACTTCTATAATATATGCCCAGTGAGCTGTTTCTTAACCTTTCAAGCATGTTCTTAACTTATTGCTCAATTTAAGCTTGGGTAAGGACTTGTATGTGTGTGGATGATGTTCTAGCATGTCTGTATTATATTTGTGAGCATTTGAGCTTATTGTTGTGTAGTTGATGATATATGGTCATTCTTATGCTTTCTTTTATGCTTATGTTGATGATAGACGGCCTTCACTATTTGCTCTCATGTTATGCTTATTGTGTATCTTGGCCATGTGAGCCCATGCCATGGTTAATCTAGAAAGGTCATGCCAAAATTTTCTTAATTGAGCTATACTGTTACTAGTTCTTTGTATATCCTAAGTCACTTGGCATCATATTGTAGAGCTTGAGCTTTGTTTATTATCCTTGATGTGCTTAGAAATTTTGTGATCCTATAGCATTTGATTCATTGCGAGTTAAACATATGTTTTAACCATTTGCAGATTGAATTGGTTCTAGTCATCACCTCTTGATGGTTATATCTTAGATTCATGCTTTGATATACTATGTTATTTTAGATATTGATACTTTACTTGAATGGAAAATTTGTGAAAGGGGTAATCAAAATTGAAA
This sequence comes from Dendrocalamus sinicus, assembly GCA_036346575.1. Classification (NCBI taxonomy): domain Eukaryota; kingdom Viridiplantae; phylum Streptophyta; class Magnoliopsida; order Poales; family Poaceae; genus Dendrocalamus; species Dendrocalamus sinicus. The sequence continues at coordinate 2,443,827 of CM070670.1, forward strand.
AAAGAGGAAAAGAACAGAAAATTTGTGCTGCAATGTGTGAGTGTGTGAAATAAGTAACTTTATCACATTAGTTTGACAATGTATTGAATAAGTGGCAATGTTTGTCCAAGTGAAATAAAAGTATGACTAAGCGTCAAAGTTTTCCCAAGGGTGTGAATAAGTGGCACAAGTGCCCATTATATGTTCCAAATTCGCTAAAAATAAAAAAAATTAGTTATCATGACTCATGTGTGGACTTTTTCATTAGTATCATGCAAGTATTAGTCTCTTTGTCTCAAATAACAAATGCCTTAGCATGATCATTTGATATGCTTATTCTTGATATTATACCTAGTTCCGATGCCTTACAATTTTGGTTGAATTCATGTGATCACTTGAGTGTACATCGACACTTTTGTGTGTAACTTGATTTGCTCAAATGTTGTAGTTATCACTTGAGGTCTTTGCTTGAATGTTTCATTCTCATTTTGGATGGTCCTCAAAACTCAAGTTAGATAATATCATTTTTACATTGTTGTATACCTTTTGACTTATCACATGCATTTAACAAGTCTTTTATCTCATGATTACTTGTTGTCCGGGTTCGATAATATCATGTCATTTACTTAAGGATATGTAAATGTTTAAAGCTTGGGGGTATGACATGCATTATTTATATATATTTACCTGTTATTTTACCCTTATATTTTTCATATTTTGGGACCTTTTATCATCATTTACATGCTTTTCTATAATTAATTGCTCGAAATGGACCATTTTATATTTTTGTAATTTTTCAGTAGGTCGGCATGATTGAGGTGCATAAATGACAAATATGGACTACCAGGACTGCTCTGTACAAATGTGTGCATCATCATGGACGTGTAGGATCAAATCGTGAAGAAATCTGACTTCCAAAGGGGCTAGAACAACAGAAATCATATTAGAGAAGGACATCTTCATAATTTAAAAAATCTTTGAGGATTAAATCACAAAATAGCCATTCCTGAATCCTGCCCTCAAATCCCTAGCAACCGGCTATGCAAAACTTTTAGTTCGGTTTCTTCTTCCTTGGCCTCAAATTGCCCTTCTCCTCTTTCCTCCCCCTACCCTCTTCTCTAGTCACCACACCAACGAGGTCGAGCCATACCTCACTGGTGGCCAAATCTCTGCCATTGCTCCATGCCGCAGCTTCCTCACGCTCCCCCGTGCCACTACCATCTACACATGCATGCCGCCTAGTCCCACCAAACGCCGCCGGTCACCACCCAAATCCTCTTGGCCGTCGCCTCTCTTTCTTGCCTTACCTCCCCTTTGCTCCTCCTCCTTCCTCTCCTCACTCTCCCCCATGCCACCATGCCTCCTTATCTCTCTGCCATCGCAGCAGCCCATCGGTGCCCTACATCGAGCTCGGCATTTCATTTCTCCCTTGGCCTCCTCCCGCTCTTCTCCCCTCTTCTACAGCCACGACGCCGGCAAGGTCAGGTCATCTCTCCGGTGGCTGCCCCTTTCCTCCCCGCTCACCCCATCCGCTCCACCAATAGCTCACCCCCCACCGGCAGCTCCCTTTCCGTCATTTCCTGTACCATGCCCTCCAGTGCCAGACCTCACCAGGAGTTGGGCTAGTGGCTCATCAGCCACCTCGACCTCCTCTACTACATCTTCTTCTTGTGTTATCTCTAATTCCTCTCCATTTTTGTCTAAGTTTGTTCTCAAGTATTGTTCAACTAAGTTGCTATTAATTCCTTGTTAATTGTATTATGTGGATGTGAATTGTTCTTTGCTATTACTCTTTACTGTACTGTGGATTGTAATTGTGATCTATGTTTGTGACATGTGCTCTGTGTTGTATGATTGTGATCTGTTGATGTTGTTTAGTAATTGTAGATCTTTGGTGATGTCTAGTGCAGTGGTGAGATGTTAGCTTGTTGTTAGTACTAATTGTCAATTGTGATCTCTATTTTAGCTTTGTTTAGTGTCATTTGTGTTAGTGTTAGTGGTGATTTGTGTTAGTTGATCAAATGTGTGTGACTTGTGCCATTGTTAGTATCAGTGTATGTTTGTGTTGCACGAATTAGCTAGTTGGTGATCATTCCCTTCCCCTTGCTGTCTCAACCCCCTAATTCTTCTCAACTCCCTCTTTTCTCCTTTCCATGGTCGTTCGATAGTTAAGTCATTCATGTGTTCATTATAGTTATTTGTTTTTCCTATGCCACCATCGTATAGTTATTTGTTGACCATTTTCTCTCTCTTTCTCTCTCGACTCCCTCTGTGCTTCTAGACTCTCTCAGTGCTTCTCGACTCCCTTCTTCTGTCTTGCAGTTGGCAACTAGTTAGGTCAGTCAGTAGTCGAGTTCATTGGTTGTCGATTGTGTGTGTTCATTCTTGTTGTTGCCTTGCCATAGGTGGTTGTTGTTCGTTCAGTCGTGTGACGGTAATTCGTGCGGTCATTTGTCCCATCATCCTTTGTTTGTTCCTTCATTTAGCTCGTTCATATTTTCGTCTGTGTGACTAGGGTTTCATTCGATCGTTTTTGATATTCGTTTCATTCGATTCGGTAGTCATCTTAGGTTTAGTTTTTTCTATTTTATCCCCCATTTCGATTGACCTAACTTAGTTGAGCACCGTAGCCTCAGTCTAGTATCTGTGGAGAACACTACACTCGCTGCTACTTCAGTGGCAACCCATGCACTTGTGGTTGTGCTATTTTTGCACGATCAGAAACCTCCCATGTCACATTGTGTTCCTGAGAATCTTTAGTCTTCCTCTCAAGTTAATTGAGTTTTCTTCGCCATTCACCAGAAATGAGGTCATCCTCCTCGTCGCCAGCCACACTACCCCTTGTCATGCTCATGCTCTCATTAGAAATCGGAGATGCTCCACAAGACTACCAATTTTTTCGTTCTACTCATAGCCATGCCGCTGTGCCTATGTCATCACTCCTCATCCCTTCCTCATGACTCATACATTCCATTTTGGCCAGCTAGCCCATCTATCCATTTCCTTTTTCTTGTTCCTTTATTACTTCTCTCTCTTGCCGAGCACTAGAGCCAGCTTTACCTTCCATGTTCTGTGTTGCTACCGAGCTACCCAAGCCTATTTTTACTTGCTAGCTGGCCCATCTTTCCTTTGACCTGAGCCAACCACCTCCTTTTTCCTTTCTTCTTTCTTTTTTCCTTCCCTTGCCTCCTTGCTCTACTTTGTTTTGACCGAGCGATAGCTCCAAGCCACTAGGCCATCTGAGCGCCTGCACTCCTACGCCTGCTCTAGAATTGCACCACCCCATCTTCGGTTCCTCATCAACACCCACAATCAATTCTAGTCATTTCTATTTGCATTGATGTACATTGAAGCCTAGAACAAAAACTATCAGTGTTAATCCCATCGTGGCCACGTCAATTTCTTCATCATGTAACGCCCCCATTTCTGGGAATTTTAGTACTCCTCGCAACTGTCCAGGACCATTCAGTTGTGGAGTATTGTACAAGAATGAGCATCAATTCAACACATACTTACAACAAGAACTAGACTTTATTATAGAAGTACAGCTTAACAGCCATGTTTAGATGCAGTGAGCGATCAAGCCCAAAGTTATCTTACAACACAAAAGAAACTCCCACAGGCATACTTGAGCGAGGCTAAGACCAAAAACCACTGGTCATCGATGATGTAGGGCAATTCTGGATCTTCGTCAGTAGCTTGTTCATTGTTGTCCCATTGTTCTTCTGTTTGTTGTTTAGCAAGTAATGAGTATAACCATACCCAGCAAGCCACGAGGGTAAATACTAATTTATCTATTTGCCAGGATTGTCAATGGAAGGGAATATACTGATTTTATTAATGAGAGTCTGGACGCAGTTTTATTTAGCGTGTCATTCTCGCGGTCGGTAGTTAGTTAGGTTGTCGGTCGATAGGTTGGCATGTCGTTCGTGCAGTCAGTCGTCATGTTGTTCGTTTGGTCGTGTGACTTTAATTTGCATGATTGTTCATCCTGTCATTTTGTTTCATCTATTTGTTTAGTTTGTTCATCGTTTCATCCATGCGACTAGGGATTCGTTCGATCATATTAGTTAGTTCATTCGGTCAATTCGATAGTCATTTTAGTTTTAGTTTTCTACTTATCACCTGTTTCAATTGACCTAGCTTTAGCTGAGTACTAGTGAGAGACCATGTGGGTATGACCCATGTTTGTGATGAGTAATTGACACGTGTTCTGAAAAGTGTGAGTTTGGTTTGTGTGGTTCGTGCCATGTCGTTGCGTGGAGCAGTCGGTTTCAGTTGGACCTGGCCGAACTAGGTCAAACGTGCTTAAGTCGTTTATTGTTCTCGACCGGTTTGGGTTTGTTCGTGTTTGAATATTACTACTGATGCGAATGTGTGATTACATTATCTCGAGCGATGCTATGTGATGTGTTTCTTGTCTATGATGGCTGCAGGACATCGAGACGGAGTCGTAGCGAGGCACGGGATGACCGGACTAGGCACAGGAGGTGTTGAGGTCAGAACGGTCGGGATGTGCCGAAGACGGCGAGAACTCGAGGTGGTTGCAAGGCTTGGACGGCAAGAAATGTGGAAGCTTCCCGGAAGGTGCAGGAGGGGCGTTTTGGTAAATACACAAAGCTGCTTGAGGAAGCGGATTTTGTTAGACTTAGTGGGTAAAGCGTTGAGGCTTAATGGGCAAAGCAGATTGTAAACCCAATATGGAAGACTATAAATAGGGGGGTGTTCCCTGGAGTAGCCATGGCTTGGGAGTTAGGGTTTTGCTTTGGGTCTCTCTCTTTTTCTGTTGAGGAGTAGGTGGAGATGGCAGAGTTAGTTTTTGCTTTGTCTCCATCTCCTGTGTGAGTTCTTGATTTGGTTTTGGAGTGTGTGTTCTTGGTGTAAGAAATGGCTGTGAACAATCCTTTGTAAGCATTCTTGTCTCGGTATCAATATCATTGTGAGAGACTTTGTGCTTTGAATTGTTCTTCTGTGATTTGTTTCGGTTCAGTTCTTCATTTGAATCCCTGTTCTTGTTTGATTCTCTGCAAGATCTCAGCTTTGATCTGGAAATGGCCTCAAGACCCCTTGGTCATCTTTTCCCATGAGCAAGAGATTTCCTTTGCAATTTTGCTCTCAAGAATTTGCTCTTCTCAAATTGCTCTGCTTTATCCCCTGTCTAGGGTTTATTATTCATCTTGAGCAGAGTATTCTGGTTTTCTTGATATTCTTGGTGAGAAATGTTTAGCCCTGTGTTGTCCCCTCTAAAATCTTTACTCTGTTGTGCCCAGGAGCCTCAGGATTAAAAAACTTGAGAATCAATGGGTATTTGGTTTTTGGGCTCTTTTTCTGTTCAACTTCAGTTTTCAGTCGAATCATCTTTTGGTAGTATGTTTTTGGTTCTAAGGTAAAGAAGTTATTTAGATTGATGACCAGATAGATTGACCTGATGAGAACAATCAATCTTTTGGTATTTTCTCTGCTACTCGGCTGTACTCAGTAATTTCTGTGCCCTATTCTGCATCTTGTCGCTGCTTCTTGCAGTCTCTGCCACTTGCTGTTTTTGTTCTTCCTTTGTCTGCAGCAAGTAACTTGTTCTCTTGTTCGGCTAATACTGGATTGAAGCTTCCTATCAGGTCTTGTTTCGGCTGGGTGGCTGTGCTCTTTCGGTCCTAGGCTGCTCTTCTCTTTTCAACTTCCTGATTTGTTTTCTCTGTTAGCGCACACTCTCACAGACTTCTTTAAGTGCCGACTGGCGAAATGACCTGCGAGGACAAGCTTTACGTCCGAAGCGATCGACAAGAAACTGCGATGAAGCGCATGTTTTTGCTTCTTTCATTTCTCTGCCTGTTAGGACTATTTCCGGTCAGTCTGGGATATCCACTGCAGTCCGACCAGTACTGCTTCCTGCCGATGCTCCTTTGTTTGCTTTCTTCTGTTGGTTTTTCAAGTTTTGGCTGCATCAGTCCACTTAATTTTTTTTGGACAGCGGCAGCTTCTTTTTCAGTTTTTACTTTCGGTCTGCAGGAACAAAAATACAAAACCGAGAGGTTCTATTTTCTGTCAGATTGGGTAGCCAAAGTTCATTTCCCTGTATATGTTCTTCTCTGTTTTTCAGTTTGCATCTCTCGGTTCAGTTTTTGGTTGTCTTTTCACTTCTCTTTTCGGCTGGTTCTTTGGTTCTCCTTTTTGGGTGCTGTTTTAGTTTTCTCAGATAAGGCATGTGTTTTCGGCTGATGGATTCTGTCTGGTTCTTTTGATTTATGTGTTTTGCCGTTTTATCTATTTTCTGTCTGTTCTTTAGAGCCAGTTCTTTTTATCAGTCTGGTTTGAGGTTTCCAGTGTGCGCTCATTCCTTTTCTTCATAGCTTCGATAGCTATCGGAGAAGAAAAATAGTGTGAATACCAGGGCGGATTTTTGAAGGCACCATTCACCCCCCTTGTTGCTGTTTTCGATCCTACAACTAGAAGGCTCAGTCTAGTCCCAGTGGAGAACACGACACTTGTCGCTATTTCAGTGGCAACCCGTGCACTTGTGGGAGTGCTATTTTTGCATGATCATGTGCCAGCAAGTTACAAGGGTAAATCCTAATTTATCTATTTACCAAGATTGTCAATGGAAGGGAATATACTGGTTTTATTAATGAGAGTGTGGACACAATTTTATTTGTAAATATTTGTAAACAAGAAATAACAAAATGATAACTTCTTAAGAATAAGGGGATTTTCAATAGTTGATTACTCAGCTTACTCAGGTTAAAACATATAGAAATCTACTTATGCCTTGTTGTTGAATCACCTATTAAATACAACTTCATTAACTAGGAGCACGACATATTTGAATACCATTTGATTCACTCTGTAGAGTTGCCCATCTTTACCCACAAGATTTCTCAAACTCTTAATGTTAAGCTATAAACACGCTTCAGCTAGCACGTAACTGAGTTGAGAAAACAAGGTTTTTCACTGCTCAATTCTTTATATAGCCTCTACCCGGTACATACCCACTCAGACCCGAGTGTCCACTGGCTAGGTCTAAATACTTCAGCCTGTCCTGAGTGGAATCTACCGTTGTTAAGTGTGGTTTTACCGTTCCCATACTAACGCCCCATCACACCTTCCTCCTGTAGATATTCAATCAAGTTGAGCAGCTACTAGACCAAGATTGACAAGTCAACACTTGTGGTTGAGCAATTTCGGTGTCCTTTACTCAGCATAAGGTTCCAATCCTTACTTTCCACCTTGAGGCAGCCATCCACACCCAGATCCTCAATGCTCTACGGCACTGCCACCCATCGACTCAAGCCTCCTCCCTAGGGTAAGGTTATAGACTCCAACCATCTAGTGGCTTTCCACGATTCAACTGTTTAAATAAATCCATCAGCCAAAAGCAAGTCACTTAGTAGTACAAATATTTTGGATGAGCCATTCTACATTGTTTATATAGATATAAATTATTACTAAGGTTGTCAAGGTGAATATGGCTTTAAATTAAATAGGGCATTTTTTAGTAGTAGGTCATAACTAATTCACAAGTCATTCTAAACATTTATTTTAATTAAATAACATTGCATAAATATCGACAGTGTAAATACTGCAATTTAATAATTTAAATTCCATGGGATTCAATATGATCAAAAACTTGTAACTTGTCTTGCTATTCATCAAACTTTACTGTCTCGTACATTTTGATGCCTGGGTCTGATCCTTGCACAATCACATTGAAAAACTCGAGAACTAATGCAAACACATAAAATAACATAAGCTCTGTGGTTGAAGTTAATCAAGCTAGGAAATAAATAAAATAAAAAGGAGTAAAATGCAATAAAAACCAAATAGGGTTAGTCGGATTTTATTAGAGCTTGGTTTGGTGAAACAGTGGTTGGAAATTGATACACGGGCCAAAATGGTCCAAACAGAGGTATTTTCAAACATTAGGATTTGGATTAATAGTGTTTTGAATAGTAGCTACAGTGCTTGGGACGACTCGGGATGAACAGTGTGAAGCCATGCAATTTTAAACCAAAATCGGCCTTTTGGGCTAGCCGATTCGGCCCAAAATGCATGCACGCTCATAGGCATCGATCAACTGCACGCGAATGGTTGTGATCAAGCCACGTTGCCGCCCTGAGTCTTCTTTAACCTTTGGCTCCACCTCTCCGACGTAAAAACAAAGCGTAGCGACTCTCTCCGATTTAGCTCAGCCAGGCTTATTGGCAGCCAAAGGAAACACGGATGGGTTCCTCGAAGAATGGGAAGTCCATTTTGGGGCTTTGGGAGGTGTGGAAAACAGTGGTGGTGGCCGGCAGCAAGAGAGAAGATTGTGGGCTGTACAACAGCTCAGAGCTTCTCCGGCAAACTTTTAGCAAGATTGAGGGTGATTTGGCCATCTAGGATTCACAAGAAACACGGGTTTGGCAGTGATTTACATTGAGGATCTCCCAAAAGAGCTGTTCGTGAGAGAGGCACCATGGCCGACGAAGGCTCTCAATGCTAGAGTTCACGGGAAATGCTCTCACTTCAGAGAGTTCAGCTATGTGACCACGGTGCTCTGAGGATGCTATGGTAGTGAGGAATTGAATTATGGTGGTTAAAGGTGGATGATTGGCCGAGTGGCTTACCGGGCTGAAGGGAAATTGGGGGAGGGGTTGCGGTATGGGGCGGGATGATTGGGTGGCTCTATTATGCAATTGGGAGTGGTGCGGAGCTCCCTGTGAAGGCAATTGAGCTATAAAGCTAAGGAGTGGTGGTAGGAGTAGTAAGGCAGTTCGGGTGTCGCTTGCGCATGGAGGGGAGAGATGGCATTAGCTCTACTAGAGGAGAGAGCATGCAGGCGAGGTGGCATACAGCTTCTGTAGGAGCTGGCAAGAGTGACAGAAGCAAGTACGGCAAGCGCACACATCGAGCGAGGAGGCGATGAACTACGGCAGGAGAGGTGCAAGTCAAATGGCACACAGAGCGAGGGAGGGGAAAAGTAAGGTTGGCTAGGGCAACGAGTGGCTGAATGGTTGGGCTGGCTGATAGCTCTGATAGGGAAGGTGTGAACACCCAGAGTGGGCATGGCCACAATTTCATGTGTGAGTAGGCAGCCATGTGGACGGGGTAAGGAAAATGGCAACAGCTTCTTGGAGGGTGCCAGTGGGAGGGAGAAGCGAAATAGCCAAGAGTGGAAAGGTGGATTCTCAAGGGGAGATTGCCAAATTGAGAAGCAAAACAAGAATACAAGCAAAACCAAACAGAAAATTCAAAATTTTGATTTTTGAGGTGTTTCACACCTCTCCAACTACATAAATTGGAGCACCATGACCTCCTCGTCCTCTTCTTTGTCATGCCCAAGCACCACAACCACCCATGCATGTACCATAGCCACTGCGAGAGTCTTCTTCCCGAGCGTCCGCCGTCACCAGCTCTCTCTCTCTAATGAAGTTTTCAAAATCCATTCATGTCATACTATGTTCCCATGTCTCATCAACCTTCATCTCAAATTAATTTGATTTTTGTGTAGCCAATCGCCTGGAATCAAGTTTCCCCAAGCCAGTCGAATTTGTTCCACGCCATGATTCGTCATCTCCGATGAGCCATTCTTCAATTTCTCGCACCTACACCATCTCCACCACATCATATACTTGTGCCATGCCTGAATTAGGCCAATGTTTCACCATGGAGAGCTACCACTAGCACCACCTCCATTCCCACCATCAATTACCGTCACCCCGCCTCTCCGGCCTACCTCCGGCTGAGCTGACCACAAGGGAGCGCTCCATGAACTCACGCTAGAGGGTCACTGCCACTACCCGTTGGCACTAGCCGTTGCCCTACATGCCACCATCATCGCCACCAGGCATCACTGCCTGCCTCCCCTCATCACTATCGTTGCCCACCAGAGCCACCGCCTCCTCCCCCGAGCCCTCCTTTGTTTTCCTTCTGTGCTTTGCTCTTCACTCCCTCTCTCTCACACACACAACCACGGCCCACAAGTCAGCTCTTTGTTTTATTCAATTTAAAACTAAATGGAATATTACGAGGAATATTCCCTCCTTTGTTTTTCTAGCCTTTTCTCCTTCGACAAGTCTTCCAAGAGCATGTTCTCCACCATCCGAACTCCGAATCGACTGATTCAAATTTGTAAATTCATCTAAATTCCTAATCTACCTCCAATACATACTTTACATTTTCTAATTTTATTTGAATTTATTTGTTGTTTTTTCATTTTGCACGCAGTGATGAGGACATCACTTCTTCGGATACACACAACACCCCTCCACTTGACATTCAAGGACCAATCACTAGAGCTCGCGCCCGACAATTGAATTTACAGGTGAGCTCATTCCTAAGTACTTCTTTTTGTTCGTTTGAGAATCGATTGCTACCTAATGATTTAATTATGATTAGGAACCATGGAGAGGACCTGGAAGTACTTGGAAAAGGGCTACGAGGCGCACAAGTCCAGCAAGGACGGTCGAATCATGTTGGAGGCCCAACTCAAGCCGACTTCGAATCCAATTCGGAGTCCAGGACTAGGCCACACTAAAATGGACGCCCAGATCGCATCTGGACTTCGTTTTGGACGTTCTACATAAGGATGGAAAGCTGAGAAGACGAACTTTCCAATGGCTCTGGTCCCATGTCAAAATTCCTTCTGAGTCAACGGGAATCGTCGAAACAAGTGGGTATTCAGAATCTGTCAGGGTGCTGCGCCACCGTCTTTTGGGCCGTTCGGCTTTGTATCGTGTTGGAGCCCATTAGGGCGCGTCCAGGGGTTTTGCATGCCCCTCACTCCTCTATATCCAGCTGCCACCCCCACTATTAGGGTTTGGATTTTGCTTAGATTATTCTGTCTTTGAACAGTTTCGCCGTTCATCGGTTTGTGAGACCCCAACTTTCGAGTGCTAAATCAATACATCTGCAATTCAGTTGTGTTCTTCCTTGTTCTTGCTTGTGTTCTTCGATTCGCAGGCGAGGATTAGCCTTCTTGGCGAGGTCAACCGGGCTGCGCACGGTTGATAACCTGAGGAGACGTGGTGCTGCGATTGCGGGGTTCAGAACGTTTTGTTCGGAAGCCGGATCGATTTGTGTCGCGCCTCCACCAAATCGAACATATCCAGAACCTGTTGGAAGATCGGGACCCCGTTCCTATCACGCAGAGTGCGACACTATCGAAGAGTACCGCAACCAACAAGAAGAAGTACCAGTTCACTGCAAAGAAGGCAGGTATTCCTTTACCATGTTGATCCTAATATTTATAAATTTATTTTATATCTTTCAATAACTATTATGGATTGCTATTTTTATTCAATGTTAATTAAATTATCAGGAGTTAGTTAAATCCTACTTGAAATGACTTTCATTGATATTTGAAATCCATGTACCTTTGTCACCCTAGTATAGATTACCATTGATAATGAGTACATTATTGTGGTTAGTTTAGAACGGTAGAACTACTTAGACATGCTACTTCGGTTGATATCATCCTATGGGTGGGAATAATGTTATGAAATCTTTATACAATTCCTTTATATCAAATGTTTGGCAATAGGTATTGCCATTGGTTTATAAAATAAAATAGTGCAAACTATTTTAGACTTAAGCGGATGGTAAGATTGGATTGATGCGAATTGAACATGAGATCTTGTATTGTGAAAGTACCACTCTAGTCAATTAAGAACCAATGCTTGTGACTGTCCAAACTGAGCACCACCGTAAAACTACAAGTCTAAATGGGTATGACCTAGCTAATTAATTTGCAATGTCCTATCTTAGATTCTGCTAGAGGGCTGAATGTGGGTGTCGGATAGAGACATTGCCACATGGTGCAAGAGGGGGCTTCTGATTGGGCGAAGAGAACTCTTCAGCGGTGAAACCTTAGCAGGCAGAGTTAAGTTGGGTTGATGTATTTGTAAAGGCCTTGTTATGATTAACTTAGTTGCATGCCTAAGGAAGCGTGTGTGCGGATAGTACTAGTTGGTCATATATTGTGGATAAACCTATATAACCTCTACAGAGTGTAAAACTATTCAAATAGGCATACCCACGATCAAGGGCGGATAAGGTGCACTCTCACATGGTAGATTTATGCTTTTGTTTTTAAATGAGATTTTGGGAATCTGGGAGGTTAGAGCTCTCATGTGTTCATTCTAGCAGCTAGAGCCAGTCAAGTAGACAGAACCTAATTCAGTGATCTTTGACAGATAGATTCTTAATACTAGTGTTGGTAGCTAAAACCTTCAGTAGAAAATATCTAGTTTCACTTATTTTAATTAGTTTACCAAATGAGTGCTTTGTAAAATATAAAAGATTTTAAACTGTTGCTTTGTGCAAAAGAATCATAATAAGCCTATTTTATTAAGCCTTGCATCTAAATAACTATATTTTCCTAAGACTTGCGGGGTACTCTATGTGTTCACCTTGTAATCTACTAAACCATCTCAAAGGATTATGAAGATGAAGGAGGAGTCTACGACTACTATGCTTGTGGCTTCAATGAAGGATGTCCAGAGTATTAGGTTGCGCCAATCAATTTCCTATAGTGCATTGATAGGTCATCTTCATAGTTTTATTTTACTTCCGCTGTGTTTTCTAAGTTTGGGAGGTCTCGTAACCTCAGTTGTCATAAGTAGCCATATGGTTAGTACTCTCTATTATTGTAATAAAATGTTTTTTGGTTATGTAATCATCACTATTTGACTGGGTATACTAGCTTTGATCTGGGATTAGTGCAGTAATACACAAAGGGCTCGGATTTAGAAATTCGATTCTGATAGGGGTCGATTGGAGAAGGGCAGCCACGGCTTCCGCAGTCACTGATTTCCATGGGCGTGACACCCTACCCCTCTAACGACCCTTGTCCACTACTCCCGATACATGTTTGTCAATGTTATCCATAGCTAATCCTATCTTATCGAAACATGACAACCAAAGGTTATCCTATTAGCTTGAAGATTCTGGGCTGATATTTTCATTTCAAAAACTTTCATTAGGTACCATTTTTTTCATGCTTCTGCTCTTTAAGTACTACAGAGCTGACCATTACTCCCTCACATCTTTTCTTCATCTACGTGCCACTGAGAACCTGAGATGGGGATATGCTACCGTGCGTATCAGGATGGAGCAACACCATTTACAGCAAGTATGTTCATTTGTACTTTGTTTGTTCCCCTTGTGTTTACAACTTGTGATTACCTCGTTCACTGTTTTTTGCCTTACCATGCAGATCAGTGTTGAACTATGAGGTTGAGATGGAAGATACATACCAGACCTACTGGATGGTATGTTCTAAGGTTGTCTGTAAAGCAGCACAAATACAAGAGGACTCTCTAGGATCTCACTACTTACAAGTACTTTTACTAGATCAAGTTATAAGTTGCTTTTATCTACTATTTGGGATAAATGAATGGTCCTAGAAACATGGTTCCTGTTGGTTGTTGCCTTTGTCGCCATTGTTCTATGTTGCTTGCTTTACTTCTTTGATGGGATTTTCTAAGACATTGCAAAGTAGACTATAATTTGGTGAATTTTTGTTAATATGGATAAGTGCTTTTCATTGACAGAATTCCCATCTAGTGATAGGACATACCAGAATGATCTTGGATAGGAGTTAGTTTGATTTGGAATACCCCAGGTCAAACTATAAATAGTTTATATGATGTTTAGGAATTTTGTTTGCCTTGTGACTAGGAGTGACGCTGTTATGAGTAGTAACCATAATTGCTTTGGAGTTGCACAAAAATGTTTTCATGGTATATCAACAAATCTTGTTGTACAACAAGAACTGCGCTTAGTGCTTGCATGTTAGTGTAATAAAAATGAGAATTATTGTGAAGTTGTACTAAGAAGCAGGTTCCATCTTGGTTGATGAAAGGAGGTTCTACTGCATGAAAGATATTATAATTTTATTTTCTATTAGATATAGATTGTATAAGGAGACAGTTTGTCTCTGATGATTAAATAAGAGTGTCGATGCTTGTTTCTCCAAATTTGAGCATGTAACATGAAAAAGTTGTTGTTTTCTGAGTTTTGTGTAAATTAATAGTATAACATTGTGAGTGTGGTAGTTTTAGAAAAATTATTTGTTTATGATGGCATACTTCATTTTTATATTTAAGAGGAAGGATATGAAGCTCAGAGGACCAAGATCTGATAATCTTTTATTTTTTGACTTGAAATTGTCTTTTGTAAAAGTGACTGGTCACACTATTTGACCAATATAAATTTAAAAAATATTGCATAAAACTGAGTCGTATGTATGTCAAATTCCTACTTATTTGTTCTAGCTCAGTAGCTTCTGTAGTTCATATGACAAAGGACTACAACAAAATACAGAGGTTGTAAATAAAAATCGTCTGTAATATTTCATAGATAGTTCTAATTAAATCTGTCTATGATAATGGTAGACATCACATATGGCTTTAAATCTAACTGTCTGTGATAGTTTCATAGACGGTTCTTACCAGGAACCGTTTGTGATAGTTATATATCACAAACAATTCTAGCCATCGTTACAGACATAGACGGTCACGCTTATAAAACCGTCTATGATAATTGTAACACTGATGGTTTTCGTAAACCATCTGTGATGAGGCATTCAATATAGCCTGATCTGTAGTAGTGCCTTAACATATACAACTAGGCCGGATTCCAAGGAAGAAGAGCAAGCTAAATTGATTAATTAATATTTGACCATATCTATCTAAACTCTGAACATATGCTTGAACAACTCTAAATGTACAACAAAGAAAGGGGGAAAAGAAAAACAAAAGTGGCCTCCTTGCTATGATCGTCAAACTTTTTTTTTTGAAAATAGCTGTGATCTTCAAACTTTTTTTGAAAATAGCTGTGATCTTCAAACTTGCACATCTAGTTTAGTTCCATAATATATTAGCATTGAAAAAAGAACAAGAAAAAACAAATCGATTCAATTCATTAGCAAGTGCTTAGAGGAAGAGGGTGTTCGTATTGGATTACACTGATGGCTTTTGGTTAAAAATAAATAGTAGTGGCTGAAAAAAGTAGTTTTTAGAAGGCGGAGGTGAATGGTGCAAAAAGTAAGAGAGAGATACGTGTGTGAGACGGGAGCGAGAGGAATAGAGTACACGATACACTCATGACCCCCTGTCTTATCCTTGAAGTGAGACGGGGACGAAAAAAGTGGAGAAACCGCTTCAAAAAGTCATATTAACTTTTGGTTTCTCCAATACGAACACTCTGAAATAAAATTGAGCAGATAATAAAAACATATTTGTTAGTTAGTTAGTTAACCGTACCTGAGTCCTGACACTAACTTGATCGACATTGAATTAGTCACTAGCTACGGCGCGCGCCAGCTGAGATCGAGTAAGTAGTCATGGCAAACACGTACGACCTTATCGAACAATATATGATTATTATGGTCTAATAAGTAAAGTACTAATACTCCTTCTACTTATACTAATTAACACTAGTGTGTGTTCGTGTATGTCGATCTAGCTCGTGTTATGCGTGGTACTGCAGCTGAAAAGAAAGAACCGTTTGATTGTGTGTCCGTGTAGGTGTTTATGTCTGTGACAAGGAGAGGGAGAAGGCGACTGCATGTGCATGCCGACTAGAGGTAGCGTAGGGTTGCGACGTAACAAATTGATTTGCAATTGCATGCATGGCTTAATTGCTCGCCTCATTTAATCCTACTGCAACAGCAAGCAAGAACATCCTCTCGCGCATTTAATTATGCATCTCAGTCGTGTTGAAAATTGCATCCATGGACGAGCTTACTTAGCATTCCAAGGATAAAGAAACTACCATACTCTACAAGCTAAATAAGCTGTCTTTTCTCCTTGATCTATCTGAATATATTACAGCACAAACTAATGATAGCCCTGCATCTTTAATGTACAGAAGATAAGCTACGATGTGTCAGTACATAGAGAGTAATTTCATGTTTATCTGAATGTACTTATTCTTGTACAATAAAAAAATCACGATAATTAATAACTTCCTCATCAAAAGTAAGCAATTTGGTTTTTCAGATATGAACTGAGATGATATTTACATATTTAGGTAGGTGGCACCCTGGTCGATCGATCCCTGGATGGTTTCTGTCCCAACGGGTCATTTAAGTAGCTGGGTAGATCGATGCCTGCACACATGATTGCTGCACCTGTCAAACATTTGTATGAAAAATCCTCACCAAACTGAAACCTATCAATCCATCTCAATCCCATCTTTTTCTGCATCTTCCGACCGTGCACACATGCAACAGTTCATCGCGACCGTCTAACCAACTAGTAAATTGATCAAACCAATTCAACTACTCCCCAAGATCTCGATATATAGCTTCACCAAACCAAACTAATAAGATAGCCAGGTCGTTCTTGAAGCAGCTCTCAAAGCTAGTGCATCATCATGCCTTTTTTACACAAGTGAAATGAAATGAATGCTCCATAGATCTGCATCATGTGCATTTCTCAGCGAGAAACTCATCAACCTGATGGCTGATGCAAAAGGGAAAGTTAAGCAAGTATTGCGTTGGTTAAAGTTTCCTTCGTGTCAACTCTACAAACACAAACGTGATATGCACCAAACCAGTACCATGCTTAAGATTCAGGAAGTCTCAAATCCTTGCATGACTAGCTTGGTGTAACTTACCATCAAAGAAAAACAAAATGAAAATTAATACATCTCTAGAAGCAGCAGGAGAAATTACCACTGCATAAAAAGAGGTAATTAATCTTGCAGGCAAAAAATGCATGAAAACTCTCAGTCTTTTACCAAACTAACATGGCAATTTGAATGAGACAGTCACCTGCAAGTAATCTGGAAAAAAAAAGAAAAAAATCACCTGTTAAATGACCTGCAAAAGGGGGCACCAGTGGCGTAAGATGAGAAGAAAATTAAGGAGAAGGTTTCGACTTGATTTTCCAGGTTATTAAGAGGGTCACATCTCAAGGGTAGGTAACAGCCTTACCTCAAGAAAGGGTAGGTAATAGCCGGCTTGTGGAAGCATTGCGCTAGTCTTGATTTCTTGCAGCGTTTGCATGCAGGGACAGTTAACTTTGATAATTAGCTAGCTAGAATTAGAAATAAACTAAACCAAGTACTGCTTACAAGGATTTCTTTGCACAATGCAACTTGAGCACTTCAAGTTGCAACTTCTGTTGATCCTTAATTCCTTTCTTATATGCATGACAACAAAAATAAGTTTAGCATCTACATTCATTCTAGCTATCAGCATCGCAATTCGCGGTTGTCAACTGATATGTGATCTGAGATATCCTGTCTCAGAAGCTAAGTCCGAATGCTGAAGACGTTTCTTTCAGAAACCCGTGTGGTGTTCAGTTTCTTTGCTCTTTTTCTGCAGATCATCTTGATCTCCACGGTCTCTAGAATTGACATGCCAACTTCTCAACCTTTCAAGGGGATCATGTGACCAATTTAGCCAAGAAAATAAACATCTTGTTATTTTTTTCCTATTCGCGACGTCATCAAGTTGAGTTTTCACCGATTTATGGGAGAGCTAACCTTAGCTTAATCGCTGCAACGTGTGCCACATGTGCCAATTAATAGATATATGTTGCCAGCTAGTGATCGAGCCGGTCACGAATAGCAAGTTCTAATTACTAGTACTAGTAAACTGCAGGTTGTTTGTCTGAAAAGAGAAAAAAGAATAGTAGACAGACTGCAGCTGGTTTGTTGTTACTGTCTTGTAGATGTCGGAGTGTAGGATCAAATACCGTAATCAGAGAAGGGTAAATGATTATATTTGTTTCTTTTCGAATTACCGAGGATAACCTGTATTGGATTGAACTGACAACTGAAGACAAAACGCTCGTAGCACATAAGATTGTGATGTGTTAGCATGCCGCCGAGGACACAGGAAGACGATGCCCAGAAAAACACTCTGCCGGTGCTGACTAATTTTCTTGGAATTGATCTGATCTTTTAGTTCTGAATCATGATCTATGGTTACAAAGTACCCTCACGACACCCCCTCGAACCCTAGAATGAAAATTCCAAAAGCTTTCTCCCAAAAAGCCATCTAAAAATCTCTCAAAAGCCACGATCAACTCTTAGCCTCTCCCTTCTTTTATATGCTAGAATCCCAAACCGTGTCCTCATCAAACATAGACATGAAATCATATCTGATTCCAAAAATCAAGAGACACAAAACCCTTTCAAGCACGGGTTTTTCAAAATATCTAAACCTTCTAGTTATGGACACCTTCTATAACGTCTTCTAACTCATTACGTGTCGAAACCTCTAGGACCGCACCTCCCGTAACTTCTACACGCATCATCCACCTTTGATCTCTACGTGCTCCACGTGAGCCCGACCACCTCGTGACATCCTCGACCGTATGAACCTCTTATTTCCACCTCCTAGCCCCAGTTCTCCTCGTTACCGACCATGACCGTCTCCACGCCTAATCTACACATGCAAAAACCAAAGAACGTTTTCCTGGAACAAGTTCTCTCTAACTTGACCAACATTAGTCCACACATGCATAATACACCTTTATCCATCCATAGACATGAATCAAATCATCCACAATCTTAATTTCTACGCTTTCCAAAAATCAACCTCAGACCACCCAAAACAACCAGTCTGACTGACATGCACAGAACGGTCAGACCGCTGGCCCAACATGAAGCCTACGACTACTGACCATGAAGCCTACGGCAACCGATCACGTAGTACCGCAATGATTGTGAAGTCTACAACTATCGATCGCAAAGTCTATGGCAACCAGTCGTGAAGCCTACAACTATCGATCATCGACCAGGCACTGTAGCTTCCGACCATCGACAAGTTACCAAGCATTGTAGCTATGACTATCGACATGTTACTGTAGCTCCGACTACCGATCAGGTACTATAGCTATGACCATTGACCAGGTATTGTAGCTACAACCACTAACTAGCCATGTAGCTACGACCACCAACTAGCTACTATAGCTCTGACCACTGACTAGTTACTGTAGCTCTGACCATCTTGGTCGTATTGCCATGCTCAACCTACCGTGGTCGATCCGTCGTGGTCGTTCTACGGTGGTCGACCTGTTGTGGTCGATCTGCCGTGGTCGTTCTGCCATGATCAACCTGCCATGGTCGTTCTGCCGTGGTCAACGCCTATTGTTCGGATCGCCAATCATAAGGCCAATCGGACATGATGATCAGGCCTGCCGATCGGACCATCCATCCCGAATATTCTAGCAACAATAGCGCATCGATCAGAACTTTCATAAATGCAAATTTCAATGTAACCCAAATATCAATTATTCATCATCACTAAATTCATGACCTATTCATATGGTCTAACAATCTCTCCCTTGATGAATACATTGACAACACTCAAAATCTCTCAAATGAGAAAAATTTGCGAAAAGAAAGTTTCAAAGCTAGAGAAAAGAAACTGACAAACCACAGCAGCAATCTCTCAGTAAAAACTCTGAAAAACTCACCGTCAATACAAGAAGAGCAATTTTAGCAAATATCTTCAATTTCTCCAAAATCAAATTCTCTTTAGTTTCCAAATTCTACCCCTTTGGCAATGAAATCATCAGGTACTTCAGAGAAAGAATAATTCAAAGAAGGAGCAATGATTGTAAAAATCAAGAGTTTTGTAAATTATCCAAGTCACTTTGCATTGAACTAATACACTAACCAAGCCATGTTTTTTTAGTAGAGCTACCTAGATCATATAAAGTCATATATCATATAGCAATGTCAAAACAAGTATTTAACATGATTTAGCAATTTAGATTAATGGCAGGCATCTCAACAATGACGAAACCGATTATAAAAGGCACAATGAGATATCAAAATGAAAACTTAAAGCTAAAAGTGAAGGAAACTTTAAATCTATATGAGCTAGCAGTCTCATATAACAACATATTGCTCCACACTCAATTCTTAAGCATACGGTATTCTTGTAGCATTTTTTTTCATGATGGCATGCTTGTAGCATACTTCTTTTAATAGTACATGCTTGAAATATACTTCTTTTTATTTTTGCACTTTTTGTGCTTTTACTTTTTGTTTACACATGGCATGCTTGACGTATACATCTTTTCAACTTTCTTTTTCTCCTTTTTTCCAAATAACATGCAAAAATGAGTGTACATAAAATGAATGTAATAAGAAACATACAAGCCTCATAGCCAAGATTTAAAATAAGACTCACAATCAAGCTAATTCTTTTCAATGAACATCGCAAAGTAATAACTATAATCAATCTAGCCAAAGTATTATGCCATGTCATTTAAGTATAGCAAATTAATTATACCAGTTATGATCAAAGCTACATAGCATATGAGTAAATATGATAAAGAGAGGTCTACAACTCATTTCATCTTAATGGCTTGGACTTGAAGAATTATTTGACAAGTATAATAAACAAAACTTTTCAAACTTTTAAATAACAAACTCCCCCTCAGAATAATCCCATAGGATGCAACACGCCTAACTCACTTCGCAAACGAACAAAGTGTGAAGAATCAAGCAGTTTTGTGAAAATATTAGCAATTTGAGAATCTAAATTAATAAAGTGTAACACAACATCTCCCTTTTTCACATGGTCTCTCAAGAAATGAAAGCGAATATCAATATGTTTGGTTCTTGAACGTTGCACAAGATTTTTAGTAATGCAAATAGCACTAGTGTTATCACAGAAAAGTGGAACACTATCCAATTCTAAGCCAAAATCCTTAAGTGTAGCTCTCATCCAAAGCAATTAAGAGCAACAAGAAGCAATAGCTACATACTCTGCCTTAGTAGTGGAAAGTGCAACAGACAACTATTTTCTAGAAGCCCATGAAACAGGAGATGTGTCTAAAAAGTGACATATGTCAGCCGTACTTTTCCTATCAATTCTACAAACCCAAAATCTGCATCTAAAGAATCTCTAAGAGTAAGGCATGATGAAGAAGAATACCATAAGCCAAATTCTAAAGTTGACTGAAGATACCTGAAAATTTGCTTAACCACCTGGCGATGTGAAGCATGCGGGTAAGCCTAAAACTAAGCACACAAACACATAGTAAAGTATATGTCCAGCTTTAAACCAGTGAGATACAATAGTGAGCCAATCATGCTTCTGTATTCCTTTTGATCAACAGGCTCTCCATCTTCGTTAGGATTCAACACTGCAGTAGATCTCATGGGTGTGGAGATAGGTTTGATTATCCCCATGTCAAAGCGACGAAGCAAATCCTTAGTGTACTTAGTTTGATGAATAAAAGTATCTAGCTTTGATTGCTTGATCTGAAAGCTTAGGAAGAATGTGAATTCTCCCATCATGCTCATCTCAAACTCTCTGTTCATAGTATCTGAAAACATGAAAACAAGAGCATGAGAAGAACCATCAAAGAGCAAGCTCTCTAAAATGACCAAAAGTTTCGTTCTTAGATGCCATAAAATAAACTCAAGAGTACCTAGAGAAATCATCAGTAATAATAAGAATATACCATTTACCTCCAGCAAATTGAACCCTAGAAGGATCTACAATGTCCATGTGCAACAATTGACCTAGAGCATTAGTCATAACAAGTGTGAGTGGAGGATATGATGATGAGACCATTTTACCATGTTGACAAAGTGAACAAACTAAATCTATTGACTTTTCAATTTTAAGATTAGGGATTCCTCTAACAAGATTCATATTACTTATGTGAGAAAGATAATCAAAACCAATGTATCCTAACCTATGGTGCCAATGAAATAGATCACTAGAATCTGATAAAACAAGACACCTAAGATCAGAAATGATGAATACAAAAAGTCAACCTTAAATAAACAACCAACTCGAATAATTTTGCATACTAGATTACCAGATAAATCTAAAATGCAGCATGAATACTTTTTAAAGCTCACCTCAAGATTATCGTCTATCAACTACGAAAATGAAAGTAAATTATAGCTCAACTTACTGACAAGAACGATGTCTTTTAACATGAATTTATCATTGACGTGCACGGTACCTATTGCAAAAACTCGTCCTTGAGAGCTGTTCTCAAAGGTTATCATCTCAACACCAGGGGCACGAGTGAGACAGGAGAACCATCGTGAGTTTCCGGTCATGTGACAAGAGCAACCGGAGTCAATGAAGCACGAACAATCATCGGAATCTTAGTACTATGGTTAAACATATGGATTTAGGTATCTAGTATTGAGATACACGATGAACAGGTGCAACAGTAGGCAAAGATAAAGATTTTAGTGAAGAAGTAGCCTCTGTCAGATTTTGGCCAGACCACCATTGAAGCCCTTGTCTGACTGGCAGGTAGTCTGACTACCTCAATAAGGCTAGTCTAACCATCGGTCAGTCAGACTACATGACCAATGGCGGTTTGACCACCTGAGGCGAGTCTGATCGCATTGAAAATGCCAATCTGACCGATCCTATCGCAGAAACTCCTGAACCTACAGAAAATTAATTAAGGGGGACCAAAGCAATGATAAAGAACTTGCGCAAACTCCAATCTAGAACAAGGAATCTTCCTCAACCTGTCTTTCTATTCTTTCTTCACTTTTCAAAAGCAAAATCGAACTAAATGACCATCTCTATCATAATGGGTGCATTGATACTTGACCTGATGAAAAGTCGTATATGTTGACTTCACAACACCCACTTTGGTAGAAGTACCCTTTGCAATACCAGCAGATTTAAAGACAACTTATTTTGATTCAGATTCTACTTCAAATTTTTAAGGTTCAAGTAACTTAACAATTTTAGGAGGATTATTCGTGGCATGCTCAACAAAATTAAATCCTAGACCACTTTTTTACACTTGTTTTTGACTAGTCTAGAATCATATTCAGATTTTTCTTGCCAAAACAAGACCTCTCCAAAGTGTCGTTAAGGTACTCATTTTCTTTAGCTAAATCAGGACAGGTTGTGTATTTAATAGATACATTCACAAGATTCTTAGAAGTACGAGACTGAGCCAATCTTTCTTTTCAATAAAATCATTCAATTGCCTAGTTAGAGCATCAATTTCAATATAGGTTTTTATGATAAAGCATGTATTGAATAGACTCCTGAGATGAATTAAAGCTAGCTTGTAGCAAATCACAATTAGAACAAGCATTAGAAGAATTAAACTTGAGCGTTTCAATTTCATCATTAGCCAGTTTTAATTTTCCATCACAAGAGTCATATGTCAATATTAATTCATCAAATTTATCAGTTACCTCGCTAAGTTGAACCAGATTTGATGCATTAATTAATCTAACAGTTTTCAACTCAGAATATAAAACTTGACAAGACTCACAAGATTCATCATCAGGAATAGAAGTTCTAACTCTATTAATTTCAGAAGTTTAGAATTTGATGCATTAATTATTTTCTTTTAGTTTCTTTTTTGTCTTTTTCAATTCAACAGCAACTTTAATCAAACCATGTTCAAGCTCATCATATGATAGTCTTACCTTATCGAAATCACTATTGTCGTCATTGTTGTTGCTAGTTGTCATGAAGTACATGCCTGTGAAGTCGTTGTTGTTCTTCTTCTTACCTTTAGTGTCATCATCATCGTGGTTATCGTCATTGCAACTTGAGATGGAAATTTTCACCCTTGGTGTTGTTCTTGGATGTCTGACGACGATAGTTCTTGTTATCCTTGATCTCCTTGCCCTTAAGCTTGGGATAATGCAACCTGATGAGGCATGTATCGCCACACTCAAAGCACCTGATTGAGCCTGGATCTCCACCTCACTTCCTCATCCTTATGTTGTTGAGTGCCTTGTATGCCCATGAATACTAAGTCCTCTTCAAGGAGTTGTTTGAACTGTTCCTTTCAAAAAGAAAAGAAAGCAGACAAATAGACACAAGACAAAGAACTCGACGAAGCAGCCTGTACGGGGTTAGTCACAAGTTCTAAAGATGAAGATTTATTAATTTTAGATGGCAAAGCTTCCATATCATAGGTTTTTAATCTAGAATAAAGATCATCCATAGTTAAAATATCTAGATTGACTGTTTGATTAATAGTTGTGACAATCATCAACAACTCTGAACCTAAAGATCTTAAAATTTTAGTTGCATTATCTTTATCAGCAGGAAACACATTAACACAGAGTAAATTACTCAATATTTTCTCAAAATGAGCAAAAAAATCATCAACAGATTCACCAGGCTTTATAGCAAAATCATAATATTCTTTTTGATAAAGATTTTTATGCATTTTGGTGGTTCTTTCATAATAATCGCAAAGAGTGTTCCATATTAAGTGGGTAGAATTAATATGAGCTACATGATCAAATTCTTTGCGAGAAATCCATTGAAATAGAAAGTTACGTGCTTGAGCATTTAAATTAACATTTGTTTTATTTGAATTAGTAATAATAGCATAAGGCGTAGAAAACTTTATTCCAGACATCACTACCTTAAGCCTCAATGTAAGCTTACATACGACACTTCCAAAAAGCAAAATCATTACCATCTAGCATGGAGTGATAGTTCACATACCTCTCTGACGCCATAGCAACCCTATATGATAACACTTGTAGGATCGAACACTGCAATTAGAGGAGGGGTGAATGATTGTACTAGTTTCTTTTCGAATTATCAAGGATGGCCTATGTAGGATTGAACCGACGAATGAAGATACCGTGCTCGTAGCACGCAAGATCGTGATGTGTTAGCACGTCGTCGAGGACACAGGAAGATGATGCCCAAAAAAACACTCCGCCGGTGCTAACTAATTTTTCTTAGAATAGATCTGATCTTTTATTTCTGAATCATCTTCTATGGCTACAAGTGCCCACATGGCACCCCTCAAATCCTAGCACAAATATTCCAAAGACTTTCTCCCAAAAAGCTATCTAAAAACCTCTCAAAAGCCACATTTAACTCTTAACCTCTGCCTCCTTTTATATGCTAGAGTCTCAAACCGTGTTCTCATCAAACACAAAAATGAAATCCTATCTGATTCTAAAAATCAAGAGACCCGAAACTCATCCAAACATAACTTCCATAAACCTTCCAGTTATGGACACCTTCCATAACTTCATATAACTCATCACGTGTCAAATCCTCTAGGGCTGCACCTCCTATAGATTCTACACACATCATCCACCTTTGATCTCCACATGCTCTAGTGTGAGCCTAACTACATCATGACATCCTTAACTACTTGAACCTCGGATTCCCCCTCCTAATCTTGGTCCTCCTCGTCACCGACCATGACCGTCTCCATGCCCAACCTGCACATGCAAAGACCAAACAATATTTTTCTGGCACAAATTGTCTCCAACTTGACCAATATCAGTCCACACACGCATAACATACCCTTGTCCATCCATAGACATGAACCAGATCATCCACGATCTTAATTTCCGCGCTTTCCAAAAATCAACCTCAGACCACCCAGAGCAACCCGGTCTGACCGCCATGCACAGACCAATGGCATAGTATGGCAACTGATCGCGAAGTCTATGACTACCGATCACAAAGTGTATGACAACCAGTCACTGTAGCTTCCGACCATCGACCAGTTACCAAGCACCAGGTACTGTAGCTACAACCAACGACCTATTACTATAGATTCAAGTATCGATCAGGTACTGTAGCTACAACCATTGGCTAGTTACTGTAGCTACGACCTGTTCGGAAGCTTACCGGTTTCCCCTAATCCACGTTGAGGAAAGCCCAAGTGACTTGAACCGGCTCCACAAATTAAGCCTCAGCTCCTCAATCCACTAGTGGTTGTCCTTCCTTCACTTCAAAGATAGTGAATACCAAACCACTCACAAGTTGATGTCGGGCTTCTTCACAACCTTCTTGAAGAAGTCACCATATAAACTCCCACCAAGTCATCCAGGTGCCAGCAAGCACCAAGAGTAAAATATCACAAGCTTCACTTGACAACAATCAAGTGCCAAAGGATCAATCTAAAGATGAAATGCACTTGTTTGGGTCAACCTCCTCAAATGAATGCACAATGAGAAAAAGAGATGTGCAGTGAATGCCCAATGCTCAAAGATGTTCAACGGGGTCTCTTGTTACTGTCCTTGGGTAGGTGGATGGGTATTTATACCCTCACCAACCAAAACTAGCCATTACAAGGAAATTCCTAAAAATTTTAGGGCGAGCGGAAGTACCGCAGTGCAGTGTCCGGTAATTCTGCACCTATTCTGACACAACAGTAATGGCTATTTCAAAGCTTCTGAACTAGCCGTTGGAAGTCAACGTGGAACTACTGTCATTATAAATCCAGTAGTTCCAATAACCGGAAGTTCCGAGGATCGGTGTCCTACTTTCGTTTGATCTGAGGCTGAGAGTTAGCGCTCTCTGGAAAAAAGGTTCTGCCCGGGTTATTTAGAGCTCCATGCTCCAGAAGTACCATTTAAGGCTGCGGTACTACCTCTCTACAGTAGTTCCGTCGTTGAAACTCTGGTACTTTTCATTCTGCGATGCTCACTGGAAAAAGGTTCTGCTCGGTTTTGACAGAGCTTCCGGGAAGTGGAAGTACCGCGGTTTGCACGTCAGTACTTTTGATTGTCCGGACAGAGCACCAATCGATTCTGAGGGTGCTCTCTTGAAAAAAAAAGGCTCCACTCAGTTTTTCAGAGCTTCCGAGTACCAGAAGTACCGTTTAAGGCTGCTATGGTAGTTCTATGGTAGTTCCACCGTTGAATCTCTGGTACTTCCATTTTTCTGAACAGAGCATCGATTTGATTATCAATTTTAGTTTTCAATGAATTCAAGATTCTAAATTGATCCAAATAGCACAAGAACATGCTATGAAGCTACTTGCCATGATCCCTTTAATGGTACGACATTTAGCCTATAATCTGGTTTTCCATCCTGTCTCCTAAGACCGGTATTAATAAAACATCCTAGTCTACATATACCTTTGCCTTGAGCTACTTTGATCCTCATGTTGATCCTTAGCATGTGTCTCATCATCAATTTAGGGACTAAGCCTTTTAAACACTTAATAAACATGTCAGTCCCATATTCACATAAATTCATTAATTACCAAAACCATTTTTAGGGGTCTAGATGCATTCAACGTAGTCAAAATCTTCTGCCGCTCGACCACTCAGACCGCTCGATCTATTGCTTTGTTTTTCCTAGTAGCGAATCAACACCTTTTGCACGTGGTCGTATGCTTCAACCCACCCGCAATCACCAATAATCTTCAATACAACACAAATCAAATTAAACAACCAGATTGATTCAAAATGATCTTTATTGCTGGATTTTGGTAGTTTTACAGAGTGCCTTCACAAACACCCCTAAAAGCCCTAACACAAAAAGCCTTACAAAGCCACAGCTAAACCCTTAGCCTCTACCCCGCTTTCATATGCTAGAGCCTTACACCGTGTTCATCTCAAACACGGACATCTTAAACTATGTCTATAACAACCTGGACACACAATCCTATCTCTTCCAAAAAATCAAGGGACCGAAAACCCTTCCGAACACAAGTTTTAACCAAACTCTATCTCTTCCAAGTTATGGACTCCATCCAAAACTCCTAACTCAACATGTGACAAAGTCTCCAGGATAGCACCTCCTGTATCTTCATCACGCAGCATCACCTCTTGTGTCGAAGCCTCTGGTACCGCACCTCCCGTATCTTCTCTAAGCATCATCACTGCTCGTGTCAAAGCCTCCTGGACCACACTGCCCGTAACTTCTCCACAAATCACCACCTTTGATTATAACGTGCTCTAGTGTGAGCTCGACCACCTCGTGTGACATCCTCAACTGCCTAGAACTCAGACTTCCCATCCTAGTCCTGGTTTTCCTCGCCATCGACCATGATTGTCTTCACGTCCACCTGCATATGCAAAGGCCAAAGAAACGTTTTCCACTGGCACAAGTTCTTCACAACTTGATCTTGTCAGCACGCATACTCAACCACACCCTCATCTATCCAGGGATAAAAACCAAACCATCCACGACCACCAACCAGGTTGTCCACAACCACACTTTCTATTGCTATCCAGAAACCACCCTCAAACTACTCAATACGACCGATTAAAATCGCTAAGCAAGACCGGTCTCTAGCACATCGAGTACTCAAACACAAGTACTCAGAAATTACCATCGCTCTGCTCAAAACACTCGGGAATAGCTAGTATCACTACCGACTACAAATCCATCAAATACTAACCAATGAGTACCGATCACTTCAACTACGACTACCGATTGCAACACCTCCGACAATCGATCACTGACCATGATCATGAACACCACGACTATCAAGTATTGAGTCATTCTGACTATCAAGTACCACGACCATCTCACCACTGAGTACTTCCATCTTCCAAGTACTGAATCCTTTGAGTATTGTTCACTGATCACTGACCACCATGCACCAGCCAGTCATACCACTGGCCTAACACGAGTACCCGAAGTACTCCAAGATAGCAAGAATTGAAGCACTCGTACCTACCAGAAAGTCTACGAGTATCGAAGCCTACGGCAACTGATCACAAAAGCCTAAGACTACCAATCGTGGACTGCAAAGTCTACGACTACTGACTAGTCAAATTTACGACTATCAAGTATGACCAGTAAAGTCCACGACTATCGAGTATCGACCAGTAAAGTCTACGACTATCGAGTACGACTAGTAAAGTCCACGATTATTGAGAATTGACCAGTGAAGTCTACGACTATCGAGTATGACTAGTAAAGTTCATGACTATCGAGTATCGACTAGTAAAGTCTACGACTATCAACCGGACACTATAACTACGATCATCGAAAAGTATTGCAGCTATAACCATAAGAAAGTACTATAGCTACGGCCATAAAAATTACTGTAGCTATGACCATCGAAAAGTACTGTAACTTACCATCTTCGACCAAGTATTGTTATTCTACTATGGACGATATTCCATGGTCGAAATGTCGTGATTGAAAAATGATGAGGTTGAAATACCATAGTCAGATTGCCATGGTCGAAGCCGAACGTGATCGAAGTCAGACGTGGTCGAAGTCGGGTGTGGTCGAAATTGGCTTTTAATTTTGACTTTTAGATATGGCTTATGAATAGTAACAACCTGTAGAGAAACTTGTATAGAGAGAGACACTCCCATACGATTTTAACTGATATAAATGAAGTCGTTATAGTGTGTACTATAATCGATTAGTAGACTTTATCTTAAAAAGACACTCTATTTAAAAGATAGATAATGATATATATACAATATCTTGTTTTTACTTCTGTAACCATATAGCCATTATACGTCACATATCTCTATTAATATAAAGAGGGAGTTTATCCGTCATGCTCCACTCACTCCAGTGTGTACCAGAAGCATGTTCAAAAAAACTGGCTCTCGAAATTGTTAGGAAACCAGGGCCCAGGCCAGCAGAGCTGGCCTATTATGGGCACCCATCGGAGACTATAAATAGGGAGCCATACCGGCATAGAGAAAGATCGGGAGTTCTCTCTACCTCTCTCTGTGTTCAATATATTATTCTGTCTTCTGTGATTGATTCGATTTGTTCTAAGTAAAGGAATCGATCAGACTGGTCGCCAGCGACGGTTCCTCAACACGTTATCAGCACGACTTCGCTCCGGTGAATTGAAGGTAATCATCGAAGCCTTAATAGATTGAATTTTCTAGATCACTTTGAATTCGCAATTTTCGCGTTCTAGATTGAATCTCTACGGTGCAAATCAGCCCTAATCTACCGCGAGCAAACCTGAAGTCGCCGGCACAATGTCGGTCGGTAGATTGCAATACAGGGTAGATGTTGATTGCACTGTAGATTAGGAAAAGAAAAAAAATCTTTTTGCATACATCGGGTTATGCATGGCCACTGCACGGGGAAAAGAAAAAAACACCCAAGAGGGTTCTGGCGCCGCACGGCCACCATCGCGCTCGCCACGGTCGCGGCTCTCTGACAAATGACTTGGCCCGAAGCCACCCGGTCGCATATCATTGGTTTGATATCTCCATATTTATGACCCGTGAAACATGGTCATCAGCCAATGCATATGTTAGTCTATTCATATGTGTCTTCGTATGTTTTCGATTATTGATTGTTTAATAATCATCATCACAGAAATATAGTGTTTCACAATCAAGTCACATAATCAATAATAAATATTGACGATATTATTCAAGAAATAAGATAACATACTATCTAATAGATCATGAACATCACGGAACAACGTGGTCGACACAATATGGTCGACCAATGTAATCAAAACAACTTAATTATCTTTATGATTGACTCTAGAGCATATTTTCAACAAGCATTTCAACAGCGAGAGGAGTCCAGTTCAATATACACGGCAACGACGGTTATGCACAACAACAGCTCTGCCCTGGTGTTACACGACCGTTACTTGTGCTGTATTTTCCGACCTCAAAATGTAGACTAAAAGTTTTTACTAATCAACTCCAATGAAGAATGTGAAAAACAGAGCTTGATGGATTTGGATTTAGATGTAAATTCAGACAGCGAAAAGATGACTCAAATTCGTGGTAGGGAACTTCTTTTGAGTCATTGTATTTTTCTATTTATTTGAAGGAAATGAATGTGATTTTCCAAATTGGAGAATCGAATTAAGCCCTGTTTTTCCTGTCTATCTGCATCTCTTTTGTGTAACAGTAATTAATTAGAATATAATAGGTATTCTGTTTCATCAAGGAACAGGCGAATTCGAGATCGTCCAGGAACTGAACAAGCAGAGGGAAACCAGTATATATCACACGGCCCAGACATGAAAGGAACAAAACATTAATAGCTCTATGTAATGTAATTTCTAGCTTCGACAAGTTGAACATACAAATTACAAGCTCCACCGGGGCCAGTCCGGCAATAAGGGCTGGACATGGCAGCATCGCTCAAGAGCTAACACCGATTAGATTTATTCCTCGTCCTCGGATCCGTCCTTGAGATGCAGATAAGTATGCTTGAGGTTAACTTCACATCATAGTTAAAGATGCATTTATTTGAACTTGGACATGTTGTAAAGAACTCTCTAATCTGGTGAATGGTGATGCACTGACGCATGTTGTTTCAGTGAAGTTAATCTCAACGTGTGGTGTCTGTCATTGCTGACCAACTGATGCTTCCATGCGGTCTAATTTATCTTTGTGCCCTTCCCATTGTTTGGGTACTGAGCGGCCAGATCATATTGGAGTATTGGGCTATTTTTTCCCCCTTCCTGATAAAGGAAAGTAATTAATATTGCATCATGACACTGGGTAGGTCCATGAATTAATTGTTGTTCTTGTAGTTATATCAAAAGAGAAACAGACAACAACGTCTCCGTCCTCTCCCATAGTCTTTGTGGTTGTGCAGTCGTCCCGTACCATCGAGGACTCTTGTTTGATATGACTCTTGTTTGATATGCTTCACATCTGACGAAAAAATTCTGATTAGCCGCCTACGAACAATCCATCCCAAGTTTCTCTCCGTTTCTTAATTAGATGATGCTTGACTCAATATTTAATTTCTTTTATCCACTTCGCAAATATGATGAATTGTTCATATGCCAATTTTTTAGATGTTAGTGATTATCAGAAAATGACAAACTAACCACATAGGGGCAAAAATATTTTGAGTGTGTTTCTACAGTCCAATGCAAAGAGTTGAAAGATGACAACATATGCATTAAAGACATGATGAGAGAGCATGGTATCATCAATACTAGAGTTGATCAAAGTGCAAAATTATCCTGGCATGTCCACTGCTATTTTAACTGATCTGTAAGGAAGTAGCAGCATGAAACTTGATGCTAATTTATACATCAAGAAGGATCCAGGAAACATTTTTTTCTAAACATATCTAGCTGCAAACACTTTTTCTAAATATAAGTAACTGCAACTATAAATGCGGTGATGTTTAATATGTTCTATTTTCAATCTAAATAGTCGGTAAAAAGCAAAGCTTTGAATTGGATGAATAAAACGTTGGAATGTGAATTCAAGTTCTTGAGTTCTTATATTGATTGGTCTCCTTTCCATGTTCTATTCTTAAATATGGAAAAGCAAAATTTTATTCAAATGTCTGTTGCTTCTTGAACATTTGGGCTCTAGATCCGAGCAAACTTTGCTCTTATCAGCTTTTTGTATCATATATGCTTCCTTTGCTGCTGTTATTGCAAATGCAAAAATTTGAGTCTTTTTATTTTGCTCATGTGATAAGGATTTTTTTGCTCATGTGATTAGGATTCTGTAGCTGAGAATTCAGAATAGAGGAAACATGCTAGCGTTCTGTTCTTTAAGAAATGCATTCTGTTACAACGCACGGGCACCTTACTAGTATGTGTAGCAGTATACTCTTCCAACACATGTAAAGTTGTTTTTTTCCTATTCGTACTTGTGGTTTCAATTTTAATGTCGTTGTCACATGGCCATCATGTGCCATGGCTAAGCATGGTAGTAAAAATGGTTTCATCTAGTCGTAAATTAGTATGATCTGGTTGTAAATTGGCCCTAATTTAGTTTTTATTTTTACTGCCGCCATCTCACAGGGGACTGCGGGGGTGCAGTGCGGCAAAACTGCATGACACGGAGATGGTGATGGATTATTGCCGATCAATGGTCTACCATGGGATTTTATCGTCGATTCCATCTATCGGTGGGCGGACCGTTGATTAGCGCGGTGCCGCCGCACAGCACGGTGAAAGACGAGCCGCTAGGGAGAGGCGCAATGGAAGACAGGAGGTAGGGAGGGCAGTGGAAGACGGGGAGGAAACCTCTCATGGGATTGTGTGAGGTCATCCAGTGAAATCTCATGGGATTGTAGTACACACTGTAACAATTTCATTTATATCGGTCAAAACTGTACGTGAATTTCTATTATTCCATAATCTCTCTCACAAACAGTCCAAAAGTCATAAAACGTAGCCAAAAGTCATAAGTCAAAGCTAAAAAGATAGGTGTATCAAAAGAAACTTACCACTACCCATCTTCACTCTACACAGCTTGCACTTTAGTCCTAACTGCAAACCTCTCATGGGATTGTGTGAGGTCATCCAGTGCCTAGCACCACATGAAATATGTTACCACAACTCACAAGTGCTCTTGTAATTTCTACATGAGTAACCCAAATGTAAATCTTTCACATATTCTGCTAGTGTGTGGAATAGTTGACATATAATGTTGTCCTACACAGCTAACAAAAGTAAAAGTTCAACATTGCTGCCTTCAAAAAATGCAGAGACATGTAATAAAGAGCAAAACATACCTCTGACTGCACTCTTCGCCCGAATAATTTGGCGGTGATAGACCTACATCATTCTGGGCACTCTCACTTTGATGTGCAGTTGCCAAAAGCTCTTAAGTTAATAGCCTGCAATTGTCGCACAAAATTACATTCAGCACAATTAACAAAACCAACCTCTCGATATGATTAAATCTCAACATACTTTGTGATTCAAACTTAGAACAGCAGCATCGACACCTAAAATAGGAAGGAGGTCCTCTACCATCAGTGGCAAACCTGCAATCAATAAAGATAAAGAGTAATGGACAACTTTGTAGCCATGGAATTTTACATATAGTGTTCATTACTATTAATATGGTTGCTAAGATGGTCCCTACCATTGTCGTAATCGACCTTCTCACCTTTCAAGGTTACAATAAAATCTAAATGCCCCAAAAATAAATCCACGGTTGCAAGCTGCCTTTCATGCTACCTTGCAGGGCATGGCTCCTTGTAACAAAGAAGATGAAGGGCTTGATAGCAGTTGGTCCCAGAAACAAAGAAGAAAGGAAGCAACCTTTTGTGGAAATCATTAACTCATACTAGCATCAGAGTACCAGAAACGGCATCTCATAATTAGCTGACACCAACAACAAGCACACAGCAGCATACGATAGAACATGCAGGATAACTCACCTCTTGAAGCTCCTTTTCCATACCAAGATATTCAGAGATTCCAGCGTCATCTTTTTTCTCCTTGATAAGCTTCCTAACCTGCAATACAAGGACAAAAGGTTACCCACAATGTACATGAATTGCTCAAAAGATTCACAACAAAGTGAATTTGGTGATGAGTAAAAAAAACGGAAGTCGCATGAAACTGCAGTGAGAACAAGATGAGGATAGCAGTTGGTTTTAGACAGACCAAAACAGGGCATCATATAAGTTGCTAGAAGATCATTCTGATCATTTTTCAATCCTACTCACGAGAGTCAAAAGAATGAGATGGTTAACAGTTTAAAAATAGAGTGATGATATTCTAACATGAAACATTGACTGCAACAACAAAAGCTCATGTTTAGAACACACGTCATCAAGTCAAACAAAAATTCAACCATCATGTGCATTGTGCAATATGCATACATAGCAGCATGCTTTAATTGGTGAACCGATGAACTATTCAGTTTTCAACACAAAGATACCCTCTTCAACAAATAAAAGCACTTGCACTTCTAACGCATCAGATGGCCAACAAACAATGAAACATGTTCCTTGGCCAACCAGCATTAATATACTAAGTTTCTGCCTTTAGGTTCAGACTAATTTAGTAGCCAAGTACGACCTCCAAGCAATTGGTATGAGCAGGATATATATCACTGATGTTTCCAGTATCCGGTGTTTCTTTAAATGAAAAGGATCTCTTTTCACGGGAGAAAACGTGACACGAGCAGGTTATGCACCAACACTCTGATTTTATCGTTTTTTAGGTCCTCAACTTTTCAAGTTTACAGATTTTGGTCCTGAACCCACTAATGGTGTTGGCCTACCCAAATCCTCTTAACAGAATCCCACTGTATCATGGATACGTAGAATAGTACAGTTTTGATGGCTGGTTGTTCTTCTAGAGGGATTGTTCTTGCTGTCAATGTCTGTATTTTCACGAACAATTCTGAACCTAATTTTGATAAGTTGTAACCAACATTTTTCTAGGCGCAAGCCATACAACAATGGTATGATCCGATCACAACCTATACTTAAAAGATGTTAACCTGAATGGATAGAAACTAAAGAGCACGTAACTGCGCCGGAATTCTCGCTGAAAAGAAATACGATCGCAAGAACGACAACACCTCATGAAATAATTAGAGAGAAATTAGCCAAACAAACAGAGGGGGATTGGACGCGAAACCGAGATAAGAGAGAGAGAGAGAGATCTCGCGGAGCTGGTCCTTGTAGGTGGAGAGATTGGAGGCGAGCTCCTGGACGCTCAGATCCTCCATGGCTACCTCTCCCTCCCCGATGCTCTCCTCGCCTCCACGCGAACTCGATTCGATTCGACCCGACTCGCTCCCGGAAGCGGATCCTCTGTGTGTCTCGTGACTTTGCTTCCATGCCGTCGGATCAAGAAATGAAGGCTGAGATCAACCAGAGTACTGCAGCGAAACCGTAGCATCGATACTACTGTACCATCCTATTTGGATTGTTCAAGATACTATACTATCCGATCTGGATTGTTCATTTATGATCCAACAGTTAAAATTCGCCCAAAATCATGCATACTGTTCTTCTCCGACTTCGCTTGCCTAAGTTAGAGGATCCTAGGGCTAGGGGTGTAGATACCGTTCTTCTCCATCTTCGCTTGCGTAAGTCAGAGGATCCTAGGGGTGTTTGTATTGGCTACGGCTGATGACTTGTGCTTAAAAATAAATAGCGGTAGTTGAAAGAATTGACGTTTAGAAAGAATGGATGAGTGGTGTGAAAATAAGGGAGAGATACATGCGCGAGACAGAAACAAGTGAAGTAGGGCATATAATGCGGATGTGACCTCCTGTCTTATCTTTAGAGCAAGACAGGAACGAGAACAACGAAAAAACGGCTTAAAAAAAGCCAGGTGTTTATATTTGTTTCTAATTTTTTAAGCAGAAGTCATAAACTAATACGAATACTTTTAATCCCTTCTCCCCAATTCAACTATCTTTTTCCCCCCCTTGTGCTTGATTTTTCTATGGGATTTTTTGGGGGGATAAGGGGTGGGTTCGCTGCGCCTACGCTTATTGGCTTCGACTTCTATCCCCAAAGCCATAAGTCCTCCCAAACGAAAGCGCTCACAACTACAGTATTTTCCCTTAGCACGTCTCCCTCTCTAGTCCCCCCTCAGTTTGCCCTCCGCCAGATCCCCCGTCAACCTCATGGAGATCCTGTCGCCCCTATCTCCTCGTCGCCCTCTCCCTCCCAGCCTCCCCATCGCCCTCACCATCGCCTCCCCCTTCCCCTTGCTGCCGCCTCCTACTCACCCCTCCCCCGGTGCCTCCCCGTAGCCGTCGTCGTCGACTCTCCCTCGCCTCCCCCTCGCCCTTGGCTCCCTCTTGATGATCCTTGCGCTGGTGACCCTACCCGGGACCCAGCGGCCATCCCCTTGTGCACGGCCTGGCATCCCCCGTGGGGACTCTCCCATGGCCCCTCCCGACAGGGCCCAGCACTGTCATCCGTGCCCATGGCCTCAATTCCTCACTCGCAAACTGGGTCATCCTCGGAGACAACCTCTGACGTTGGTACCACAGAAGTAGGGCTCTCAGAGGTTCGAAGCACAGCTCGTGCCCTATCGGAAGCGCTTGCTACCTCCCCCCACCGTCACTGAAGCCATCGTGCATGTCATTTCACTATGCTTCATTCACACCCTGTTGTAGGCCATCCCGGTGATAGGCATGGACCCCTTGCGCACCGGCCATTACGAAAGCAGATTGTTTGTCATGGTTTTTTGTCGTTCAACATGTAACCAAGTGGAATCCACTACGTTTATAATATGTGGCTCCATATATTGATTACTTTGTCATACGTTGTTTGTGCTGTGCGTGGATTGTTAGCCTTGTTGTATTCTCCTTGCACATATTGTAGCAGAATGGAATGCACTGGGATGTTAATTTATAGCTTCCTAAATTATTTAGTACTTACATTGCCTTCACATGCTTAGAAATGGTTATTCTCATGTGTAGACATATTTACAAATGCGTAGTACCACCGAATGAGTAGCTTGCTTGTGATGTGCTACACCTTGTTCCTTCGCAGATGGATCCTATGGCTCCCAATGCGAAGATTTGGGACGACGAAGCTCATTTGGCGTTCCTTGAGATATACCGTTAAGAGGTCCTCGTTAACCACCGAAACGCAACGTGCCTCAACAGGCGAGGCAAGACGAATCTCATGCTAAAGTTCAAGGAGCACATAGGGAGGAGTTACCCCATAAGCAGTTCAAGAACCACTGGGATAACCAGAAGGCTCTATCCGCTAAGTGGCACACGCTTAAGGGCATATTCTTTTCGGCTGCGGCTTATGGCTTTTGGTTGAAATTTTTGAATTTTGGCTATTTACGGTACAGATTACGGAGAGACAAATACTCACTTGCGATTTTGGCTGGTACAGATATTGGGCTTTTAACGTGTAGATCGTTTAATTTGTAGACCCCGTCTTGAGAAAATACTCCGTTTGAAAGTTAGGTACTATAGCAAAAGCCAAAAGCATTAGCTTCGGAAGAAAAAAAAAACAGGCCCTAAGTACAACACCTTAGGTTTGGGCATTGATCCAACGACTGGCTGCATTGCTACTGACTATACTTAGTGGACACAGCAAGTAGCTCGGTAGCTAGCAATGCACCTGACAAAACTGCAAGAAAATGATGTTTTAATCGAAGATTTAATTCACAAGGTAAAAGATCTGGCTCATGCCCATTCACTATACTTGATCACAGAAGAAAGACAGAAACAAACGCTTCTTCTACTACCTACAGATTATTCTGACTGACCGATTTCAATTAATCCCGGTATTGATCTCCTTTTGCAACCTATGTGTGCCGTCTACTCATTTTCATGTACACAGTCATGATTTCTCGGTGCTTTCTTCTTCCGTCTTTGCTTTGGCCGGGAGCAGCGTCGCCGGAGCATGGATCTGCGCGATCTCGAGCAAGATCTTGTTGAGGGATTGCGGCTTCGAGAAGAAGGGGCAGTGGTCGCCGCCCTTTATCTTGAAGATCCCGTCAGGCGGGTTCTCCCGGACCAGTTTCTCCTGGACATCCGGCGACAGCATGTGATCGTCGAGCGTCTGGACGAAGTAGCGGCGGACGGTGCCGTAGTTCTCTGGGGTGAGGGACAGCTTCTCCAT
Source organism: Dendrocalamus sinicus (assembly GCA_036346575.1). Lineage (NCBI taxonomy): Eukaryota > Viridiplantae > Streptophyta > Magnoliopsida > Poales > Poaceae > Dendrocalamus > Dendrocalamus sinicus. The sequence goes on from CM070670.1 coordinate 2,481,757, forward strand.
GATTGGAGCTAGAGGGATGGGCCTCATGGACACCGCGGCCAGTGCGATATCCTACAATGTCAGTACCGTGCGCAAACTTGTTAGCTAGACCTAGTCCATTGAAAATAGAAACTGGAATGAAAATGGGTGCAAAAAAGAAAAAAAAACTTTTCAGTTCACAACATGAGAACGATATAGATATACCTTGGAAGGACTTTGGTTGAAATATAGCCCCTTTGTCTGCTGTTTGTCAAACATGAGCCCAGTAGGAGGCTTGTCCTTTCCATTTCCGTAGAGCAAGAACTGTGATTCCTGCAGGAAAACATCTGCAGATGCAAGCTGCAAAATACGACATGGTGTGAGTTGCTATTCAACAAGAGCACACAAGTGCGTACAGACAGATGAAGGGAGTGCATACTTCCTCTGAGAACACGTCGAAGGGCCTCTGGCCATCCTTTACCATTGTGGCAGTAAGAAATACAGCCTTTGAGATCTTCTTGGGGCAGTGCTCTAAGGCATATGACACACTTGCACCTCCACAACTATGACCGACCAAAATAACCTGCATTAGTGCCGACAAGAACACAGAGCTCAAATACACAGTTCTTTTTCTTTAAAAAAAATAGAAAACAGATATGATACTCACCTTCTCATTCTCAGGAAGTTTATTGAGGTAATCGATTAAGGGCTTGGAGTAATCTGCCAAAGTAGCTATGCTGTTTGTATCAGTGTGGTCTATGCCAGAACCTGTGAGGTCTAAGGCAACAGGATCAAGACCAGCTTCCTCCAATAGAGAGATGGTTTTGTACCAACACCAAGCACCAAATCCTTCTCCATGGACGAGAACGATCATCTTGGTTTCTAAGTTCTCTAAAACAATTTGGACCTGAAAGTATCATTCCAAAAGGACAAGCAGAGCGTGAAAACTTGTAATCTGTTAAAAAGAACATATAGCTCCTAACAATGCAAACTAGTCCAAAATTGCCAGCGCAAAGTGTCGAACAAAGAAGAATAAATAGTATATTAAGGGAAATTGGGATAACTTCTCCTAATGTATGGCAGGTACTAATTCCTAAGATAAATCACTACAAGATTGCCCATGTGAAAGCATATATTATCATTAGCATCGAAAAACCTTTTTATAAGAACCACAATACATATGCTTGCATGAGAATGTTAGACCTTTGCTTCGTAATTAGGATGTAGACGTGGCTAAGGACAAAGAGATAAAAATATGGTCCATTCCTTGTTCATATATAGTTGGGACCAAAATGTTTGACCAATGACACACAGTCAAGTCTACTGACTGCGGCCACAATAAAGAAAATAGCAAAGAGTTATTAATTAAGAGAGATCAACATAAGAAATGGGACAATGAGGCTACTGTTGAGGTCCTAGCATTGTCTTGTAGTCCTAATGGCATATAAGTTTCTCCATGGATACATACCCCTTCCTTATGTACCATGTATAAATAAGCAGCTGTACACAAAGATGCCTTTTCGACATATAGTGGCATACTTAATAAATACTTATGCACCATGTATGAATAAGCAGTTGTACACAAAGATGCCTTTTCAACATATAGTGGCATAGTTAATAATCCATATGTAAAAATATTTCAAAATTTGGAGAAGTAAAAGTATATGAACATTATAAACTTTTTTACTTTTATACATTAGATGACTAGCATGCAGCAGAATGAAGCCAACACACATCTAGCATATCAAGGATGATAAATAACGCAGAAAACAATAACAATTGTTTTAAAATATGAGTTAAAGATTTCAGAAACTTGGACTGAGTTCAAAAGTATCAACAAGTAATGAAACTAATCATGACACAACAGAAATCTACGTAACCAAGGAAACTATGAAGAAATGACTCCAAAGATGAGGACACTTCCCTTGTACAAAAGAGGACATTCCTGAACAAAACATAAAGTACAGCATGTTGATGCTAGGCAACTCATTGAATTCTCCCCCATTCACAAGCAATCCAACACTAACAACCATTTCACAAGTCAATTAGCTAACCTAGAGCCACCAGACATTAAACAATATAGAGAATCAGGTAACTCCAGACCAATGTTGCTGTCAAGTCAATAGTCCAAATGCCAACTGGCCGTAGCATGCTGATCATAAAAACAGAATGCTACCGACCAAACACCTTAAACTACAAAGACAGATAAGAAGATGCTAACGCGACAATCATCATGACCAAATGATCCTGCAAGAACTTCGGCAATCGAAAACTCAGGCACTAAACCTAAGCACGCATTGCAACTGACCAGATTCTATGATTCGCAAAAATTTCACAGCTAAATACCAACACAAAATACACAACAGAATTGTACAATTAGAGAGTAGCATTGACAATGGACTTGTTGATTCTAAGATTGTATTTGCTACGCAAGAACACAACGCAAGTTTGCAACAAGGGAACATAGAAGCATATGAAGAGTGGAGCAGAAAGAGAGAGGTCGGATCCTTACAGCCTTGGCATTGGTGACGGAGTCCGGGAGGTCGCCGCGGCGGCGGGAGCTGGTGGAGCCGGGGCCAATGCGGCGAGACAGGGAGCCGCCGGCGTCGATGCGGCGCGACATGGAGCCGCCGGCGTCGAGGTGCTGGTGGATGGCCATGGCCAGCGCCTGGCGGTGCAGGAGCTCCTCCTCCGCCGGCGTCAGCTTCGCCGCGCCGCGCGCCGACCGCGCGGGCCCCATCCGCTTGCTGCGCGACACAGAGGCTGCGCCCCGGTGCTCCTTGCGCGGCATGCACGCAAACGCGTTGCCCATTGGAGAGAAATCGCCAAGAAATACACTACTAGCTCGTGGAGAAAAAGGTTGGATTTCTATAGGCTCTAAAGAAGAAACAAATCGGCAGGGATGAGCAAGAGCCGACCTGAGCTGATGAAATCGAGACAGGAAACTAGTATGGAAAGCTGTGAACTGTGAGATTCAAGCAAGAAGAAAGGAGATGTGATTACGCTGCAAACGAACCAAAAAAAAAGGATGGATTTTTACGCGAAAACTCGATTTCTGCTTCAAACAGTGTGGAATTCAAGAACAATCTCTCCTCCGTAAGTGGACTCACACAAACTCCTAGGAAAAATGAAATGAAATTTTGGAAGGAAGAAACTTTCTCCAGGAAAAATGGAAGCCTTGAACAAATCAAGAAATACTGAGCCCGGAGAGCGGCAAGATTGGACTGCGGCGACGACCCATGAGACAAGACGGAAGAATTTCCCAGGCCCCAAGAACTCGAACTGGAAGCAGAAACAGTGAGCCGGCTGGGTCGAGAGAATTTCCTCTCGTTGCAAAGCCAAAGCAAAGCACGGAACAGATCTGAAAGAACAGGCAGAATTTATGAGTGGTCCTGACACCTAACTCATTTCCCGCACAAATCTTGCCAAAAGAATTTATTTCCCTAGTATTTCTTTTGGATCTTTTCTTGCAGAAAATTCGCTAGGAAAGAAAAACTAAATCTTTTGGGAGCAAAAGGCCAAAGGAGGAAGCAGCTTGAGGCGGTTTCTGGGGAATTGTGTGCCTCGCCGGTGTGTAGTATCGTGTAGACTTGTACACCTCTAGCAGTCCTCCTACTCTTCTCTTCTGTAGAAAGGAAATATGTTTGTACTCTTTTGGGATTATTTTCTTCTTCTTCTTCTCTTTTTCCTTGTCTAGTTCACTTGTTGTCTGGTTTGGTCTGCCTTTTGACCATCACCCCGTCCTTCTCCTCCTTTCTTCAGATAAAGATAAAATGGCAGCTTCTTTTCTTTTCTTTCCTTTCCTTTTCTTTTCTTTTCCTTGCCTGCAAATACTACAATAGTATAATTTTTGTACACTTTGTAATAATCATATGTGGTACGGACCCTAGCTACTGTTCTTCTCCTCTGGTTTTTCTTTCATTTCTGTTGATATCCTGGTCTGCCTTTTTTCAGATCCAGGCCCTGCCTCTCATATTTTATTAAGCATGCATGTAGCTCAATTTGTTACCTGCAAAATATTAGGTGTTTGTCTGACTTTTGAGCTCCAAAATTTGGCTTCCCTTTGACAGGCAAAGACTTGTGCTTGTGATTGTACCTGTGATTTGCGAAAAAAAAAAGAGTGGCACCTGATGAACGGACCGGAAAGCACTGTTGGAGTCCTTTGCAATTCTTCAATTCACCATTTCGATCGGCGACCCCCTCCATAAATTCCTGGAAATGGCACTGAATGGTATGATGTAGGAAATGCAGGTGTGTGTGTGGACCAGTTACGAGAGTTGACTTTCACTACCTGTTAAATGTTTACACATACACACTGAAATAAAGGCTGTGTTGACTTCGATGAAGATCAAGTTACTATTTTTTTTGCAAGTGCCATGTTAGATGTTACTTTTTCCTATCTTACTTGAGACATTGGTCGTTTTAAGCCGCCGGTCAATTCGGCTGGTTTTCAAAAGCCATAACAAATATATTAACTTCTTAATTACAATTTTTGGTTTTTTTATTTTGTATTGTCCGTGAAGATATAATAGTGTTTTTTTATTTTTCTTTAAATTGAATGAGCAAAAAAATTAACAGCTGCTTTGCTACAGTACAGTTTTATTTAAAACCAACAACTGAAAGCTAGATGCCGCTAAAAACAGCCCGATTGATAGGGGTATTATAGTGTCTTGCGAACTCTTTATCAAATAGTTTAGAGACTCGATTGGAACGCATGAATTGTTCATTTCCGTGGGAAACTAACTCATTTGTTCTAAAAAGATTCTAGAGCTTGCACGAAGACTTGGTCGGTAATCTTAGATGCAATGCCTCTCCTAAATCCCTTGGCGTCATGCCCAGTTGCCGAAATTTTCTGTGGATTGAGAACTAATGCGAGTGATAATTAAGGGCATATGATTTTCAGTTTCTAAAAACTGCTTTTTAGTTTTTCTATACTAACTAGATTTTAAATGGAGTATCTTTTTAAGATAGAATCTACTAATTAATTATAGTATATACTGCACCGACTTTATTTATATCGGCAAAAATCGTACGTGAGTTTTTGTTACTCTGTAATCTTTCACATAAACAGCTCAAAAATCAAAAGTTATAGCTAAAAATCATAAACCTAGAGAAAAAAAATTGACTCTAATATAGCTGAAACCAACCGGCGCAACACCCGAATCAGACGACGACATGCGCGCGGCGCAACGGCACGTCTTACTCATTGTTCGGGGGAAAATCATTTTTTGATAAGTGTACCGAATAGCCAGAATTCATGCGTGTACGCGCACTGATGTTTGGTGATGGCTCCGTGCATGCATGTATAATCATCTTTTTAGGCCTCACTTTAGCTTTTTAGCTTTTAAATTTTATTTTTTTAGCTTTTTTGGTTTTCGTTTTTTCTCTCTTATTCCTTTGCATTGTCCTAAAATATTTAGCGATGTTTTCCAATTTTTTCTGAATTTTTTACTATTTTTCTTTTTCGCTCACAAAAAACTAACAGCAGCTACAATAAAAAGCCTACACATAAAAACTAAGAGCCAGAGCTTTCAGCCCTTTGGAGCAAGCCCTAATTAATTAACGTCTGCTACCATGTAATTAACAATGGTACGTATGGTGTTAGTTACTGTAACACCTCGGTTCAACATCTGAGCCCGGAATACTACTACTATTCCATAACACTACCATTTTCAACCATCGCTGCTAGATTTAGGTAGCTTATCCTCTATTTATATGTCAACGACACGTTAAACAATATACATTTAACGATGAGCATTGAAGCAAATCTACAAATTTTCCAATTATCGAAAGAAAACGCATGAGCCACACACGTCTAAATATTTCCATTCAGACATATTGTCTTAATACTAACTACTTAAGTATATCATTAAAGTCTAAATATATCAACTGAAGGTAGTGTGGGAATTATTATTTACATGTGGAATAAATGTACTACTCCCACTCATGCAAGTTGCTTTTAATGTTCACCTAAAACCAACAAATAAATAAGGGCGAGTCCAAAGACTCAGCAAGCACATAATAAAATAGTAGAGTTAACATAGCAATCCAGTACATTCCATATCTGTGAACTGTAAGTCATAATCTCTGTAATTGTATCACTATCTCCTGTTACTTTCATACAATGCGATTCGTCTGTAATTGTAGCTTATATCAGTATAGCGGAGTGTTCACCCGTTGATGAACCACTCTTGCCCCGTTCTCTTCCATACGGGGTCTCAAACTCCACTCCTGTAGAGTGCCTACCAAAGTAGCTCTTTTTCTCTATCACGTGGAAGTGACTACTTCTGTAGGTCTTACTCAAGAGCGCTCTAAGTTAGTCATATAGTTTTCTCACCGACCTAGCTCATGCACTTCAGACTAGCTATATGGTTTACTCACTGTCCTGACTCATATGCATTTTGCATGATGCGACATCCTTCCAATGTTGATATTCAAGCATAACATCACTCATCAGGGTATAATTAACATGTAATCATGGATATGTTCTCATAAAACACTGTAAAAAATAAAACATGAAGAAACAAGTATCAACTCTCCATCAAAATCCGCTATTCTACCATGCGCTTGCTTGTTTAACCTCGAGGACGGTGTGTAGACGACACCAAACCAGATTCTCCGCCTGTACAAGCATCATTCAGTCTCAATACACCATAGCGATACATGGACACAAATGAACAACATTGTTACTATGTGCAAACCCAACTCAAACAATCCCCCTCACCGAACACCTTCCCACCGTTCTGGTGCTCAAACGATCATAATTTAAAGATTTACGAAGTAAAAATTTTATCATGCACGCTTATTCTCTTTCTTCCCTTTTTCTTTTCTTTTTCTTCTTTTCTTTCCCTTCCCCTTTTTGGTTTTCTTTTCTTCCCTTTCTTTTTTCTCCCCAGGCTGAAGCCATCACCTGCTTTTCCCCTTTGCTTTCCCCTTCTCAGGCTCGTTGGCCACAACTCGCTGCCAGCTCAACTATGCATCAGCCTTGGCATGCTCTCCCTCGACTCTAGCCTGGGTGGCCTTAGGTGCCTCGGTTGCCGGTGACCTGCTCATCGTCAACTTCCCCATGGGAGACCTTCCTCGGCTCTTCTCCAGTTCCTCTAGCTCCACACTGCCATTGTTGCCACACCTCCTCCCTGTCCACTTGGCTCCAGCTCACCAATTCACTCTTCCCCCTCCTACCCGAGATTGTCTATTCCCCCTTTACCTTATGCACTTTACTTTTAGTTACCATTTTCATCTTTAATTTGTAACCACTCATGGCTTGGGTAAAACTTGCGGTTTGCCACCGCATCGGGACTTGGTGAGGGGGCATGCACCGGGGAGCATGTCATCTCCCAAGGGCACAGGGTGGTTTCCTCCGCGGACTCGCCATCGTTGCGTTGCAGCTGTGCCGTGCTATAGACAAAAGGGAAAAAGGGTTTGAGGTAAATGGAGGCCTACGTGCTGTTGAGCTAAAAATGGCAAGGATGTGGACAATGCTTGTGATGGTCGTGTCGCTATTCCCACATGTGTGGTGATGTGGATGGCCTCCTTTGGTCGTTGCCAATGATGTCACCTTGTTGTCCTGTTGTTGTCGTGATCAACCCAAAATGGACGTCTGTGGCCCTCGCTTTCTCACCTTCATCTTCCCCTACACCCTTAGCTCCTCTCCTCCAAGCTTTCTCCTCCTTACTGCTTTGGTGTGGCTACCATGGAACTTGGGCAGTGGTGTTTGTGCTTGGAATGTGCTTTGCCCTTGGCCGAGCTATGCACTGGCTCTTTGCTTTGCCTTGGCTTGGCTTTCGGTTGAGGGAAGAAATGAGCTAGGTAGAGAGGTGAGAAATGAGCTAGGCAGAGAGTTGAATGCCCTGGTTGGCTACCTTAAGAAGAGAGAAAATGGGTTGGCTTCCTTTTGGCCTTGATGTTGGCTTGGTCTTATCCCTTGCACTCTTTGTTGTGTCTGTGATGTGTTCGGCATTATCCATGGCTCCCTCTATGGTTCTTATACAGTGGGAAAATTTGGAGTGATCCTTATAGACCTTTGGTCCATGGAATGGCATTGGCACTATTTGTTGGCTTTTCTATTGCTTGAGGTAAGTCGGTAAAATCATGGTTGTCACGGCGGACTTGGCGACCTCGGCGACTGTCGGGCGCCAGGACACCTAGGCATCTAGGTGGGTGCTTAGGCATCGGCCAGGCATTCTACGGCGAGCAGTGAAACCAACAGAGAGCATACGTAGGCAGCACAATAGATGAGCAGAATTGTAGATGTATTGAGGGAAGGCTAATGCATACCTTGCACTTGAAGAGTTGCAATCCTGATTCCTGAACTGCTGATTGCGTCCATTACTTACACAATCCCTTAATAGAATAATAGCAAGATGGAAATATGCTATTGATATGTTGTTTCCTCACTTCCTGTATATCATATTACATATACAAATATTGGTAGACAGACAAAACTTGTCCAATGTCACATCATTTTTTTTATCAAATATGCTCTGAGACCAGCATGCTATGATACTCATGTAGCTCACTGACACGCACATGCAGAACCAGTGATGTTATTACAGTAAAGCACAATTAAGGAGCACTTATTAGCATGCAGTAACTTGAATAGTAATGACTAAAGATGCCAATGAAACTAATACAATAAATTGTAACATGAAAACGAACTAACGGATAACCTGCCTTGGCTCCATATCTGAACTGCAATGAGAAAAACTTTTCTGTAGATCCTGCAACAAATCATTCAAAAAACACATGAATCTTGCAAATAAGAATAATACAAAAATGTCCATTGGGGGAAGCACTCATTTATGTGCGCACAGAGAGAGAGAGAGAGAGACCTGCAAATGAGCAACATTATTATAAAAGCCCTGCATAAACCTTCTCCCAGAAATGTCTTCTCTGTAATGAACAAAAAGAAAGGACCAATCAAATAGAAGCTTTAAAAGGCTGCAGTGCTTGTGGTTTGCTTATGGGTGATTGCTCAAAAGAACTAATAAGTTAGGTTGTGCATATATATTAACACAAATTCAAACGGAATGGAGAGGCAGCAGATTGGATTGTCCCACCCTAATTAAGTTACATTGCACAAATACAAGCAGAGCCACATAAACAACCAAAAGGTCCAGAACATCAAAAGATAAGATAATTTGTAGCAAAGCTGCAAAATGAAAAAAGCATAAAATTGCCAAGGCGGAGGCCATCAACATTCAACAATCATAATCTGAATCCCCTCCCTCGTGGCCCACAACATCACTTTGTCTAGCGGTGTTAAGAGTAGGACTAGGAGAGTTCACTGTAGTCATGTTCGATGTCTTCATCATCCATCTCAACATCTTCATCGTGGTCATCACCACTCCGTCCTTCTTCTTCAAGCAGCAATGAGCTTGTACTTGCCCCTTCATAACCATGACCTCGCCGATGATAAGTCCGAACATCACTCCCAGAGGCATGGGCTTTCCTAGGTAGATTGCAATCACGGAGCGCACTTGATGCACCCACAACTTCATCAATAAGAGCCCAATCCAGATTTTCTAGCTCTACCTCATGAACATCTTCAGCACCCGCATCAATCTAGTCAGTGTTCCACTCGTACTCATCAAAGATTAGTAGGTTGAAGTTGCTTCCCTCCACACACATCTTTTAAAATCTTTCAGTAATCTTTTGGTTATATTTCATATAAACCAAATCACTCAACCTCTGGTGCTCCAGCTGATTCCTTTTCTTTGTATGCATCTACCAAATAATTCAAGAGAATATTTGCAGAATGTAAGTAGTAGTACGTACAAACCATTACTTAGTAGTTTACTACGTACTAGTTAGTAGTTTAGTACTCACAAATTCAAAGGTGCTCCAATTGCGCTTACACTCGGAGGTCAAAGCACAAAGACCAAGAAGACGTTTTGCAAATTGTTGAAGCGTCAATGTGTCACCACCAAATGAATCCCACCAATCAACTAGTATAATGCAAAAGGCATGATTCAATGAAATGAAATTGAATATGCAAAGGGGGAAGGCATGAAGCAATGAAATGCCAAATGAGATTGAGTATTTACGTGGGTCATTTTTCCTTGACTTGACAAGGCAAGTGCCTTTCCAAAGCAAGCTCACTTTATCTTATAATGATTAGCTTAGGTAGCTATCTTTGTGGCAAGTGTTTCGTCTTCTTAACCAACCATCTTGGAAAGAACATCATTGAAATTGTCTCTTAGCTTTCAAGCACATGCACTTTCTTTCTCTTTGAATGCATAAAACTTGTTTGGATTCAAGTACAGTGCAGCATCATATAACTTAACTTCCATTTGGTCTCTGCACCTTCTCAACAATGTGAATCACACAATCAAGGATAGCCTTGCCTTGCAAGGCTTCCTTGATTTTCTACTTGACAACATCCATAGCTACCAAAACCTTCGGCAACGCTGGTTTTCATCACCATCAACTAACCTCAATACAACAACTAGTGGTTGTGTTGCTCTTTTGTAATCTTGCACAACATTTCAAAAATTAGTAGAGAGCACAATTTGCTCTACATTCTTTCCCACTTGCGACTTGGTTAATTTGCACCTACTCCAATCCTTGTCCACAAAAAGATTCCTCAAAGAAGCCCTATGCTTGAACAAACTCTGCAAGGTTAGGAAGGATGTGGCAAATCGAGTGGCTGCTAGCCTCAAAAGATCATAGCCTCCTGTCTTGTTCCCCATTGTATCAAGAAGCTTCCCGTGCCTATAGAATGTGGTGACATGCTTGCTTTGGTAATGCAACTATTGAGCATAGGTATCTTCCCAATTTCCTCCAACATGAGGTCTATGCCATGGGCAACACATGGAGTCCAAAATAGAGTAGGAAACCTGGCCATTAGAAGCTTGCCGGCGGTCTTGAAATTAACACCATTATCGGTGATCACTTGTACAACATTTTTCTCGCCAACTTCCTCAATTCTCTTTTGTAGTAAGTCAGCTAGCATTGTTGTATCTACCACCTGACTAGATGCATCAACAGACTCTAGGAAAAAGTCCCCTCCGGGCAGTTGGCAAGGAAGTTAATTAAATGGCATCATCTCTTATCAGTCCACTCATCTGACATGATAGTGCGGCCATACTCCTTCCAAGCTAACTCATGTGTCTTCCTCAGCACATCTATTTTCATCTTCGCCTTTTGAAAGTATGATTCTCTTAACTCATGATAACTTGGACCAATATGGCTAGATCCAATTTGTCCAAGGGCCTCAACCATAACCTCAAAGGACCTTGACTTGGCCACATTGAAGGGTATGCCATTCGAGTAGAAAAAATCTGCTATGTATTCATTGCATCTCTCTCTGTCTTCCTTGGTCACCTTTGAATTGAACTGCTCCATGTATGTTTGCTTCTTCCCCTTTGAATTTCTTTCGTCGACCACCTCATGGATAAGTTTCCGAAGCATAGCAATAACCGATTTAGAACCCACTGCAGCACAAGGCTTCTTGTTGGTGTTCTTGGATTGAAGTGCTACAGTTGCTAGCTTCCTTTTGCTAGCTGTCCCAGAACTTGGAGTTGGCTTCGGAGCTATCCAGGACCAGGAGGCTTTCGATGATTGTATTGTACTTGTTCCTTGTACTTCTGGTTGCTCCACTTCCTCAACCTCTTGTGCTGTCTGTTGTGACTCTTCTACATCGTCATCATTATAATTGATAGGCTTGTTTCTCATGCCGCTCTTAAGGTAATCATGCATCTCTCTCATGTTGGCTATGGTGGTCTTGGAGCATTTCTCTACATCTCCGAAGCCACCAGCAAGATGTTGCTTAAGCCTCTTGATTCCCGAAAAAACAATCACTCCACAAAGCTTGCATTGGACCTTATCTTTATTGCCCAAATCTAGCCAAAAACCATACTGCTACCCAGGATCTTTGGACTTTGCCCTTAGTTTAGGATCTTTAGCTGGATCATACTGCTCATTCCCCTCTCTAACCTCAGGATTTGCAGCACTGGTAGTAGCCGCAACATTGCTTTCTTGCTCTGCCATCAACAACAGCCTCACTGGTCACTGCAAACATGAAGACATCAACATGATTACATGAATCAATGACAGATAGCATTATAGTAATCAACTGTACATCAAGTCATCACATTATACACCAAGCATCCAACACAACTAGATCAAGATTATAGAAAAGAACATTCAACATTGGCACACAGATCAAGGATAACAATCAGAATATCATATCCAAGCAATAAGCACCTATTGAATCTTCAGATTTATAATTACAAATCTATATGCAGTTACTATCGATCAATATCTCTTCTGGGTAAACTATTTTCATAATGCAAAAATGGGTATTGTATTGATTTTCTACTGTTTGGTGTTCATCAAATCACCCTCATCATACATACATATGAAATAATTTGTTGCAGTCAGCTTGACTGTAGGAGCCCAGATTATACAATATGGAATCCTCTGTGATTCCACCGCACTATTCCCTGGATCAGTAGATAGTGCTCACAGATTACATTTCTGAATATCAAAAGTACATATCAAGCGGAAGCGTAAATCTAATAGTAGACTTACTCACGGGCCGATTAGGCCGAAATCAATAAATTGCAGCAGCGGAATGAAGCACCCAAGTGGGACCTTCAGGACATGCCCACAGCAGCCAACTGGAGGTTCGCGACCTAGCCCTTGACATCTTCATCTTCTCTGCCAGCTTGTCCAATCTTGTTGCTGAGGCGAGGTGATTTGATTCCTGATTCTGAATTTTGTCGCAAAAGCGAGTGTGAGCACTCCAACCTCGTGCTCCGCGAGCCAATACACAGAATGCAAATAAATAGTATGCATGGCTTATCAAAGGAGAGGCTCGGGTTATTTTATTTTCCATAAAATGCGTTTAGTAGCATTTCTATTATTATATCATATTGTTGTTTTTGTGACCTAAGACTCCTCACCGCAAATGACATCATTGACTTAATCCACCAAAGACTCACGCTCTTTATTAATTGTTGTCTAAGACTCCCTACAGCGATTGCCATAATTGACTTAATCCACCGAAATTACACTTCCTTTATTGAGTGCTCTCTAAACTCCAAACAATATGTGTCATCCTCTATTCAATCCACCGATCATATTCTTTCTGTATTGGTTGCTATTTAAGACTCCAAACAGCAAGTGACATTATCCAATTGCTCCACCGATTATACACTTTCTATATTTATTGCTGTCTAAAACTACAAACAGCGTGTGACATTATTTAGATAATCCACCGATCAATTGTTGCCTAAAACTCCAAACAGCTAGTGACATTATCTATCTAATATCATTTGATTAATCTACCGAACACACACTTTCTATATTGAGTGCTGTCTAAAACTCCAAACAGCGAATACCATCAATTATACAATCCACAAATATCTTTTGTATTCCAAAATTCCTATCAACCCATTCCTTTTGCTATTGATCCACAACCACAATTTGCTCTTACAATAATCAACCTTATTTTCCATTATCTATTTTTAACTAACCCACTAGTATACCTCCACCAAGAATATCATTGATCAAGCCTACGATTCAATATTATATATATCCACCAAGAATATCACTAATCAAGAATTATAATCCAATACTTGTATTATTCCTCCAAATTCCCGAAGATTCAATTAGATCATTTATCTAGCCTATCTATTCAACTGGACCCCACTAATTTATTTCTCTCAGAACCCACACTATCATCTCCTATTCATGATCGACCTAAATCCACCAATACCTTTATGTGCATACTACAAACATCCATCTCCTTTACTCACGACCCTGTTTATTCCACCCATATTTTATTTTGTAAGAATAGAAATGCCACTATTTGAAATACAATACATAAAATTTCCTGAGACCTAGCAGCTTTGGAACAAAACATAATGTTCAAGGAATATTAACATGATTTTCCATACATATGGCATCACACCATATGCCTAATATCACCATAATTTTTCCATACATATGGCATCACACCGTATAACATCTTTCAGCGTTATAGCCGCTTAACTTACACTGGGACGACACTCAGGACAACTCAAATCAGGGCTTTCCGCTGCCCTCCACTTTTCCATTCCCACCCACAAAGTTTTTGGAATAGAACTATATCTAGTTAAGTTCACATGTCCGCCTATGACCGTGGGCACGGCTATTCGAATAGTTTTGACTCTGCAGAGTTTGCACACTTTACCCACAAGAGATAAATCTGCTCGTTGCCCCACATGATTCCTTAGCCATGCGGTTGAGTAGACTATCACAGGGCCTTTACGATGCAGTCCCCACGTGGTTACGCCCGCTAGGTTACGCTTCAGAGGATGCGCATCCCTCGAGAAGGGTCCCCCGTGAGCCATCACGGGCAAAGGCGGGGATACGACCATCCATCCCTTTGCTCGTGTTCACACCTTCACGTAACCACCTTAGAGCCATACAAATTAGTTAACCCTGCCTACACTTTGCCAGCTCGTGGTTGTGCTTGTTTTACACAAGAGGTCATGACAAGATTCGGTCCTTAGGGTTATCTGGGCGGTTCTACCACAAACCACACTCTCGTGCACACCTGCACCATACCCCCGAACCATCCGCCCAGACAAATAAGCAATTGAAGATTTTTGGGAGTATAAAATAACCATATCCAATATACACCAGTCATTACCACCATGACTGCCCAATCACATTTTCTCATGATTAAAGTGATGCTTGGACGTTCTTACTCCCACAAGTATCTAAGCAAAACTAAGCATATCGTATAATTATGGACTTATTTTCACAAGGTTACTATTATAATTTTGCTAGGACGACAAGGTTCTCATGTTCAAATATTCCAAAGGAGGGGCAATATTAATCAAGTTAGATAATAGGCATTTAACTAGAATTCTAAATTAAACATGTATTTGTATATAAAATAACAGCATGCAATTTGATAATTTAAACAAAAGTAATTTGCAGAAAATGTCGGTTCAACATGATCAAAGTATTGACTCGCCTTGCGCGGTTTTACCGCGGTCTTGAGCTCCTACAATGCTTTCTCTTGAGCTTCTGTTCTTTTTCTTCATTTTGCTCTGATCACGCTTGTTCCCTTGATTCTTCAGGACTCCAATTTCTAATTACGCGCTAAACAACTAAATCCAAATAAATGCAAATAACTCAAAGGCCCAAATAAATCCAAACAAACTCAATTTAGCTTTATTATGGGTTATTGGGTGATTTGAGACAAGATTGATGGGGCGCCGAGCATTGACGGAGTCAAAGTGGGTGGAGAGAAGTGGGAAATGGCGGAAAAATGCCAAAATAGAGATCAAGGGATGTGTCATGATATAGGTATATTTATGAGAGCATTTCTTGTTTAGTACTCGGAGTTAGTTAGGCATAACTGATGGCGAGATACGATGACCCAATCTTGTTATTAATAGATTCTTTTATTATTTTTGTATTTATCAAGAAAGTCCCATGAGTCAGGTTAGACCTATGCACTGATAGATAACCTTAAGCTTATTATTTCTTGAATGGCATTAATTGGTACCTCGCAAGAGCATTAACCTTGACCTACGGGTTCATATATCGTCTTTAGTATAACTTACATTCTGAACTAAGGGTTAGTTGATTTGTTTACAATTTTCAGCCTTATTCTCCTGATAGTTATATTTATTACAGTCTTCTATACAAGTCATGTACCTATAGTTTAGTTAGTAACAACCCTACACCTCCATTTATTTAATGGTTATTTGTGAAAGTATTTTCATGGCCTTTTAAAGATATAGGAACGACAATCATTTTATGTGGAATATTAATCCAAATACCAATTCTTAGTTCATCGCCATTATTAACTAAATCTAGCGTTGAGATTTATTTAGCGGTGATGTACTAAGGATGGGGATTACATTATAAATCATGACCTTCTATCTTGAATATGTATTTGTTTTTAAATGGTTTTGGCATATTGTTCCTTTAATTCTATAACACTGCTTGGTTTTGTCTTTTGATTATAGAGGCTCTTCGGATTAGGTATCGTAGACATTCTGCGCATATTTTTATTATTATTACAGTGTTAACATTTTTGTTATTGCAGTTTAAATTTATTTATTTGGGCAAGGCTGGTTTTACCGGGTCATGTTTCAACATTTGTTGTATAGCAAAATCTACCATTAGGATTTATTTCAGGCGGCATATTAATGTTAGGTCATATATCTTATTCACAACCAAGGGCAATCTTCTAATTTGAAGCTTTACTTTTTTAGCTAAACTTGACATCTAAAATCTTGATGACATTTTGGATAATTAGTCAAAGTCATATTTTTCTTTTAATTCCTTTAATTAAAACTTAGATTTTAGTTAAATGTTCCCAACTACATTAGTTGCTTATATCATTTAATCTGTTATGTAAATCTCAAACAATCTTGTTTTATATCTTAATCAAATTTATTACATCCCCTTTATTATTCCCTGATTTTTCCATAATTTTTACCAATTAAAATGGGGGCAAAAATTAGATTCAAAAATGGGTAGGAGAGCTGCGGCCGGTTGGACTCGAGCCCAGGACCGAAGGGCAAGGAGGCTGACGGGTTTGATCGGCTGGCCAGTGGGGCTCTCGGTATTTCGTGATGGGAAAGGGGTTTTAAAAGACAAGAAGCTGGTGCAGCAGTGGAGCTCAACGGGGGAGTTAGCCGGCCGAAACAGGGGAGGCGGCAAGGCACCCGGCCGGGTGGCGTCGGCGACGGCAAGGTGACCAGAGAGGGGGGAGAGCCGGCGGGTGGCAAAATGGGATGTTGTGGGGTCGCGGAGACTAGGGGAGGAGCCTCCATGACCGAGGTGGTGCCACGGTTGAGCTACGGTGGCTTGCGGCGGCCGGAGATGGGAGCTAAACGGGGCGACGACGGCGTGGTGGAGGGAAGGGCAAATTGACCGGCGCAGGGGTAGTAGCGGGTCTTGGGGATTCTTACCACGCGGTTGTCGCGGCCGAAGGGAGGCCGAGGCAGGCCGGCACCGAGATCTTGTGGCAGCGTGGGAAGGTGTACGCCGCCGGCGGGCTGGGGTGGGCCAAGGCTCCAATCGGCGGTGGGGACGGATTGATGAGGCCACGCTGGAGCTCCGGTGCGCAGAATCGACCGGGACGCCCGGACGGCCGGTTGCGGGCGGCGAAGATGAAGAAGGAGGAGGTGGCCGGCGCTCTATACTGCTGCGGGAGGGCAGTCGCCGCAGTGAAGGGTGTCGAGGATGTAGTGAGGCATTAGGGAGGCGCGTGCATACTTAAAGGGAGCGAGCCGGCGAGCGCGTGGGAGCCGGTGGCGGTCATGGCGGGTCGCGAGGAACCGGCGAGAGCGAGCCATGGTGACGCGACGAGGCGAGCGCCGTCGCGACGGACGGCGGAGCGTTTGCGCGAGGCATGGCGGTGGAGGATGGGCGACATCTTTGGCGAGGCGCGCGGCGTGGGTGACGAGCAGCGAAGAAGGCCGTGCGGGTAGGAGAAGAAAAGAAAGAGAACAGTGGCGCAGGGGCCAGGCCCAGTCGGCAGTGGGAGATTGGGAGAAAGAGAGGGGGAGAAAAGAAAGCTTGCCCCACATGTAATAGAGAAAAAGGAGAATGAGGGAAAAAGATGATGAGGGATTAAGCACAATGTTTGAATTTGGGTTATTAACTTAATTTTCATTTCCTGGTTAACATTATTGATTTCAATTTAATTTCGAATCTTGTTTCAATTATTTAGATACCAAAACCTAATATTTTCCCATTCTCTATGTTATTTGATTTGCCCTCGGATTTCGATGTTTATATTATTTTGTTATGAATTGTATATATATAGTTTTTGAATATTCAGACTTGGACTTTGGTTTGCTAATTGAATTGAAGGAAAAGATTTTTGGTTTAATTACTTAGGGATATATTCTAACATTTTGTTTGATTCATTGTATTGACCTGCAGTGGAATTCAAGGTTTTTGGTGTTTTGAAGTCATGACCTGTAATGACCTCTTCCATTTTTATTATTTATCTTGTTATTATTTGCATTGGGAAAAATTATTCTTGATAAGTAATTCACATGCCACAAAACTCAAGAAATTTCAATTAAATGCTCAAAAGGAATTTTGAACACCAGCAAAATGCAAGGAAAGTTTTAAAATTTCCATATTTTCAAATACCTGAATTTTGGGATGTTACATTGACAAATCAATTACTATCATCTAGTTGGTCCCATTGCAATTTGCAGGTACTTGACAGTATAAACCCCAAACTGATAGCTCCAGTGGCAAACCACCATGCATTGTAGCTCTACCGCCCAAAACCCCATCAAAATCACATCTTTAAGAGCCTAAATCCCAAAAAAGGATTGCAATTTTATGTACTCACATTCTCCTGAGGTAGATCCTAGCCACACCGAGTTCCAGATCCAACCCACCTGCCTCCCTCTTCTCCAGCCTTCTCTGGCCACACCGAGCAGAGCAGATCTAGTGGAAGAACATGTGAAGGGGCTTGCTGCTGCCTAAACCCTTGTGCTGATGTTCCCACAGGGAAGGATGACACACTAGGGTTGGTGTTCTTGTAAGACAAGTTTGGATGACGCCACCCTGGGTTGTACGTTTGAGAATACTGCCCATGTGATTGAGCATAGTTTACTTCGGATGATTCAGTTGTGGAAGTTAAGGGCACTCAGTGGAGTATGCCCTTGAGATCCACAAATCGACATCCGGTGGCTATATGGGCTGAAGATGAGGGCATGAGCTGCGCCATCCGACGTGTGAGAACTTGAATCGAGTGATAAGGCATCATTAGAGCTCACCTCATAGATACCGGGACGTGGAGGAGCGAAGCTCTCTCACTAGACCACCGAAAGTGGTGGGAGGACATACTCTCAATCAAGTGAAAGCTTCATCAAGAGTTTTGTTCATTATGCCTCCTCTGCTGCAGAATCTACAAAGGCTCTTGTGTGGTGTGTAAGACCTTTGTAAAAATCTGCAGCACAAGCCATCTTTCAAGGCCATGGTGAGGACACATCCTAGCGGGGTTTGATACCTCTGCCAAGCATCATACAAACTCTCACCTCAGTTGTGAAAACCTAGTAATCTGGTCACGCACACTGCTGCCTTGGAGGGAGGAAAATACCTCTCAAAAAGGCTGCAGAGGTGTTCCCATGTGTCCTTAAGATGCAGGGCGAGAGAATGCAACCAAGTCTTAGCACCATCTCTAAGAGAGAAAGGGAACAATGAGAGCCTAATGGCATCGGTTGTGACTCCATTGCACTTCAAAGTGTTGCAATATTCTAAGAAGGTGCGAATGTGTTCATTGGGATCCTCGGTGGGAGAACCTCCAAATCTGGTCTGCTGGACCATGGTAATGAGTGCAGGTTTTAGCTCAAAGTTGTTTGCCCGAATGGCAAGTTGGACAATTCCAGGGGCTATACCTTGGTCTCTAGGAATCCAAAGGTCACAAAGAAGAGGTGGGGTTCGATCTCCCATTTCTTCTTGATGGGAAGTTGATTTTCTCTCTTGACTTATGAAAAGTGCGCTCAATCTCGGGATCAAAAGGAGCCAACGAATGGTCTCCGCTCCTGCGCATAAGCCGAGAAGTCGGGACGAAAAGGAGAAAGGAAACTAAAGAAATGACTTAGTCTATGGTCTAGCGCGATCACCAATATCTAGTCCCGACAACGGCGCCAATTTCTTGATCGTGCAAAACTGCACACCCGCAAGTGAACGGGCTGCCGCTAAGATAACAGCGAATGTCGTGTCCTCCACAGGGACTAGAGTACCGGTGACAGAACACTAAACTAAAGCTAAATCGCACAAATGGGGAGTCTAAGACTGATTGCTAAACCTATAGAAACTGAAAGCCAGCGATCAAATCTGCCTAGGAGAAGGAGAAAGAAAGAGCTAAAGGTGTTGTGAGAATGAGAGAGTCTGACTGAAGATGAGAAAAGAGAAGGACCTGAGAATCTAACTCTACTGAGAGAAAGAGAGAAAGAAAGGAAGAGAGAAGGCTAGTCAGAAATAACAGAAGGAAAGCTGAGAGAGAGAGAGAGAGAGACAGAGAGGCTGGGAGTAGACTAGCACTAGCAGATGAGGGAGAATGGAAAAGAAAGAAGGGATAAGAAGAGAGTGCAGGAAACTAGCAGACTAGAGAGGTGATAGACAGACTGGAGGAATCTTGAGAAGAGAGGGGGAAACTGAGAGAAGAGGGGAAGAAAGAAGGGGCTTAAGAAGGTAAGGAAGTTAAGAGTTAGACTAGAATCGAGAAGAGAAAGAGAGAGAGAGAGAGAGAGAGAGAGAGCTTGAGCTATCGGACCACAGAGAGAAGAGAAGGAAAGAGAGAAAAGAGACGAAGTTGCCTAGGAGATAAGAATAGAAGGGCTAAAAAGCGCTAGCTATACTGAGGAAAGAACTAAAGAGAAGGTGAGGGAGGAGGTTTGCTGAGATGAGAGAGATCGAAGGAATGAAGTAGAAGCAGAGAAAGACCTAGGAGAAAGGAGAGAAGAAGCTACTGCTATAGCTGAATTTCACATCAATCACAGAACAAACATAGAAAAGGGAAGAACAAATCTAAGCATCTTAATAACAACCTAGCTACTGCAGAGAGACGAACAGATAAATCAAACTGAAACTAAAAGCTGAAATAACAGATCTAAACTACTACTAACCCCTCTTTTTTTTAACAGATTCCTAACTGACAAACATGCAACTAAATATACCCTAACAAGATGTTAAATCTAATCCAACAGAAAATAGCATAAGCATGGCAGAATATCAGACATACTAACAACGATATAATCTGATGAAAAGTTAACAGAGCATAAAGTAATAACCTAAATCTACACTAGAGAATTGCATCCGCATCATCTCAGATTTAACAAGAACATGAAAATACTCTTAACATCCAGATCCACAAAAACATCATGCGCACATCACAGATATGACACGGTAACATCTCAACAAAAGCATCACAGATCCAAAACTGAAACAACTAAGGAAAACAATAACCAGACAACAACTTCTTAGTAGCCAGATCCACTCATTACTACATGCATACCACAGATCTGATAATCACACATCCAAGCAGGCCATCGCAATGCAAAAGATGTAGATCGGGAACGAGTCAACCATAAGAATTGAAGATCTACCGTTGAAGAGCGTTTGTAGAGGATGCAGGCAGGGGGAAGCAGAGGTGGTGCAGAAACCGAAGAGGTGGCCGTGTAGAGGGTTGCGGTGCAGATCCAGCCGAAGAAGCCACTCCTTGAACTCCCGTTGTAGAAGATGCAGAGCGGCCGTAGATGTAGCAGGAGTTGCAGATCCGGCCGAGGAAGATGATGGAGACGCAGATCCAGCAGAAAAGAAGTAGATCCAGGAGCTTCAGTTGAAGAAGTTGCAGATCCGGTCACATGTGAAGCAGATCCGGAGCTAGGGTTTCAGATCCGACCGTGTAGAGCAGATCTGGCCGGCAGCAAAGGGGATTCAACAGATGGGCTAGGGTTCTTGGAGGTGTGTTCTCGGTGGAGGCTTTTTGGAGAGGGGAAAATGAGCCAAAATGGGGATCTGGATGGGAGTTCTTGCGGCTGGGTGTTGGAGATTAGAGAAGGTGGCGGGCCAGGTGAAGAGAAGAGCCGGGAAGAGGCGGCGCAGTGGTGCGGTGGTGTAGGTGACGGCGCATGGTTGGCGTGCTCAGGGTCTGGTAAGGAGGCGGCGGTGGATCTGGAGAAGATGCAGTGGGGGCTGAAGAGTGTTGGAGCTCGGTGGAGGATCGGTGGAGGAGATGGAGTATGGCAGCTAGTTCTGGGAGATGGAAGAGGATGGGTAGCGGCCGGTTGTGGAGATGGGAGCTCGGTGGAGATGAAGGATTTCGGGAGTGTGGTCGCGAGGAGGATCGGTGGTGGCTGGCTGGGATGGAGGCGATGGAGAGGAAGGAGTGGGGTGGCTAGTTGTTAGAGCTTATCCCCCCAGGTGGAATGGTAGATGGATGGTTTTGTTCCAGTGGATTGCGGCGCCCCCCTTGCTGCTGGGCTAGGGTTTCCATGTGCATTTTCATTTTGGCCCTTCCCCTTTGGCAGATTTGCAACCCTAGCCCCATTTTAGTGTTGATTTTATATTTGCACCCCTAGCTCCTTCCCATTAGTGATATTCTGTAAATTGTGCGCCTTGTTCGCGCCGACCTACAAGAAAAGTCAACAACCATGTAAACAGTCCAAAAAAGAGGGTGATATTCATAAAATTTATGGATTTATGGCCAAATTGAGCTAATAACAGCATGAATATGATATGAAAATATACTTCAAATATGATGCACATCAGTGCCTCAACACCCTCTTTAATTTCTCTAGAATCTAAACTAGATGAGACTCAAAGGTAAGGTCTTGCTTAATGGTCAACAGTTCTAGTGCAATCTCATGCTCTGAGTCCTTTAAGTACTTTCTCAACATAAAAATGTGAAACACATTGTGTACACATCACATGGACTCAGAAATGTCCAAGCGATATGCCACCTTTTCAATTCATGGCAGAATAGGAAATGGCCCAATTTACGTCAGGCTAAACTTCCTTTTGATACCAAATCGCATGATGCCTTTAGTGTGGGATACTCTTAGGAGAAACTGATCACCCACTTCAAATTCTAATTCTCGCATCCTCACATTTGCATAACTTTTCTGCCTACTCTAGGCAGCTAGCAGATTCTGTCTAATCTCCGTCACTCGTTCCACTATCCGCTGGACCTAATCCAAACCTAAAACTACCTTATCGCCCATGGCATCCCAACAAAGTGGTGATTTACACTTCCGCCCATACAACCTCCGTCTCCCCCCTCGGCTCCACGGTATCGCAACCTCCCTCTATCTCCCTCTGTGGAGCTGAGGGGGAGACGGAGAGTGAATCCGGCAGAGGGAGGTGAGGCATTGAGGTCTTAGCCAGCGGCGAGCCATGGCTAGCGAGCCTGAGAAGGTGGTGACAGTGTCGCATAGAGAAGGAGGTAAGGTAAGGGGAGAGGAGAGGAGAGGATAAGAGTTGGAGATAGAATGAGTGAATGAGGATGGCTTCGGCCTGGTGAGAAAAAAAAGGAAAGAAAAGAAAAAGAAAAGGAGAAGGGAAAGAAAAGAAAAACAAGAAAAAGGGAAGAAATAGAATAAGCATGCATGATAAAATTTTTTACTTCATAAATCTTTAAATTATGGTCCTTTGAGCATTAGGATAGCGGGAAGGTGTTCGGTGAGGGGGGATTATTTGTGTCGGGTTTACGTATTGTGCAGTGCCTCCATGCCTCCCTGGCCTCGGCACACTCTCTCTCAACTCTAGCTTGGCTAGCCTCAGGTGCCTCGGTTGCTGGTGACCTTCTCACCATCAACTTCCCCATGGGTGATCTCCCTTGGCTCCTCTCTGGTTCCTCTAGCTCCTTGTCGCCGTCGTTGCTGCACCTCCTCCCTGTCCACTTCAGCTTTAGCTTACTAATTCACTCTTCCTCCTCCTACCTGAGACAGTCTACTCCCTCTTTACCTTATGCGCTTCACTTTTAGTTGCTATTTTCATCTTGCTTTAATTTCTAACTACCCATGGCTTGGGTAAAGCTTGCAGTTTGCCACCGTGTCGGGACTTGGTGAGGGGGCATGTGACAGGGAGCATGTCGCCTCCTAAGGGTGTGCGGTGGTTTCCTCCACGAACTCACCACCATTGCGTTGCGGCTGTGGCATGTGGTTGTGTTGTGCTATGGACAAAAGGGGGAAAGGGAGTAAATGGTGGCCTATTTGTTGTCGGGCTAAAAATTACAAGGATGTGGATGACATTTGTGATGGTCGTGTCGCGGTCCCATGTGCGTGGTGATGTGGATAGCCTCCTCTGGTCGCTACCAATCGTGTCATCCTGTTGTCCTCTTATTGTCGTGGTCAGCCCAAAATGATCATTCGTGGTCCTTGCTTTCTCTCCTTCATCTTCCCCTGCACCCTTAGCTCCTTTCCTTCGAGCTATCTCCTCACTGCTTTGGTGTGGCTGCCATGGAACTTGAGCAGTGGTGTTTGTGCTTGGATTGTGCTTTGCCCTTGGCCGAGCTATGCATTGACTGTTTGCTTTGCCATGATTTCGCTTTTGGTTGATGGAAGAAATGAGCTAGGCAAAGAGGTGAATGCCCTAGTTGGTTGCCTTAAAAGGAGAGGAAATGGGTCGGCTTCCTTTTGGCCTTGATGCTTGTTGGGTCTTATCCCTTGCACTCTCTGTTGTGGTTGTGATGTGTTCGGCCTTATCTATGGCTCCCCTCGTGGTTCCTGTATCGTGGGCAAATTTAGAGTGATCCTTATGGACCTTAGGTCTATGGCATAGCTTTTGCACTATTTGTTGGCTTTTCTACCACTTGAGGTAAGTCGGTATAACATAAAATTGACGGTGGTTTTCTTTTTCACCGGATAATGAGGGTCATTTTAAGTGAGAGGTGTCAACCGGTCTCGAACAGTCCAAGTATCTCGATGAGCACTAATTGATTCGGCACTCTAAAGTTAAAGGGTTTTGATAGCAAAATCTTTTATTTTTTATTCTCTCTTGAATTGTTTTTATTCTTCACTTTTATTTTTTTTCTACTAGTGTTACAGTTAGCATACGGATCAATAGCATTTGTACTCGTATGCATCGATCGATCCAACACTGTGTTAAAATAACTCGATTGCCTAATAAAAGTCTTACCAGATGTTGATTCCATCGTCAATCCGGTCTCTTCTTATCATCTCAAATGCGGGATGTAAGCAATCACATCAGTAGCAGAAGTAGTAGCAGTAGCAGCAGTAGTAGTAATTCATGTTGAACACTCCTCTACTGTTTTCGTTCAAAAATAACATAAAAGCGAACACTATTCGAACCTGAACCACACACACATGTATATATGTGTGTATATACTGTGTATATACATGTATGTATATACACATATATACATACATACATGTGTGTGTATATATATGTGTGTATGTATGTATATGTATACATATAGATACACACATACACAGCTCACAGGCAATGCTGCCACTACTATCACGGATGCTATGCAAAACTCTTTGACATCAAAGTGAAAAATGTCACGCATCTCGTTCATCCTAATGGAGTAGTAGTGCAAGGCCATTGCTTGGGAGGAGAAGCAAACGTTGACACTTACCAACTTGTAGCGACAAATTACAACACCACACCAGACGCTTCAACTACCAACAACGTACACTAACAACACTATATTGCTAGCTAACTCGACATCGATTAATTCATCGACCGACATGCTCCTTCTATCAATGAGCCGTAGCGACAACAATGACATGTGAGATTCCTTAATGTCACATATGGTACATTCAGGTTGATCTCTCTATAAAGAACGCCACCTGTCATTATTTGCCACCAAGCATTCTCCAATTATTCTGTGGAGTGAAAAAAACATGCATTTGTAATGATGAGGTGCTTAATTACCAAGCAAATTAAGCACCTTCTCTTGCAGGTTTTCTGTTGTTATTTGTCAAATCCAGATTTTGCAATCCAGAATCATCTATGATTCAACTGTATTATTCTCTATATCAGTAAATAGTCCACACAGATACATTCTTGAACATCAAATACATATCTTACGGAAACCTTTAAAGAACAATAGCGGAAACGGAAACTTCGCACATGTGGGACTCTTAGGACACGCCCATAGACAGCCAATTAGAGTTCACAACCTAGTCCTTGGCCTCATCGTCTTCCAGTCTTATTAACACCCTTAGATGATGACAAGCTTGTATTTCCCCTTTCTGATTTACTGAATAATAGTAATTGAGCAACAGTGAATACAAAGGTTCTCAGCAAGCTACCACACAGAATGTAGTAATAATATATGAGAGGCTGAACAAAGGAAAACTAGCTTTTGGCATCAGCTTTTGGCTTTTCTACAGTAACTAGCTGTTAAACGAAGTGTTTTTTCAAGATGGGGTCTACTAGTTAATTGTAGTACATAATGTACCAACTTCATTTATATTGGTAAAAACTGTACGTGAGTTTCTGTTACTCTGTAATGTCTCATATGAACAGCCCAAAAGCTACAAGTCACAGCCAAAAGCCATAACCCTCAGCCAAAAACAACAGGCCTTTAAGATTATTTCATTTGCGAAAAAACCACCATTTGAGATATGGATATCGGGAATTTTTTAGACTTAGCTATTTTAACTAAAACAGATTTTCTAAAGTGTGTAAAAGATTGAAATAATAATATGCAGGTCCCATCAACTGTTACATGGCTATCTGCATCCGATGCTAGTTTATCAGCGTTACATCCATCCATTATTATCACTGGGACTGATTGCCCAAAACAACACAATCCAGTTTTCATTCACCCACAAAATTTTTAGAAATATACACTAACTCAAGTAAGTTCCCATGCCCGCCCATGACCGTGGCCACGACTGTTCAAACAGTTTTCACTCTGTAAAGGTCGTACACTTTATCCATAAGAGACAACCAACTTGTTATATTCCACATGTTGTGGCTACAAACCAAACAGAGAGAGAGAGTATGGTAGTGGGGAGTTAGGTGAGTAAAGATGGCTTAGCCCTTTTCCCCTGGCCTATGTCATATATATATATATATATATATATATATATATATATATATATATATATATATATATATATATATATATATATATATATATATATATATATATATATATATATATATATATATATATATATATCCACATGGGGAGTGTTTTTACAATTATACCCTTACACATGAGTACTTCCCTCAGGGGTACCCATGTCACTATACATGTCCCATTTTTGGCCTTACACTCTCTCAACAGGCCTGCTGGGCTTAGGTGGGGGCCACCCCTACAACATGAGTCTCTCATGGTGAAGGGCTTCACGGGCCGAAGCCATGTTGCCGAGCCCTTTGGCCCCCTCCGTCCCTGCGGCCTGTGAGCTTTTGCAACATTCGCCGAAGTGTAGTGTTCACCTTATTGCGAAGGTACGGCACCGGGCGGCTTGGCGAAGGCTTCATCACCCACAGAGTCCTGCCGTGGCGGGGTCGGGGTTGTCGTCCGAAGCGAAGGTCGAAGTCGAGGTTGGCCTCGCCACCGAGGGGGCGGATTGGAGGCCGAAGTTGCCTCCGATTTGGTGGGGTCGGTGATTGCCCGGGCCGGACTGGGGGTGTTGGCGGAGTCAAATGCGTCGGCATAGGTGGGCGGAGCGGGTCGTAAGTCGTCGCGCGCACGCCTTCGGCGTCGAGCGCCCTTGACGATAAGCGACTGCCAGCCTGCCCAGCAAGGCTTGGTTGACGCGGCGCGAGACTTGAGGGGTCGCGGCGATACCATGTTGCGACGTTCCTTCTCCTGGCCGTCCACGTGGCGGAACATGCTTGGCACGGCGCGGGTGTTGAAGCATCGCGATGGTACGATGCTGCGACGCTCCCCCGCTGGTTGGACTCCCGCCGGTTGGACTTTCGCCGGTTGGACTTCCGCCGGCTGGACTTCTACCGGTTGGCTTCCCCACTGATGGGGTATATATAGCGTGCTGGTGCAACATTGTACCTGCATTGTGTGCTCGGATAGGTGCTGCTCCCCTAAAATGGGCCTCTTCAGTGCATCCACATTTCATGGCGGCACTACGCGGCTCGGGGAATGTTGATGTACTGATGAAGGCCTATTTTTCTCGAGAGCTTGGTTAGCGTCTGTTAACGGTAACTGGTCGCACCTGCTTTGCTCGTGCCGTGTGGGCTAGGTGCAGGCGCATGGTGTGTGGGCACAAGCTATACATGGGCACATAGCCATCGCAAGGTGTGGCGCAGCCGCTAGCACGACAATGGGCGCACGCTGGCGCATGGCGTGGCTGAGCCAAAACAAGGAGACAAGGGAAAGTAGAGAAAGAATGGGCAAGGCCCGGGGAAAAGAAAGAAGAAAGTGGGCCAAAATGGAAATGGGCTGAGCCCAACTCACTTTTAGATTTTTGCTTTCGAATTTAATTTTGATCTTTGATTTGGGTTCAAATTTGAATTTCAATTTTGAACTTAAGCTCAATTTGAAGTCGGTTTGTAATTTGTATATTCCAAGTTTTGAATTTGCTTTTCAAATTAATTTCCCGATCATAATTTCTTTCTATTTTTACTCTAATTTAGGTTTTGTTTTATTGAATTAAATTTGAATTTAAGTTTTTGGATTTTGAATTCATGATTCATTATTTCAATTTTTCTATTCTTTTACTAACTTGATTATTACTTATACTTGGGATTATTCCCTGACATTAATTATCACAAAGTCCAGAGAAACCCAAATAAATTTCAGAAGAAACTCGAATGCCAACAAGATGCATTAAAAAGTTTTAAATTTTTCACAATTTTGAACATCCAAAATTTGGGATGTGACATTATTTTCAATGTAAGCATCATTGTAGAGTAAGCCATTTGCTAAGTACCGTAGGCACCCTGGCCACTCTATTAGCAAAGAATCTATTAGCAAAGAGCAATTGTAAATCACCAGTCTAGCTGTGAGCAAAAGCCAGAGGGCCAGAGCCAAGAGAGAGGGCCAGCATGCAGCTAGCTCATGCAGATCCATGCCAAAAATATTCTCAGACTAGCCTCCTGTTCAGGAGACATAAATCCCTTGTCAAGGGATTCGCCAGCCACTAAGCCTACCCATGAATCATCCATTCTTGTCTTTTTTTTAAAATAATGAATCATAATTAATCCTACAAAAGAATTATATTATTCTGCAACGCGTTTTCACGATGTCTTGATTTAATTTCCATGAGGAAATTAAGAAATGCATGTATGCGACGCCGAAATGGGCATCATAGAGTCAGGACACCATGATTTTAAATGTGCGAATTCAACCTAAATTCGGGTATATTTTTCAAAAATTTCAATTTTAGGGTATATACCTATCAATAACAATTCGAATGAAACACATACCTTTCAAAAATATACTCAAATTTAAATATTTTCAAAATTGTTTATCACATGCTTTGTTGATTTTTATATACATCAACACATACTTACAAACAAACTATCATAAAAAGGCAATTCTAGTTTGATTTTTGGTTTAAACTTGTTTGAGCTAGTTAGTAAACTAGTTAAACTTGATAACCAAAAATTTAAAATTTCCACACGTGATGCATAGAAAAATATCTATTTTAAATCATTCTGTCATGGCACATGATGTTCAGTTAATTATTGCATATATATGGAGAGAGACACATCCGCGTTAGCATTGCCTTTGCGCCCTTTTGTCGTTCGAATTAAGAAACTACTCGCGGGATATCTGCCATTTTGCACTGCCTTTCTCCCTTTCGTTCTTTCTTTCTCTCTATCTTTCTTTCTTTCTTTCTTTCTTTCTGAGGGATATATATTTGCCTGTTGCTTTCATCTTCATGCTCATCCATTTGGGTGGCCTTTTTTCTAATGATCGAATGGGCTGGGATGATTTGACCGATTGTCCAATCAACACTTCTTTCTGGTGTCAACTGACATATGTTAGCTCATTTTTTTCCGATTTTTCAGCTAGCACTTAGTTTTAACTCCTTTCAATAATTACTATTTATGAGACTAATAAGTCACAGTCAAGATTTATAAACCGTAACCCAACAGAACAAGGTCATTCCCATGTATTGCTGATTACAAACTGGATCAGATCATCATCTTTCCCATGCAGTGGGTGTCATTTTCTGCTTTGCTCTGCGAGAACAACTCTTTCTTACTCAGATCAAAAAGCACGTAGTAGAGACAAGGGAATTGTGTTATGCATATGCAATTATCATGCGGCAGGCAGGCAGAGAGAGAGAGAGAGACGTGTGCGCACTGGGGAATATTCTAATTAAGTGTACTCAAACGAAAAGGTGAAGCAATTTTTTAACCACTTTGTACTTAGCGTGTCGTTTTGGCAGTGAAAGGACGACATGTTCCGCATGTGGATTAAGTAAACTTTAAGATTAGGTGAGATCTTATCGTACACACAACACATGTGACGTTGATTTTACCCACGCTAGGATTAATCAATGGATCATTTGGGGCGACATAATGATGCATCTGTCTTTCAATGTATGGGGTGAGTCTGTCAACGACATGTTCTTTTGGGTTTCCTACTTGTGATTTTTTTTAATTTTTATTATAGTAAATAGTTTAAACGATACATCTTTTCAAGGGGTCTACAAGTAAATTATAGTAGATATTATACCGACTTCAGTTATACCGACTAAAATTGTATGCGACTATCTCTCTTCGTTTTTTTTCTCACGAACAGTTAAAATTCAAAAGCTATAAGTCAAAAGGCATAAATCACAACTAAAAGAATCTAACCAATGACAGCGTATGCTGATAGCATTGTTAGATATACTTGTACGCATGATACTCTTGGAAATACCACTAGCGATTTTTTCTATCGATATTATTTTCATCTGAACAATCTAGATTGATGGGGCTACTGATTTGTATTAAATTAGGGAACTGTTAGGTGAAGCTACTGATTTGTGTTTTTAATTCCAAGCGCGGCCGATTGATGGGGCTAGTAATTCTGATTCACCCTTTAGTTCCATGCATATAAGAACAAGTGTTGACCAAATCAAAAGTGAGATTCTTCAACCATTCAAAATCTATAAACCAAAAGGCTATACTAGTCAAAATCGTATGCTACTATCTCTCTTCGTTCTTTTTCTCACGAACAGTTAGAATTCAAAAACTATAAATCAAAAGGCATAAACTACAATCCAAAAGAATGTAGCCAATGACCGTGTATGCTGATAGCATTGTTAGATATACTTGTACGCATGATACTGCTTGAAACACCACTAGCAATTTTTTTAGTTCTGATTCACCCTTTAGTTCCATGCATATAAGAACAAGTGTTGGCCAAATCAGTAGTGAGATTCTTCTTCTTCTTTCTCTTTCTTTTATGTTCCTCCTCTGAACGAGTTACGGTTTATACAGACATGTGTTGCCAATTCTGTGAAGCAACGTTACCCCGGATAGATAATGACGCGCTACACAATTAATAATGTATGCTGCTCGTCGTGGACAAATTGGAACATGACAGGTCACGGTGTCCTGAGCAAAAAAAAATCATTGTCCCTTGTCAATTAAAAAGGCAAAATTCTACCATGCCTATGCCTTTAGTTCGATCTCTTAGTATAGTCTCTATAGACCTAAAGTGAGGCCGATCGGCATCGTCCAGACCGACATGGCTATACGTAAACCCTAGTTTCAAAATTAGTCGTAGCAGGATCAAAAAAAACTCCGGAGTGGTATTTCCTAAAATTATAAAAAACATGGCACATAGAGCATATAGGTAAAATAGTCCTTGCTCATAGCAAAAAAAAGTTCAAAGGGGTATTAGTTTGCCAAAAAGGAGAAAATGGCTTACACTGAATCTAAACTTCTTTACAGTGGTATGTAATAGAAATCATTCTTCACAGTAGCATTTCGGGCTACGCATTCTTTCGAGTGATATGATGAACTATCCCTTCCTTTTACCCTTGTTAGAGACAGAGTTCTAAAATTGGGCCTTGTTAGTAGAGTTTGGGCGTAGTGCATGTAACATGCCCAGCCCATTCTAAAATTGGGCCTTGTTAGTAGGGTTGGGCTAATGGCACCGTTCTGCCGGCAGCTGGTCTTCCATCCATACTTTTTGTTTATTTTTCTTCTTCTTTTATTTTTTTTTCTTACGCATTCTGTTCGTCACCCCGGTCTACGGTGATTCACATGTTCGATTTTATGCCAACTGTGCCGATGTTAATTTGCCTTAACAGATTTTAGTTACTTGATCGAATTTGGTAAGCAATTGATTTGCAAGCAGGGGGGGTTTTTTTTTTTTTGACAAGATACCTCTTGGCTTCTTGTCAAGCTTTGGCTGACACATTGGCTGCCAAAATTTGGCATAAAACCAACGTGCCCTAAATCACAAGAGGAGCCAATGGCAGTGGCAGATCCAGGAAAAAAATAGGCGGGGAGGAGTTTAACACAACAAATATACGATGATATAACCATAGCCTTTCTAGGTTGCGATCATACGAGTATTAGACTGAAAGCAATCAAAACCATAATATAGACATCTTCTTTTGATAAACATAAACTAAATGGAGAATTTTTGAAGTAATTTACCAATTTGGAGTAATATTCCTTCAAATAAATGCAGCAACCTAGTAATTTTTGAAGTACTTTACCAATCGAGCAATCAACCGATCACAACGTTTGACGCAAATGATCGCAATCCATTCCATTTTATTTTGACAAGTGAAGTGTAAATGGTTTGTCACTTACTTTTGGCTCTTTCCCCTATCTTCTCGCCGCGCCTGAATAGTCATGTCTTTCAGTTTTTTTTCCTCATGCTCTTGGCTAGTCCTCTCCACGCACATGGTGGTAAAACGAGAAAGTACAAAAAGCTATTGAGAAGAAGATATACTATAAACACATGCATCATGATAGAGCCGATGACAACGTACAGAAATACAAAGCAGTAAAAAAATGCAAAGACAGCGGTGAGTGAGGCACCAGGCAAGACATATGAGGAAATTCATCAGAAATTAAGTACAAAGGAGGGGAAGAAGGATATCTACAAGATAGCTAAACTTCGAGAAAGGAAAACAAGAAATTTCAACCAAGTTAAATGCATCAAAAACGACACTAATAGACTTTTGGTGAAAAATGAGGAGATCAATGATGGGTGGAGAGATTACTTTGGCAAGTTATTCAACTACGATAATGATAATAGTATGATTGAACTGGATGATGCTTTTGACGACAACGATAGACGGTTTGTTCGAAGAATCCAAGAGTCGAAAGTAAGAGAGCCCTTAAAAAGGATGAAAATAGGTAAGGCGTTGGTGCATGATAACATCCCTATTGAGGTGTGGAAATGTCTAGGAGAAATGACGATTGTTTGGCTAACTAATTTATTCAATAGCATTTTTAGGTTGAACAAGATACCAAACGACTGACGGAGGAACACATTAGTACCAATTTCTTTACTATTATAAAAATGTGAGTTTTTGGTCGTCGGTCCATTCTCCATCCTCTCTTCTCAACCGTCTGATCAAAGATCAGCCGTCCAGATCCGCATGTAGGTAATTCTTCTGCTCCTCATAGAAAAGGTCAGGCCGATGCGTGGGTTGCGCTCCTCCTCTTCTCTTCGCCCGCATCCTCCGCCTCCCGCAACCACTTTACCTCCCGCAACCGTCGCCTCCTTCTCTCCCCCGAACCCTCGTGTCGCGCCTCCTCCTCAGCGCCGCCACCAATTCCTTCGCCATACGGCAGCGTCAGCGTCGCATCCCCCGTTGCCGCCCCCAATGCATTCGCCCACCGCCTTCTCTCCTTATCTGCCCATTGCCGCATCCCCACCTCCACCTCCCACAACCATTGCCTCCTCTCTCTCGAACCCTCGTACTGCGCCACCTCCTCTTCCTTGGCGTCGCCACCAATTCCTTTCCCGTGCGATAGCCCCAGTACCACTGCATCTCCCTGTCACTACCTCCCCAATGTATTTGCCCACCGCCTCCTCTCCCCATCTGCCCACCGCCACCTCCCCACCTCCACCTCCCGCAACTGCCACCTCCTCCCCCAAACCCTCGTGTCGCACCTCCTCATCCTCCTCGGCGCCGCCACCAATTCCTTTCCCGTGCGATAACATCTGGTCACAGTCCCCCAACTTTCCCTAGGGCGCCGCCACTAATTTCATCTCCCATCGCCCCTCCAACCAGCGGCACGACACTCGGCGATAGTGGCTGGTGGATCGGAGAGAATGGCGCTCGACTACAACGACTGGTGGATCAAAGACAAGGGCAATCGGCGATGGTGGTGGCTTCCTCTTACTACGCCCTCCCAGGGGCTCTCCCCCGTCGCCGCCGCCAAGCTTTCACTCACCCGGTAGCCTCTCTACCTACTCCTGCTCTTTGCTCGGAGCCTGTCATGCTGTTTGGCGATTTTGGTCTCCCAAGCTGGTTGTCGAAGTCGGTATCATGGTTGAATGGGGCTGTGATCGAGGGGCTATGGCCGAAGTCGAGAGGCCGTGGTTGAAGTCGAAGCCGTAGTTGAAGGGGCTGTGGCCGAAGTCAATCCGTGATCGAAGTCGAAGCCATGGTCGATGTCAAAGGGCCATGGTTGAAGTCCAAGCCATGATCGAAAGGGGTAGTGGTTGAAGTTGAAGGGATGTGGACGAAGTCGATCAGCAGTCGAAGTCAAAGGGCTGTGGTTGAAGTCAGTTTGTGGTTGAAGTCGAAGGGGACAGTGGTCGAAGTTGAAAGGCTGTGGATGAAGTTGGTCCGCGGTCAAAGTCGAAGGGTCGTAATCAAAGTTGAAGGGACGTGGTCGAAGTCCAAGCCGTAGTCGAAGTCGGGGCTGAGCAGGCTGGCACCGGCAGTTAGGCAACAGGGCACAAGCGCACTGGAGGCCTGCCAATAGACGACCACCAGCGATGGTCGACGGCTTCTAACTTACGACCACGAAGTGTGATCGACGGCTTCTAATTTACGACCATGAGCACTGGTTGATGTGTTTCGACTTACGACCACGAGATGTGGTCGATGTCTTTCAACTTACAACTACGAGTGCTGGTCGATGTGTTCCGACTTACGACCACGAGGTATCCTCGATGGCTTCCGACTTACGACCACGAATGATGGTCATCGGCTTCTGATGTATGACCACGAGCCATTGTCGAAAGCTTCCGATTTAGGACCACAATCGATCATCGACCGCTGCCAGCTTACGAACACCAATGATGGTCGACTGCTCCCAACCTACGATCACGTGTGATGGTCGACGGCTTCCGACTTACGATGACGAGGTGTGCTCGAGGGCTCCCGACCTACAACCACGAGGTGTGGTCGATGTCTTCTGACTTATGACCACGAGGTGTGATCAATGACTTTCGACTTACTTGACGGATTTAAAAACTTTTAGAACATGTTTGTATGCATATTCTAAAATTTTTACCACCCGTGAGTTTAGGCCCTACTCAAAAGGGCTTATTTTGAGTGGCTTATGGCTGAAAAGTACTGTAGCTGGTTAAAAAAACATTGTAGCTGACGGTGGCGTATTTGGCGTAATTAAAATTAAAAAATTTAAAAATAGAAAAAGCATGTTAGCCTGTTAGTACAAACGAATACAGGAACAAAAGAACTGACAAAAAAGCTCAAAAAAAAAACCAAAAAACCAGAAAAAGATGAAAATGTTGAATAGTGAAAAATAAGCCAGAAGCTCAAGCCGAAATGAGCGGGGCTTTAAAATATGTAGTATGATAAATTTTAAAAATCCGTAGCAACGCACGGGCATTCAGCTAGTTTAAAAATAAAGGAGGCATTCAAAGTTGTATTAATTATAGAGGCATTAAGCTTTTGAGCCACGCAATGAAGTTTTGGGAACAAGTGATTGAGCACCGTTTAAGAGAAGTGACTAGAGTGATGACAAACCAATTTGGTTTTATGCCTGTGAGATCAACCACAGAGGCGGTTTTCTTGCTACGATAGTTGATGGAGAGGCATAGGGAGCAAAAGAAGGACCTTCAGATGTTATTTATTGACTTGGAGAAATGCTATAATAGAGTACCAAGAAAGGTCACGTGGTGGGCGCTCCAAAAGAAAAAAGTCCCAACAAAATATATTACCCTAATTAAGGACATGTACGAAATACTGTGACTAATGTCAGAACATGTGGTAGTGTTACTAATGACTTTCCTATTAAGATAGGGCTATACCAAGAATCAGCATTGAGCCCATACATTTTTGCTTTAGTGATGGACGAGGTCACACGAGACATACAAAGAGATATCCCTTGATGTATAGTTTTTGCTGATGATGTGGTGCTGGTTGATGAGAGTAGGATATGTGTTGATAGGAAGCTTGAGTTGTGGAGGAAGACATTATAATTGAAGGGTTTTAGACTTAATAAGACTAAAACTGAGTATATGAGGTGTGATTTTAGTGGTGCTAGGGCAAATGATGGAGATGTTAAATTGGACGAACAAGTAGTGCCTAAGAGAGACACATTTCATTATTTGAGATCGATGCTACAATGGGACAGTGAGATTGATGAAGACGTAAGCCACAGGATAAGAGCGGGGTGGGTGAAATGACGCCAAGCATCTAGTGTCCTGTGTGACAAAAAAGTCCCTCAAAAGTTAAAGGATAAATTCTATAGGACGGCGATCAGACCCGCGATGCTATATGGAGCAGAATGTTGGGCGACTAAAAGAAAACATATATAGAAAATGAGTGTAGCAGATATGAGGATGTTACGGTGGATCTATGGTCACATAAGGCAGAATCGAATCCGCAATGATGATATGCGTGATAGGATGGGGGTAGCACCAATTGCAGATAAGCTTGTCCAACATTGCTTGAGATGGTTTGGACATCTCCAACGAAGGCCTCCTGAGGCACCGGTACGTAGTGAAATTTTAAGGCGTACTGAAAACATAAGAAGAGGTAGAGGTCAACCAAGACTGACGTGGGAGGAAGCAGTTAAAATAGACTTGATGGATTGGAATATATCTAAAAATTAGTTTTGGATAGGAGCGCATGGAAGTTAGCGATCCACTAACCGAAACCATAAGAAACTTAGGGGCAATGTTTTAGGCTCTCAGCTCAGATAGCAGGATGTACGACTTAGAGTTTTAGCATTGTAAGTTTTTATTTCAAGGCTCTCACTTCTTTGAACTTGAGAATATTTCATTCCTAATCTAGCCTAACTTGTTTAGCATAAAAGGCTTTGTTATTGTTATTGTTGATCGAATTTGGTAAGCAATTGATTTGCTAGCAGTTTTTTTTTTTTTGGCAAGATCCCTCTTGGCCTCTTGTCAAGCTTTGGCTGACACATTGGCTGGTGGTTCATGTTCGACTTTCATAAGCCAAGCAATAGACGATTGGCTACCTCCCTGGCTTAGGCGCATTTTGAGCAGTTTATGGCTAGTTGATAGTTTTTGTCTGTACTTTTTAACATATACGGACGGTGAAAATACCGATATAGATGATACATACTGTTTTTAGCTTAAAAAACCGTTTAAAAATTCACTTAAAGTGACTATCTTATTTAGACATTTGGCCTTTTAACTTTTGGAAAAACCAAGAGCGGCTATCTTATGGGGCTCACTGCCGGCGTGCAGTGCACCTATGAGAGAGAGGGATGGCAGGTTGGTGAAAATTTGGCCTATTTGGCCTATTCATGGCGTTTTTTTGCAAGTATGGCCACCGGTGACTTTTATTTGCGTTTGTAGCCCATGCTCGAGCGCGGATTTCTTGGCGGCCGTCACGTGGAATTTCTGCACCCCAGAACCACGGAATAACCCAACACACGGAATCCCATGCGTGTAGGGGTGGATATCAAGCCGGCACGACTCGGCTCAGCTCGACTCGTAAAGGCTCGTTAGGGAGGAGGCTCGGTTCGGCTCGGCTCGTTAAACTAATGAGCTAAAAGAGAAGCTCAGCTCGGCTCATTGAAAAGTTTGAGCTCGGCTCATTAGGCTCGTTAAGTGGAATATGCAAATTGCATAATGCAATTATGCAACCAGTCAGCTCATATGAATGAGTTATCCTAACTACCATAAGCATATATCTGTTGGCAAAAACAAAAGGAAACCTTAATCTACTGCCTACTGTGCATAATCGAAACACTATTAAAGCTGAACATATTCTGTTTTCACTTTCGAGTGTCTTTTAACTTTTCCTTTTATATTTTAGATTTGTTTTTCTGAATGATAACCTCTATAATTCTCTAGAGTGATAGTGAAACCTATACAACAATAATCCTATGATCGAAATTACATCAAAAAGGAAAGAGTATCTAACGTAGTAGGTTCGTAACAAAGTAAGAAAAACTTATGAAGAAAACTTCAGTTCTAGTATGAGCAATATGGCATCTAATGATTTCCTTTCCATAGGTGAAATTAATAGAGAAAAGAGTAACGTGTACTTTAATAATACCACTCAGTGACAAAAGAGGTGTGAAAATTAGCATATTTACATACTACTACTACTGCCGTACTGAGTCATTCACGTCGTGATGGGTCGGAGACGCTGCTGAGCTGGGCCGACCAGGCCTACCGAGCCTAGCGAGCGCTTGAGAGCCGGCTCAACTCGACTTATTAACGGACCAAGCTGAAACCCTGACTCAGTTCAGCTCATTTGTACCACGAGCCAAGCCAAGCGAGCCAGTTCACGAGTCTCGAGCTTTTTTGCCACCCTTACATGCACGGGCGCACGCAGGCGGCGGGGCCCACCACATTCCAGTGGACCCCGATCGTGGGATTTTCCAATATTCTCTCTCTAGTTACAGATGCGATGGCAGCAGGCAATATGATGCATTTAAATGACCTCGCCACTACTGGGGAGTAATATTGGAATGTTGTGTGCATATGCCTGAGTTATTGTCAGCTTCATTCCAGACTAAAGATAAAGACATTATGCGACAACTTCATGAGCATTCTTGCAGAATTCTCCTTAACCCAATGTAGCCTTATCTGGCAAAGAACATTCTTTCGGCATCGTGTGAAAATAAACTAGTTATTAAGCATCTAAAACCAAATTTTCATCACAATTATAGAACTCCGCAAAAAAAGACCAAAACTGAATCTCCGTGCCCATGTAGAAATCTACATAAATGCCATGTTTGACAATGAAAAAGGAGAGATGTATGAAGCATATAGCAAGGTATATCATCTGCACAACTATCCGCAAAGGAATCATATATGGCACAAGATGAATTCATAATACAGGAAGATCACGGACGCATGACATCTATGAAAAATCCTACCACATTCTCATCTACAAGGGGTGAAGCATATGTACATGTTCACGCCATCAAGCCTCCATTTTTATCATCTGATCCTGAACATATTGTTGTTGGATAATTGTAGCTCCCGCCATAATTTTCACTGAATCCAAATCCTCTCCATTCGCCATTTTCTTGGATTATATTTACCTTTCTGAAAAGGAACATATCACAACTCACTGCATTAAAAAAAAAACTTCTCGGTTCCCCCAATAGCTACACAATTCTTGCAGAGATTTCATTTCATCATCCAGACACACACTGGAAACCCTTGCAGACGGCAAGCCAAGCAGCAAACAGCACCAAACAAACGATGGTATCAACAATGATGATGATCTTCACATGGCGCATCCACAACGACCGGGATGACTGCTGCCGTCCTAGCCCGGATTGGCTTGCGCTCCGCTCCAACGATATGCCACCTACCTCCTCTAGTGGCACATCTATTCTCACTCCTCGAGTCCCATGCTGCTCATCCTCGCCATCCCCCGCTGACACTGCCTTGTCCTTTGCCTTCTTCTTATCCTTCCTGCTCCCGCTCTTTCCCAGTAAAGGCACCTTTGACGATGTGCAGCTCGAGCTGTCACTTGACCCTCCCCTTTCCACACTTTCCTCAAGGATGAATGCTGCATGGGGCATCTTCTCCAGCGAAGCCACCAGCCTCTGGACAGCCGGTACCAGCGAGTCGTGAAAGCCATTCCTATTTGTGTTCCTGAACACATCTCGCACACGCTCCAGGAACTGCAAAGCACAGACATTCCCGACGCTCGGATCAATTATAGCGAAGAACGTGTGCCCATCAGCCATCAAATAGCTGTAGCTCCTCGACCCAGATGTGTGGATGTAATGCCAGTGATAGGAAGGCGCATTCTCAAGGCAGAGCGCTGCCGTGGATTCCATCTGTGGATCACCATCCTTGCTGTTGTAGCAGTATATGACCTTCTTCCCCTTAGCAATGCAACAGTACACCATGTTGTCGGCGGATGAGCTCATCCGCTCGTCCTCCTCAGCAATCTCGACCTCAAGGGGCTTGGCGCGCGTGGACACGAGCTTCACAGACTTGGATCGGCGAGAATTCATCAAAGTCTCGGAAGCAACCGCCCCACCCTTCTTACCAACAACAGCAACTTGCCCCAATTCAATACCACAAGAATCCGGGTCCTCTCTTGCAGAATCCACAGCTGACACAACAGCAAACTCACACCCAAAATCCGGCAGCAATTCAGGCCGGTTCTCTCCGGCGACTTGTCGGCAGACGACGGCAGGATCACAGATCAAGAACTGAAAATTAGCGGGCCACAGGTAGTATTCACCCCATTTCATGCAAGATTACCATATCCCTAGACAGATACAACATTTTCCCCCCATTTAACCTAAAATTACGCATCAAGAAGCAAGAAAAGACCATTTCTTGATCACTTATTCGTAGCACAGCCTAAAGAATGCGCCCTTAAAGAAAAGGTAACCTGGGAAAATGAAAAAATACCTGGAAAAAAATGGCGAGGGCGCCGCAGGAGGGGGAGGAGGACGGACCAGGAGGTCGGGGGGAAGTAAGCAACCTTATCGTGGATGGAGATTTCGGTAGGTATAGTGAGAGAGATACCAAGGGAGAGAGGAGGCGAGGGGGAGAAGAGTGTTATCGATGGAAGGCGAAGACTTGGCCTGGGTGGGGTGGGGATTTGACTGGGTAACAAGCGGACAAGGGGGGGGAACGAATAACACTAGAGAAAAAAAAAATTATGGAAAAGACGGTGACCCGGTCTGAGGTTGAGCATCTCGAGCTAAAAGCAGATTTGGCATTATTATATACTATATTTATAAAATGGCAGGATATTGATTGTATTTGTAAAAATATCGTTTTTGCTATCCAGTGGACAGACGACAGCGCTGAAGAGGCGACACGTTGCGGGGCCGCCGCCGGCAGATAATTAAGCCAGCTAATTAGCCAGCTTAATTACCTACCCTATTTTTCGTTTAGTGTTTTCTAAATTTTTAAATATATGAAATGAGCTCCAAAAATTACGAAAATTTATGTATAGCCTACCGACATAACATACCTCGTAGTGTAATTTTTGGGTAATTTTATCCATTGCGAATGTTGCTGAAATATTCATATAATTTTGATATTTTTATGAGTTTTTACATACAGCAAACGAGCTCCAAAAATTACGAAATTTTTTGTGAAGCCTCCCGATATAATCATAGTTATTGTATAATTTTTTATGAATTTTATGTGGTCTGAATTTATGACGTTTATTCGGGTAAACTTAATCATGAATTTAACGATCATCACGCATCTTTCGAAGTGGCATGTGTTGGCCAATCGTGCTATATATTATTTGCTGCTATCTTGTTCACACAATTGTCACTCTCTGTGTATGTGCCCCCTCGCGCGCTCTCTCGTTCGCACTAATGTCATTATTTCTGTGTCGTCCCCTCGCCCGCTCCCTCGTTTGCACATTTGTTTGTGTTACGATGCCGTCCACCCTCACCAGAAGCGCTGCTCGTGATAATGGGTCTTCAATATACGGGGTGAGTGCACCGGGTTCACCTTTCGCTCAGCCATAAACACGAACCTCTAGCAGTTCGTCGTTACTCATCTCAAGTCGCTCATCGAATAAGGTGATTGTCGTGGTCGTCTTTGAAAATTGGGAGTGTGTAGCTCATGAGTTCGAGAAGCCAATGCGTAGCTCAAAATTAGCAGTGTTGATTTCTTCTCCGGAAAGGTAAGTAATTTTTTATCGTGTGCTTTGGACGTTATTCACATAATCGTAGACAATTAGTGTTATTTAATTAGTCGTGTAAAGTAAGTATGTTGTAGTAATTTAGACATAGTTTGTACTATTTTTGTATCGGTATGGTACCCATAATTTGTTAGTTCAGGGTAAGTAATGAGGTAGTGCTAAGGACAACAGTAATGAATGGTTCATTATTTTTTCGAATGTGTAATCAAATTATCAGTAAGTAGTGAAGTATTTGTATGTAGTTACATGCACGCATGTAATTACTGACTTGTAGTATGTCGCTATCATTATCAATCTTCGCACTAATATTTCGTCTATCCTATTTGTTGCAAGGTAATCTCAAAATTAATAGTGCGTAGCTAATTATTTGGAGAAGGCAGTGCATAAGTCATTAAGAACACGGCAGTGCTGATTACTTCTCCTGAAAGGCAGATAATTTTTTATAGCAAGCTTTTGACGTTATTCCCGTAGTCGTAGTCATAGTTACTGTTATTTACTTAGTCATAAGTAATGTAGTTTGTATTATAAAGTAATTTTTATTGTCATTATTAATCTTTGCACTAATATTTGGTCTGTCCTATGTATTGGTAGGTACGGTTTTACCGAAGCTTCTAGAACACTCGTACGATGAGAAACACCGTTGCCACACATGAATGACGAGTGACGTGGCTGGCCCTTCACCGCTCAAGCTACAGGGGGAGGGATCCGTGGGCGCTGGACAAGCATTACGTCCCAACCTTGCGGGCCACGGGCTTATTGACCTTTGCGAGGCTAGTCTCCACTAGGCATGAGTTCACCATCGATGAGCAGGCCCAAGACGCACACATTCCATTTTCGGTAGGGTGAGATGACGGTCAATCTGAAGAACGTCCCATTCTTGATCAGTCTCCCTCTCGGGGTGACACACTTGTTACAACCCCTACACTAGCTGACCTGAAGGAGAGGCTGGTGGACCGATTTGGCCGTGTATCTCGGAGAGTGCTCGTGGCATCCCTCGCACTTGGCTAAATAATTTCAATGTATACCCGCAGGTTGCACCATCGAAGGTCGTCAGGATGCACCTCGTCGCATTTCTTATCTAGCTCTTTGGTTGGAGCATGTTTCCAGCCACACGCGGCGATATTTGCAATGCCGAATTCATCGGCCTCGCTGAGTCTTTGGTGGACGCAAAGTTTGGGGCGATGCCTTGATACAGCTGGGGATTAGCGGTTCTATGCACCACGTATCAGGGGTTATGTGACGCTTGCCAGCACGCCACTACTGGCACCCCCAATTTGGCTATCTGCTACGTGCTATCGGACGTCCGACCAACATGACACCAGTGCACCCGTTCGACGAGTTCATCGACCTAATAGATGGGCCCACTATGAACATCTGGTGGACTGCTGCCCGTTTACGGTGGGCGAAGGGCAAACTGTCGAGGTGCTACTTGTTGTGGCACAACGACGACATGGTATGGACTGGCGGCCAATGCCCATAACCATTATCTTTTTTTGGTATTCTCCTATCCCCTCTCAACATGTTTCTTCTCGCTCCCACCACTCTCCCACGACAACAAACAAGCATGGGTGCCGGGTATGCACCAACACCCCAAAAATTAGAAAAAAAAATATAGGGAGCAGTTCGGCATTTGGGCCAAATCTCAGGTCTATTTGGTGTGCACCCCATTTGGAAGCCTAGCCCACGCACTTCCCCACCTTACTTTAGCCTCACTTCAGTCCACTTGCTACTGCCCCCCAACAAACACACCGAGCACGTCCTCTCCTGCACCCTCCCCCCCCAATGCCCGTTCAACTAAGAGCAAATTTGTTCGGTACCATCACAAAGAATCACGAGTTAGAAAATACCATTGCGAAGAGTCCGAACTTACAAATGCCATTGTAAAGAGAACAAATGCAAAATACCATCGCTGTCCATTTTCCTGTTAGTTGCGTGCGAATTGACAATCCTACCCTTGTCCCTATCTCTTTCTCCAACAAAACCTGCTCCACACACTATTCTTCTTCTCAGCTGAGACAGAAAGCAAGAAAGACAGGGGAGAGGGAGAAACAGGAGGGACATTGCAGGGGGAGATGGCAATGATAGCAAGCTCACAGTATGTTCCTAGGCACGGCGAATTCGAGGGAGGTGGTCGATGAAGCAATGGCGAATAGGGATGGCTAGAACGAGATGATGACGGGGCTACAGGGCATGAAGGGGTGGACATGGCAGCGGTGGAGCCTAGCAGAATTGACAAGATTAGCCTGAGCATGGCATGTTCCTGGATGAGAAGATCCCATTTTGTCTATAGGAGGGGTATAGAAGATGCTGAGGAGGCTAGCATCGGTGGTGACCATGGCAACGAGGTGGATGGTGGCGGCAGTGCTATATAGTTAACGGGGTGCACTACTACAAAAAAAAGGGGTTATCCTGGATGCCTCATCACAGATAGTTCAACACAAACCGCCTGTCACGCGCCGAATATTATTCACGTGTGTGAACAACACCCTAAGTACTGTAGCAAATACTTGTGGCAGGATTAGATTAGTTAGGATAGAGATAAGAATAGTTAGTTTCCTTATTATATGGGTTTTTGATCTTATAGCTATATTCCATCTATTAGATATATGTTTCCTTAGAAGTATATATTATTTTTTAGAGGTCAAGTCGAGGAATCTCTGTAAAAGAGACAACATATATCTATTATCATCAAGTAATGAATAATGAAGAAATATTCCCAAGTCCCCGATTCCTAACTTTGGTCTCTCCCTTAGACTGGCTACCCTAGATCTGTTCCTTCCCCCCAATCAATGTCCTCCTTCACCTAGCACTGTTCTATATCAAATCATCGCCGTCCGATCTCTCTCCGATAGATGTTTATCCCATTATGAACTAAGATTCATAACATCGTCAGTAATAAATTTACCACAGACGGTTTTATAAGATGGACCATCTAAGTTCATCATGATGGAAAGAACCGTCTGTGATGACCTACTTATCACAGACAATTTTTATTCCGAATCGTATGTGATATATCACAAATGGT
The DNA here is from genome assembly GCA_036346575.1 of Dendrocalamus sinicus. Classification (NCBI taxonomy): domain Eukaryota; kingdom Viridiplantae; phylum Streptophyta; class Magnoliopsida; order Poales; family Poaceae; genus Dendrocalamus; species Dendrocalamus sinicus. Next base: position 2,526,178 of record CM070670.1, read on the forward strand.
TCAGAATAAAACTTGTATGTGATGTCTGTATTTATTACAAATGATTTTTGTTTCGAATTATCTGTGGTGACCTATTTATCACAGACGATTCTTTACTTAGAACTGTCTATGGTAATATTTTAACTTACCTGCTCTCACCGAATTTGAATTTTTCGTTCATCTTGTTGGATTTGCTCTTTAAAATCGAAGGCTTGGTTGTTCTTTCCCTCATCTCCTCTTCTCTCTTCTTACTTCTCCTCCTCCACTCGTCTTCTCATCTCCTCTTCTCTCTTCTCACTTCTCCTCCACTTCTCCTCATCAAATTTTTCCTTACAAATAGAAGGCTCGGTTGGCACGTCTTCTCCTCATCTCCTCTTCTCTTCTCACTTCTCTTCCTCGACTCCTCCTCTCCTTTCTCACCTCTTCTTCAATCCCATCCATCCGATTTTATTATAACTTGGATGCCCAAAAATTCGGCCCAAAAATACAAACTTAGCGAAGTTTTTAAGCATCCAACCATGATAAAAATGCAGACTTAACCAAATTTTAGGCATCCAAGTTATGATAAAATTACCCACTTTTTTAGCTCTAGTACAGCTACCACAGACAGTTTTTACCAAGAAACATCTGTGATAACTGACTATTACAGATGGCGCTAGTTTCGAATAGTATGTGATAACGGACGATCATATACGGTTCTAGTTTTGAACCAATGTGATACAATTTTCACAGACGGTTCAAAAACTGTCTGTGAACAACCACTATTATTACTGATCCATGAAGTCAGATGGTTCAAGGAACCGTCTATGATGACGGTTTCGAACCATCTATGATGAACTTTTATGTGGTAGTGGTGGGGGGCTAGCATCAGCGCGTTGACATTCACCTCATGAACAAGAAGGAACGCTAAGAGGTCAAGTTTGCAGCAAGCAAGGCAGGTGCTTCCTCCCACCCCATCACTTCCATATGACCCACCGTGTTGATCTCTCAATCCGATAATCTATGTCGATATCCGTTCACATCATATCGTGTTTCACATCTCGATCCTTTTATTCCCAAATTTAATTTGATAATTTTGCTCACAATAGCCAGAAATCAAGTTTATTTTTTCCTCACCTTGGCTCTAGTCTCGCTGTTGCCATTTGTTGCCTACGGTGAGTTTTTGACCAATTCACCCAAACCAAAGTGTCCCCTCGCCGTGTTCTATATTTTGACACACTCAGATCCCGTGCTAGATCACAAATTAGCCTCACCCTTGAGCACCCAAAGCGCTATCTTCGTCATGCCCGCTACCATTGTCATGCTTGTTTCTGTCTACAATGTCCCTCTTCCAAACCACTACTACCATTGCTTTCCTTGCGTTGGGCACAACCCATTTTTCCTATCTCCCATGCCTCCGCACTCCATTCCTATAGACCATTTCCACCCAAGGGGCTGGTTGGCTCTTTTCGTGCTCTTCTTCTCTTCCAGAGAAGGAAGATGTGTCCTATCCTCTCAGTCTTGCTCTCACCCAATTATAAATGGGTCCCACTCCCAAGATTTTTTTTCTAGATCCAAGGGATAGGATTTTGTGTTGCTAGATCTAGTGGTTGATGTGATTTTTAAGAGTGCTTTGGTGGCTTTTCTGAGGATATATGTTTGAGAGGTCTAACCCTAGATGAGTGAGAAGGAAGAACGCAGGGGTAGTGTTGGTCTGTATTAAATTTTCTCTCTTCAAAAAAGGCTCTAATGGTTGTTTTAGATAAAAATATGATAGAAATAGCATTTTTCATAGGTTTTCGTGTTTGCGATGGTATTTTCTAGTCAACCTTATTTGTAATGGTATTTTGCAAGTCACGAATTTTTGTGATGGCACTGAACAAATTTATTCTTCAAGTAAACCCTAACCTAACCAAAGCAAGTCAGCAACTGATCGATGACTTGCACTTGGTGCATGGCAGCCGATGATACGCGGCCGAAGATGAGGAGAGGACCAACCGACCAGGCGGCGCGGCACCAGGCACAACACAACATGGTGCAGCAGTAGGTGAGTAGGCGCGGCGCAAAATCGACAGGTGGTTGGCGGCGTGACAGGCAGCAAGAACAGTGTGTCACGGCATCTCCTGACCTTGGTATTATTGGAATTTGGATTTGGAAAATTAGGATTTGCGGAATGTTACGATTGGAAATTTGAAAAAAAAATATTGTGATTTGTGAATGTAGATCAACTGAGCAAGTTGAATCATTGAAACTCATTGGGGTTCTCATTGTAACACTGCTTTGCAAATTATTGGTATGTATTCTATAGTCTGCAAAGCAATTATAAAAATTGGAAAAAGATCCCTCTCTAAAGAATAAATGTGGGAACCTTTGAGTCCTTTGATTTTGTTTTCATCACAAACTTGATGCTAGTCATACTTGGATACACATATGATTTGTGTCAATCGTTGCAAAAGAGGGACTATGATATTATTAATGCTATGTCACTTGTTAATTTGGTTGAGAACTAATTACAATATATGAGGAGTCATGAGTGGGAAGTATTTGTATTGTGCTTTGGCAAATTTTGATCTTACACATTGGAATTATGATGCTATGAACCCATTGTACAAGGCTTTGGAATTGTTTGTGTAAAGTGTGCACTCCCATTGAAAGATTTCTAGGCCTGTTCTTTTCAGTTTCTAAAAGTTGTTTTTGGCTTTTCTACAGTAACTAGCTTTCAAACAGAGTATTGTATTAAAATAGGGTCTACTAGTTAATTGTAGTACATACAGTACCGACTTCATTTATATGTGCAAAAACAACATGTGAGTTTTTGTTACTTTGTAATCTTTCGCACAAACAACCCAAAAGACACAAGCTGCAGCCAAAAAGAACAGGCCCTAGCTCCACCATTGCCCACCCAGACACCACCCACAACATTGTTTGTGTGATAAGTTCACCTCTCTGTGGCTTTGTTCAAAAGTGTTGTGGCTTTGGCTATAGCTTTTGGCTGGTTGCGAAAGAGATTGAGGAAGTAAGAAACACTCATGATGAGAAGCCACTCCATCAAAGTGGCTCTTGTAGTGATTCTTACAAACGATTTATAGAAACCACCCTAACAAGTTACTATGTTTAAAAATCAGCTTCTAAAAGCCAGAAGCTACTTAAAACATGCATCCTGTTGTATTTTACTGGTCTTTACTAAGTTAGCCTCATATTGCATCGTTTCGGTCTCTCCCGTCTCGATGAAACCTGGTCTCAAGTGTCAACCCCATGCATATCCATCGTCATATATGGTTGCATTTTGAATAACCCTCCTAGTAAATCACTTCCAGAGAAAAAAATAATACACATCTAGTTCGAGAAAAATGAATGTGCAATTGCTACCTTAGGGATTATATGAAAAGTCCCCAAAAATTCAAATCAAAAAAGTCCCTAACTATTCATGCTTGAACAGTTGCGGGATGCCGTGTCCACAAGCGCCCCTGAAAACGGGGGCAGTACATTATATCTTTCCTTTCTCATGCTTGCTCTCTCTCTTTGAAGTGTATAAGAATGTTTCTATTGCTTTTTTTTCGAGAATAGAATGGTTCTATGGTTTTCTTTATCAGCAACATGTTCCAAAAAAAACTAGACGCAAATACTCCCAACGAAATTAAACAAAGTAGTGTGCAAATAATGTTTTTACACGAGACAGTGGTACTTCTCCTATCGTTCTTCGCTGTTCGCGTGCGTGTGGGCACGCAGGCCGACTAGGATGTGAGACCCCACGGTGCCCTCTGACATGACATTAGGTATGTTCTTTATCTCAAAAGCTGACGGTTTTTTATTTTTACTGTAGTTCTTAACTTTTAAATAGAGTGTTTTCTTAAGACGGGGTCTACAAGTTAAACGATCTACACGTTAAAAGCCCAATATTTGTACCAGCCAAAATCGCAAGTGAGTATCTCTCTCTCCGTAATCTGTACCGTAAGCAGCTAAAATTTAAAAATTTTAACCAAAAGTCAGAAGCCGCAGCCAAAAGAAACACGCCCATTGTAGGAAGGGAATAGTACGCGCAATGCTTTCAGCGATGAAAGGAATCGAGAGGGAGGCTTTGAAGCGTTCAAAGTCTGTGTCCATGCGCAAACAAGTGCGAGGTAGGTCGTCAGAACGACTCGAATTGATGTGTCTCGTCCATATACGGGCCCTCCGCCCGCCTGTGTTTCTTTCCCAGATACTTCTCACCACCAAATGAATCGACAATGATCGATGCGGATGCTTATTCTTCCTTTCATTTCATTTCATTACTTTTAATCATGCTGCTTATTTTGACTTGATCGTGACTGAAGATTTTACGAAAACCAAATCGAGATTCACGGGTTTTTCGTGGGGAGGCCTTTTATGTCACTTTGTGTTTAATTTAGGGTTTATTCTTTTTAACTTAGGACTTATGTCTCATAACTTTTTTCTGAACAAATAAACTAAACAGCTTATTCGTCATCTTTTTGAAGCATGTTACCAGGGCAATCCTTTCGAATCGGCTTATCGATATTTGATTTGATCGCACAAATATTCGTTTTAGAGACAAAAACCATCAACCACAGTTATAAACCATCAGCCATTGCAAAAAAAAAAAAAGGCCCGTAGCCTAGGCCTTCCTCCTTGGAACATATAAAATCTAGATATATGCATCAACAACTCGCAATTAACATTAGCCAGACCACCTTTATAATCTTGCTCCCCAACCTGAGAAAATAGGATAAACAGCTATGTAGCATTTTTTTTGTGCTCATTTGGGTTTAAAGCTTATGGCATTTTTTTGCATTGTTTTGCACTGTTTCATGTTTATTTTGCATTGTAACTACTGCGAGGTTTTTCGGCGTAATTAAATTTTAAAAATGGAAAAATGAAAAAAAAAGATATATCATTTTAGATAATGCAAAAGAATAAAGGGAAAAACAAAAAGACAAAAATCATAAACCACAATCATAAACCATCAGCTATAGTCGAAAAAACAGGCCCGTAGCCTAGGCCTTCCTCCTTGGAACATATAAATCTAGATATATCCATCAACAACTCGCAATTAACATTAGCCAGACTGCCAGACCACCTTTATAATCTTGCTCCCCAACCTGAGAAAATAGGATAAACAGTTATGTAACATTTTTTTTGCTCATTTGGGTTTAAAGCTTATGGCATTTTTTTGGCACTGTTTTGCACTGTTTCATGTTTATTTTGTATTGTAACTGTTGCGAGGTTTTTCAGTGTAATTAAATTTTACAAATGGAAAAATGAAAAAAAAGATATATCATTTTAGATAATACAAAGGAATAAAGAAAAAAAGAAAAAGACAAAAAAAATCAAAAAAATAGTCAAAAAACAGAAAAGACGAAATTAAAAAGTTATAAGCTAAAAGCTAAAAATATAACCCCAAATGAACAGGATCATCTGATCTGACATGAAAGCAAGGAAATAAAGAATAGTAAAAGAAGGCTGGAAATAGAAGCGTGCAAGGCAGGGATGGTTTGCAGGTGTCACTTGACAGGAGGTGATAAGCTAGCTAGGCAATGCAAACTTTGGGAGTGGATAGACCCATGGATCCAGCCGTGTGCACCAGTGCGACTGAGTAACCGATAATGCAGTGCAGCGTTGTGTGATTTGCAGAGACAAAGGGCTGTTTTTTTTGCTACGGTTTGTAGTTTTTAGCTACGGTTTGTGACTTTTAGACTGTTTGTATAAGAGATTACAGAGTAATAAAAACTCACGTACGGTTTTTGCCGATATAAATGAAGTCAGTAAAGTATGTACTACAATTAACTAATAGACCATATCTTGAAAAAAATACTCTGTTTAAAAGTTAGTTACTGTAGAAAGCCGAAAAGCAGCTTTTAGAAGCTGAAAAGAACAGGGTCATTATAGTACATACAGTACTAACTTCATTTATATCGGTAAAAACTGCACATGAGTTTCTGTTACTCTGTAATCTCTTGCACGAACAGTCCAAGAAGCACAAGCCATAGCCAAAAATCATAAGTGATAAGTTTCAACAAAAAAAAACAGGACCAAGGTTTGGTGTAGCAACACCGGCAACTCACATGATAAATAAACAAAATGGAAGCATGCATCAGCAAGCAAGGCATCCACACGGTGAGTGCCAACTAGACAGTAGCAGCTGAATGACGGTAACACCTGTAGAGTTCATTCAGACAGACTGAATCGCGCAGAAGGCAAAAACCGACCAGTATTTGACGAGGTAATGGTAATTGGGCTATGGCACAAGCAAATTGCAGCGCTGAAATGCGGCGGATTGGGCTGCAGAGGTGGGCTGTATGGGGACGGACAGCTGATACACTGGGCTCTGCTGCTTCGTGCCTTGCCCAGTTGGCTGGTAATGGCTATGGGTGGAAAACGGTAACGGATAATTCGTTTTATCCGATATTCGTATCCGAGAGAAATCCGAATTTGGTAAGCAAAATCCGTATTCGAAAATATTCGTATTCGTATTCGAGAATATTCGTATCCGTATTTGAGAGTATTCGTATTTGCATTCGTATTCGAGAATATTCGTATCCGTATCCGTATTCGAGACTATTCGATTCGTATTCGATCCGTTTTTAGAACCCATGAAAAATCCGTACAAATTTTGTGATTCAAAACTTGAATTTAGGCGGTTTAAAACTGGTAACCGGTCAAAAATCGATGAAAAATCGGCAAAACCGTTAGGAATCCGTTTTATCCGATATTCGTATCCGAGAAAATCCGTATTCGAAAATATCCGTATTCGTATTCGAGAATATTCGTGGATCTAGGAGGGGTTAACCTAGTTGCTATATGAACAATGTTCCAAATAGTTTTCGCGTGGTAGCAATCAAAAAAGAGGTGTTTAATTGTTTCATTGTAATCACAGAAACAACACTTTTTGCTACCAGTCCAATTCCTTTTAATTAAATTATCCTTTGTTAATATGACCCCTCGCTGGAAGTACCAGAGGAAAATTTTTATCTTTAGGGGGAGCTTCAACTTCCAGATAAATTTATTAGTAAAACGGGTATGTTGGTTTATGAAATACAGGTACATCGACTGCACTGAGAACTGACCATGATTATGTAGGTCCCAGCTAAAGACATCCCTCTCATTGGAAAGTTGAATATTGGCTATTTTAGCTACTAAATTTAGCCAAGCTGTCCACTTATCCCCAGTTAGAGCTCTGCGAAAGGAGACATTAAGAGGCACTTGATTCATGACAGTCCGCACAGTTACATGGGGATAATTGGCTATGTTACATAAGTTAGGAAATTGGTCTTTAAGAGGTGAGGAATCTATCCAGGTATCCTCCCAAAATCTGGTTTGTGAGCCATCTTTTATTTTAAATGTCCCACATCCTAGAAAATCATCTTTGACCTTTAGCAAACCTTTCCAAAATCGTGAATCCCTGTGTTTTGATTGGACCTGTAAGGCTTTTGAACTCAGATATTTATTTCTGAGTAAGGTCTGCCAAGTTCCTTCCTCATTAAGCAGTTTGAATAACCATTTACTGAGGAGACATTTGTTCTTGAGCCAGAGATCAATTATTCCCAGCCCCCTTGATCTTTAGGGCGACACGGGATGTCCCATTTGGCTAGGCGATATTTTTGTTTATCATTATTACCTTGCCAAAAAAATCTTGACCGGTAAAAATCCAGACTTTTAATGACGCCTTTTGGAATTTCGAAAAAGGACATCATAAATGTAGGTAAACTGCTTAGGACTGAATGTAGTAAAACCAGTCGACCCCCATAGGATAGATGCTTGGCCTTCCAAGTACTCAGTTTTCGCTTGAATCTTTCCTCGATAACACCCCACTCCGCATTGCGAAGTTTTCTGTAGTGCATCGGAATTCCTAAGTATCTAAAAGGAAGTGACCCTACGTCACACCCAAACAGACTAGTATATTCCTGTTCATACTGTTTTGCTTCTCCAAAGCAAAATATCTCACTCTTGTGAAAGTTAATTTTCAGACAGTAAAGTTGCTCAAAACACAGAGCAATAACTTCATATTCTTAGCCTGCTCTAGATCATGGTCTAGAAAGAGGATTGTATCATCCGCATATTGTAAAATAGACAACCCATCATCCACAAGGTGAGGTATGACTCCCCGAATTTGGCCATCATCCTTTGCCCTCTGAATTAAAATCGAGAGCATGTCAGCTACAATATTAAACAAAATAGGTGACATAGGATCTCCTTGTCTAAGTCCCTTTTTTGTTTGGAAGTAATGTCCAATGTCATCATTAATCTTGATGTCTACACTTCCACCCATGACATATTTGTCGATCCAGCTACACCATCGATGGCTAAATCCTTTCATACGAAGAGTTTGCTGGAGGAAAGACCATTTTACCTTGTCATAGGCCTTTTCAAAGTCAATCTTAAGGATCACCCCATCTAGTTGCTTCGTATGTAATTCATGAATGGTTTCGTGCAACATCACTACTCCTTCCATTATGTGTCGACCTGGCATGACAGCCGTTTGGGATGATCGTACCACATTTGTAGCCACTCCCATGAGTCTATTTGTGGCTACTTTGGTGAAAATCTTGAAGCTCACATTGAGCAAGCAAATGGGTCTATACTGTTGTATCTTTGTTGCCCCATTTACTTTTGGAATAAGGGTAATTACTCCAAAATTAAGGCTATACAGAGGGAGGCGATCGTCATAAAAATCAGTAAATAGAGCTATAATATCTCCTTTTATAACTTCCCAGAACGCCTGGTAGAACTCTGATGGGAATCCATCAGGTCTAGGCGATTTATTGTGTTCCATCTGGAACACTGCCTCCTTAATTTCCGTCTCTGTAAACGGGGATGTGAGAAAGTCATTTTCCTCTTCCGTGACCTGGGGTATATCTTGGTTTTGGTATTCCACCACAGTAAAATTATTTTCCTCTGGTGGTCCAAATAAACCCTTGTAATAGTTTGTGATATATGCTTTTAATTCAGCATCACCCACTATTATCCCATCTTCTTGTTCTAATTTAAAGATTCGTTGTTTCCTATGTTTTCCATTAGCAACCAAGTGGAAGTATTGTGTATTATCATCACCTTCCAGGAGGTGTTTTGTTTTAGCTCTCTCGTACCATTTGGCTTCTTCCTCCCTCAGCAATTGTACTAATCGATCATTGAGGTAGCGCTTCATATCTAGATCCTGGTTTGAGAGCACGGTAATTTCCGCCTTTTTGTCAAGCTCATCAATCATAGAGACTAATTTCTTCTTCTCTTTTTTATTATGGCCTGCTGTATTTTTGGCCCACCCTCTCAGGAATTGCCTGAGGGATCGAATTTTATTTTGCCATTTCTCTATGGCTGAGTTTCCTTTGTTTTCTGATTGCCACACATCTGCAACCAAATCATGGAAACCATCTCTCAAAAGCCAACCCTGTTCAAATTTAAATAGTGGTGGTTGTTTATTATGAGAGGAGGCACCTGTGTTTACTAGCAAAGGTGTATGATCTGAATTATTTCTAGCTTTAGCCACTATTGAGGTAAGCGGAAATTTTTGTTCCCACTCAGTACTAGTTAAGACCCTGTCTAACTTCTCGAAAGTTGGGTCATCCCCACTGCTTGCCCAAGTGTAATGGCGCCCCGACAGCTCTATCTCCCTGAGATCAAGAGACTGAATAACCATATTAAAAAGATCAGGCCATTTCCTATCAAAATTGCCTTTATTTTTATCTCCAGGGCGACGCATAATATTGAAGTCACCTCCAATCATGTAGGGTAGTGACTCTTTACTACAAACGTGCGCCATTTCTGCTAAAAAAATTTATTTATATTGTTGTTGTGCAGGACCATATACTGCAAACAATGCCCATTTAAAATCATCTTGTTTATTTTGAAGAATGAATTTGACATAAAAGTCGCCTTCATCAATAGCTCCGATATGAAAGACCGTTAGATCCACTCCAAGGAGTATTCCCCCAGAACGGCCATAAGGTGGCATCAGTGCCAAATAAAATCTTTGCCCCACAAAGTTTCTTAAGAGTCGAATTTGAGAAATGATTCCGACATGTTTCCATGAGAGCAATGAAATCAATTTGCTCCTCTTTAACTATATCTTCCAAATACCCATGTTTAGCCAAGTCACCGAGACCTCTGCTATTCCAGAAAATTCCTTTCATTTGAGACTCAGCTTGGAAGGTGTTAATGGTTTTGTGGGTAGAGATCCCCCTTTGTTATTTTTCCTCGAAAAGGTCCTTTTCTTGCGTTGTGAAGCTATGAGCTCACAACAAACGTGGTCAAGGCCTTCCTCTGACGCACGCTCATAAAAATCCCCACAAATGTGGTTGAGCTGTGCATCTAATAAATCTTCTTCTTCCTCATCCAGGTTAATGTTAGGAGAGGACGATTTGCTGCTACTAAAAAGGTTTTTAGCCGAAACCTTTAACCTATCTAATTCTATATTTTTAATGGAAGTAACAGAAGATGAAATAAGGCTATTATCTCTACCCAAAGAAACTCCTAGGTTGTTAATTCTAGAAGTAATAGCAGAATCAGAAATAGATGGGAAAGAAATGCAATTACCTGGATCCATTGCATTTTTTGCCACCAAATTCTTAGCCTTCTCCATCAAACTTATATCCCCCATTGCAGCAGCCCGCTTGCTAGCCCTTCTGTCCATCGCCTTGACTCCAGAGGGTGTAAATAAATTGATCTCTTCAATGCCTATAACAAAGTCCAGAAGCTGAAGTGCATTTGCCATAGCCAAATTAGAAAGATTTGCACGGATGTCGTTCCTCTTAGCTAAAGCTTGTAACTTGTAACGTGGAAGTCCATGGTAATTTGGACTCGCCATTGGTAATTTTGTCTCCTGCAAATCATCAACAACCACCATTTTGGGAACGTCCTCAAGCCCAGATCGCTCAAGAAATGTCCCCTGGTTGCCAACCTGCACCTCCTACACCCACATCTCAGATCTTGTACCATCCTGCAGCAACTTAGAATACCCTTCACTGTCCCTTTGCAAATCAGTGTCATCTAGCTTCCCGCCTATGATTGAGGCACCCACCGTGTGCATACCAGGTATTTCTAAATTTTCAACAAAGTTGCTGGTTTTATTTTCAAAAACACTGGCCGCTACACCCAACTTCACAATCAAGTTAGTCTCAGAAGCCAACATCGTGTTAGGAGCCATGCTAATCTCATTTGGGTCGTCAAAATGAACAAGTTCAGCAGCAATATTGTTACTAATCTCCTTTAGAACCCCATCGACTGCCAAGTCAAAAACATTCGCAACATGTTCTAATGCAATTGGCTCTATATCTGTTGGGGCTTGATCATTTGGTATTTCATTTTTCTGTTTAGATGCCGAAATTGTTGAATCAGAGGACGCAGCCCCGTTATTATTTTTCTCCACATCTTCCATCTCTTGGTCTGTTTCTTTATTTTGATCCCCCTTGTCTAAGTCAGCAACCTCATCAAATTCATCTGGTTCCCCACTGTTATCAGTGACAACATGGTCAATTTTGAAGAAAATTTCATAAAGGCAGTCATCTACCACTATGTCTGCAGCATCCGGGATGCAATTTGCATCAAGGACCGCCACCATTAGCCGAACCACCCTTGTCTTCTACATCTGAGCGTAAAATAGCAAGAAGGATCGAGTGCAGCCTGCTAATACTGATCAACCCCTGCAATCTGTTCCTTTTTCAGTTTTGACCCCAATTTCCCTCCACTCTACGTAGTAACTAATGGTAACCAATTAAATTAGTCATGGGCAAATAACTAGAAAAGATTAGTATTAGCTCGCGCGCGCGGCTTCAAGGAAGGCATCAGACAGATAGATCCTGCATGCCAATCTCCTCTCCTCGCGGCCTGGTCACTGGTCAGGTCTCTCCCTCCCTCCCTCCCCTCTCTCTCTCTGCAAAGACGAATTTTAGACACATGTGGACCCCTAAACACCCGAAATTCCATTTTTGGCAACCAAACCAAAAAAATTCCGTTTTTGGACCCCCTCCCGACCGCGCGTCCTCCGTGTGCCGCCATGTGTCCTGGTCATGCGGTGCGGTACCGCGACGATCAAGATCGCTCACCCGGCCGTGCGGTACTGCATCACACGACCGGCTCGCCTCGCGCCGAAGCGCACGACCCATTCGCCGGCGCGCGTCTCCGCCGGACGCGCTCGCTGCCGCTCGAGTGCGTGTCTCCCGCCCGACCGTGCGTCTGCCGTCCCGACTGCACGTTTGCCGCTCCCGACCGCGCGTCTGCCCGCCCGACCGCGAGAATCTCCTGCCGACCGCGCGATTCCCTCTCCTGTCTAATCCCTCCACCGAAAGCATCACGGGCTGGCTCTTTTGAATCTCTTTTGACGGCTGCTCGCACACGCGTCTGCACCCCGGTTGCATGGCCCCTCTGCATGAGTGATGAATGGGCATTTAAATGGATCGAAGAACAGATACATATGGTACAGGAAGCTCATTTGCATTCGGAGTGAAGATCGAGCGAGAGCGAGGGAGGCAGTGAAGAAAAGTGAGGAGCGAAAGCTGGAAGATTTGAGTTGTTTTCGTTTGGAATCAGCGGATTTGGCAAGTACAAAAGTTGTAGATCGTCTCATGAGCTTCAAGAAGAGGTAAGTTTTGTGCCTGTGCAACTATAATTTTATGTATGTCATTAGTCTATAATTAAGCAAATCATGTTTTGGTAATGTTATTTTATGTCAATCATTGATACGGTATGTATTTGTAGCAAATCTTCCATATGTTAGGCATGATGTATTGTAGTGTATGTAATGTTGTACTCTGTTAGTTGTGTGTATTGTAGTGTAGTTTATTGATGTGCGAAAATATGAACTTGCAGATGTGTAGACGTTGAGAAAAGTACATATTTATCTTAGAGCATTCGTAGGTGATAACGATAGTAGCAGGCTTAGGAACATACAAGCAGTACACTTAGGGAAGAAGTGCGTACAGTGCGGTAGGTGGTAAAAATAAATTGCAAATAAATTTGGTACAGTACAATTAAAATGCAATAACAGAAATACAAAGTTATAGTACAAATAAATAAAGCATGTATGATGTAAAAGTTAGAAAAGAAATGTAGGAACATTAGTAATTGGTTTTTTTTTGCATTAATTGGAAAAAAACATGCAATACAAAGTTGTAGTGAAAATAAAAACAAAAGTATAGATTGAGAAATAAAAATATTAGTAATCGATATTGTAGGTCATAGGAATAAGTAATTTGATGTATGTTAGAATTGTAGTGAAAATAAATTGTAGTTTTACAAATACAAAACATATACTAATCGATTTTATAGGCGGTAGGAAGATGTATGAAATACCGCACTGTTAATGTTACAATGGGGTAGTGGGTGTTTGAGGTAAAATAAAAACATATACCAATGCAAATAAAAATGAAATGAATATGTAATTTGATGTATGTTAGAATTTGTTTAATGGTACGATTGTTACATGCTGTGTACTAAAATGGTTGATTATGCACTTATGGTAGGTACGCAATGGCTGACATTCAACAAATGTTCGTGTTTTATGGGAGTGGTCTCGTACGTGATGGGCCGTATGGGGCGGACCTATCAAATTGCGAGCGGACCGTGATCCGGGCACCCGGTCTGAGCGCCATGAGCTTGTCTGAGCTACGGAGGTGTGCCCGTTCGGCGTTCGATCGACACACCGCAAGGAAGAAGTTACGGATCGAGGCAGTCTATGCCTCAATGGTGGGTGATGGAAGGGAGAGCATATGGCAACTTCTGAAGGTGACCAATGACGCCTCATGGGCGAACTACATGGAGGTCGTGTGCAACCCTGATGCTGCGATATATGGTAGGCCAATGGTGTATGTCGAGTTCGTGGAGAGGGCAGAATCTTCAGCCATGGTTGGCTCAGATGCCGCTGGTGGAGATGTAGTGCCTGGGTTCATCTCCGGCGGCCATGAAGACGCTTCTGCGGGAGAACATGTGGGCGAGGAAGTGGGTGATGAAGACGACAGGAGGCGTCACTACTAGAAAACCCTCCCTATAGTGACGCTTTATTTATATGTTAAATACGCTTTATTTCGTCTTTATGGGAATATAGGCACGCTTTTATAAAGCGTGTCACAAGCGTCTTCGTATGGACCGTGTCAGGGCTTGTAGAGACGAATTCTTTAAGCGTGTCAAGGATATAAAATGACGTTTCATAGAGACGTTAGTTGCGTGATTACACATATTGATACACTTTTATAGATACACTTATATAATGTGTCTATTAGTGTAGTTACGTAATACAATAACGCTTTATTGCGTATTAAGAAAATATAGAGACAATCTTATAGATACGTTTAACTTGTGTGTTTACTATTATAGTCACGTTTTATTGTGACGCCTTATTGCGTACTGAGAAGTATAGAGACGCTTTAATAGTTGTGTTCATATTGCGTGCTTAATTATATAAACACGTTATATAATAACACCTAGCCACGTGCTAAGAAATGTAGAAACGATATCATTTGTGTCTTAAGAAATATAGAGACAGTTTCATACATGCATTTATATATTTCATGTTTACTAAATAGACACGTTATATATATAGTGATTTTGACACTTTCGTAAATGTATCTATATTGTGTGTCTATTAATAGTAACACCTTACATATTAGCTAGTGAGAAGGGAAACCATACATATAATCGCATTGAAAAATCTGTTCTCTGCCATCACAAAACAATTCACTTTATAAAACCAACAAGTAACTGCTTTACTGCAATTAACCAGACAATGTTCATTAAGAAGCATAAACAAAGTGGTATCATACAAATATTTCTAATTTCTCTAATAGCTATAATCTATCTTGTTCACTCGAAAACTTGTAGCTTGGCATTCCATCTGCATCCATTTACACCCTTCCATCATGCTGAAAGACAAATTGAAAAAGAGATTAGGTTGGTGGACATGTATTTTGACCAAATATATCAAACATTATAAGAATGAAGCATACAAAGTTCTTACGGATTTGAATTGAACTCTTAGGTTTTCTTCACCTACAATGAGGCATCTGTTTAGATGAATAACACAATTTCAAGAAATTACATAATTGTAAGGTAGTCAGCTAAAAAAAGAGAAACTTACATGTGGATGGGGCTAAAGCAATAACATAGCCAATAGCATCCTGACTCTTATTTGAATATCAAACAATGGTGTAGGTAACATCTCATCACCATTGTGCCACCGTCAATATTTTCAAAACTATCACCATGTATGGTTTATTTCGTGTGCTATCAGTAGTCACTGATATCTCGAAACACAGGCGCGGCTTTGTCGCGCTCTCTTTGGATAGGGAGAGTCCATGTATATAAGTTTGGTGGTCTAACATTGATGCCCAGTTCATTTGAGCTGTGCAACACCAAAGCAGAGATATCACATTTTGAGTCATGCAAGACCAAAATAGAAATATCACATCTTTAGAAACAGATGGAATAGCATAAATGAGATGTGAAGTAGAATCAGATTGTTAGAATAAACAAATGAGATGACTATTAAATTCAACATCACTAAGTTAATCATAGCTCGAATAGAAGATAAATGGCATAAAGCAGGATCACATCAGCATCTAGCATCACTGAGTTGATCTCAGCATGAATGAATGATAAAAAGCACAGAGCAGGATCACATCAATCTAGCAAAGATTGAGTTAATCATAGCAAGAATTGACTATAAAAACAGAGAGGACCACATCACCTGGCTCATAGCTTGTTTAATCATTTCTTTTGCAGCTTCTATCTGCTTCTTATTCCCAGTAACATGTACAATTCTTTCAGTCAAATGTTAAAGGTAAGAGAAGAGGACCTTGCTGAATATGCCTCACTGAAACAACTTTCCAAGCACTTCACCACTAAATCAGGGTTTGGATCAATAAAGAAAGCCACCTGATGCATTCAAAAACTTGTGTAAACATATGTACAATGCTCATTTTTTTCATTTTACAGTAACACTAAGCATGCCATATATTGGCTGAAGTGTTCCGCCTAGATCACTGGGGAGTGGTTTCTCCTATGAAAAAGTGGGATATGCTGGCTTCTTATAGGGTGAAAGGTTGTAAACAGAATTCAATCGGTGCTGACTATTGAAACCCCTAAAGTAGGAAATTTTGAAATCAGTAGTTAGTATACTCACAGAATATCGCTCTTTACCAACAGTAACAACACGATGCAGTGTAGATCTACAAGTTACAGGAAAAATACATAAGAATAAAAATTCATATACAAGGTTTTATTTTAGAACAGAAGTGCATGAGGCATCACCAAAAGAACCCCAAAAGAACCTTGTCAGTAGAATCTAAATAACTATACCACCAGAAGGGTGAACATGTTCTCAACTACCGATAGGTGTAAAGGGTGAACATGTTCTCAACTGCTGATAACACATGTACTATCATTCCAATTCCACGGGCAACATAATTTAATGCACTGAATCGAGGATAGGTGTAAAGGGTTAAGTCATGAGACCTTTTTCCCCTTTTGAGCAGCTAAAAAAAATTCTTTTGTAGTTTCTAACTACCCTGTATAATATTAGGATAATATAAACGATAGTAGAATAAATTTCATATAGATGTGACAACAATGTCCAAAACTACAAATATTGAGGAATGGAGGAACTGTCAATCACAAAATATAACAGCCATAAACCCAAACAAATCTATTTTCTCAGAAAAACAACTATATAACCAAGCAAGAGAAGGATGCTAGAAGCAGAATGAACATACTCTTCGGTCAACGTTGCAGGCCGTTTCAGAGAAGGATCGGCTTCGAGACGGACTGGTTTATTTAGTGAAAGCTTCACAAGTTCATCTATTTCTTCTGTCATTGTAGCAGAGATAAGCATTGTCTGCCTTCTTTTAGGACACATGCGAATCTGCATTTATTATCAAACAAAAGTGCATTATGGATGAAAGCACTGTGGATTGTTGTAGATTTTCAAAATCACTGCAAAAATTAATTTCCACCATCCATAACTCCTTTCATCCAAACATACCAGTGATCAGGTTTTTTCCTCATGAAAAGCTCCCAAGTGGATAAAGGAAGATGATAAAAGAATCAATCTTATGGATGTTCGATAATAACTAGATACAAAGATAGGACCCATGAAGATTTATATGGCCAATTTTGGATTGTTGGACCTTATGCTGCCTTCTTCTCGTAGGCCAGCTCACACCTGCTAGCTGCCGCAGTCCCCCCTCTCCCCGGCTCCAATGATGTCACTCATCCCACACAATCCATACTTGGCCATCACAAAACAAGAACAAAGTAGAAATATCACCTAGACATGTCTTCTCCGGGTGTTGAGATAAGTCAAGCACACATCCAGGATTTAATTAGGACTCTTACCTCAGTTTTAGTATTTGTTCAAATGAGGAATGTGCTTGAATTGTTTTCATCCCAAAAAAAAAGAAATGGGAGTAACATGTATGGTACTTTTGGGTATTTTTATGCAATGTTTTTCTAATTTTTGTATGATATTAAACATATAAAACCACTGTGAATATTCCTGTGTAATCTATTCCGACCTGTAGGAAGCACCAGAGGAGGTTGAGGATGGCGACGACCCAGAGGAGCGC
This sequence comes from Dendrocalamus sinicus, assembly GCA_036346575.1. Taxonomy (NCBI): domain Eukaryota; kingdom Viridiplantae; phylum Streptophyta; class Magnoliopsida; order Poales; family Poaceae; genus Dendrocalamus; species Dendrocalamus sinicus. Next base: position 2,543,679 of record CM070670.1, read on the forward strand.
GTAGTAGATGACGACGACAACATGGGAGCGAACGTAGCCTAGCCGCCGGAGGCTCTGTCGGGCCTGCCACGCCAGGAAAGCCCACAACGCCGGCGGCAGCATCACCTGCCGGTGTACCACGCCCCATGGCACTCCGACAACCACCACATTGGCCCCGACACCCCCGACGGCGGCGACCTGGTGGCCGACGTGTTGACCTCCGGCACCACCGACTGTGCCATGGTGCCCTCCACGAGCCGTCTCCGCATTGGTGGCGCGGACCGAGTGAGCCGAGGTAGCTAGGGTTTGGGGGTGGGGGATCAGATCGCGTAGTGTGGAGATTGCTGAAGCGGTAATGGAGGCAGGGCGAAGTCTGCGCTATTGAAGTCGGCGTCGGGGGCCGTGGCAGAGGAGGACGAGGAGGCGGTGGAGAGGACAAGGAGAGGGGTCGGGGTGGGAACTAGGGCTAGGGTTTGGAGGGGGCAGAGGGCTCAGACAAAGCGGCGCATGGCGACGGAGGAGGCGGCCAGCCGGCAGCAGGGGCGGAGGGTTTAAGGGGAGGTTGGGGGAGGCGAGATGGAGGATGGGGGGAGGCGGAGAGGGGGGATGCGCGGGGAGGTTGGGGGAAGGCTCAGGTGAGGATGGGGAGGCGCGGTGGAGGATGGGGGGAGGCGGAGGGAGGGGAGGCGCGGGGAGGTTGGGGGGAGGCAGAGGGAGGGGAGGCACGGGGAGGAGATGGGGGGATGCACATGGGAGGTGGAGGAGTGAGGCGTGGGGAGGAGGGGTAACGCAGTCGAGTGGGGCAGCGGATTTCAGTGTGACTTAACTCCGTATCGGCCGTCCATCTCTGATCACTGCTCAGATTATTTCTAACTCTTTTGATTTTTTTTACTTCTAGTTTTTAGTTTTTTACTTTCATCTTTTTCAAGCTTTTTTCTTTTTCCTTATATTTCTTTATATTATCTGTGTTAAAATAACCTTTTTTATTTTTTAAAAATAGGTTATTTTAACACAGATAATATAAAGAAATATAAGGAAAAAAGAAAAAAAGCTAGAAAAAGATGAAAGTAAAAAAACTAAAAACTAGAAGTAAAAAAATTAAAAGAGCTAGAAGTAATCTGGACGGTCGATACAGAGATGGACGGTTAAGTCACAGCATGACTTAGCAAAGCTCAGTCAAAGAATCCGCGCCGAGCTGGGGCATAGAGGAGAACGGACCTACCACCAACTGCAATTTTTAAGTAGTAGAGATATCATGAAAATTTATAAAGTGATTAGGATTTTACATATTATATAATGGCCAATGCTTTTAAATAATACTACTGGGATTTTACATATTATACAGTTAGCTAACCAAATATCTGATTATGCTAATAACTAACAGAGACAGGACAAAAGGTAGTACACTTACAGCAATAAAAATTTGGACCATAGATACTACATAAGTTGAGAGGCTGAAGGGTGAAGTTTGATTTCATACAGATCCTTCACAAAGTTTAAGGGTGAAGTTTGATTTCATACAGATCCTACGCAACTTGTTGAGAGGCTGAATTATACAGTCAATTCGTAAGATATAAATCTACCTGCTATAATACTCGTATCCACACACGGGTAAAATTATTTACCCATACCTATATCCGTGCGGATAAAAATACCTGACGGTTAACCCACTGCATAATTCACACCCACTGCAGACAACAAAACTCAAGAATATATCATACGATCAAAATCACATGTCGAAAAATATCTGTACGTAAATGTCGACAATAACAACCTAGCAACAAAAGTTCACCAAATAAAAGTCTAATAGTCATAGATTTGATAGTTGACCTAGGCCACAAGTGTGTTTTTATGCTATCTTAGGTTAAATTTATGAGGGTACATATATGTCCGAGCCAGGTATAAAATTACCTACGTGTTCGCAAGTACGGGCAGTATGCAGGTGTTGAAACTTGCAAGGCTCAAAAAGGCATGAAACGATCGAATTTTGGGAGTCAAACTACATAATAAGTCTTTGGTATGCAAAAGTTATGCCTATTTTACTGTATTGTTGTCCGCTAACACCGAACAAAACTCTGGATCCGTACTAACGTATAAAGTTGTGTATACAATCCTACTAATAGATTTTAATGAGGTTTTAAAGTATTAAATAAATCTTAACATTTTGCAACTAACGATATTCACATATAAATGTTTTTAGCATTTTTTTTTCCTAATGACCTTCACAAATTGGTTTATAGGTTGATGGTTAGCACTCACAATGGTTGTATGAATTCAATCTCTTCTATTGGACTCATGGTCCTAGTTTTTGTTTGTTTCTTCTAATTCCACAGTTGAAAAAGATAAAAAAAAATGTTGCATTAAGATGGACTCGAACTAGAGACCTACCTATTAAATTAATTAAAAATATAAATAAAGCTGCAATAAAGGGCCAAACCACCACACTAAGAAACCTTTTTCTTTATAAACTGATATTTTATTAGACAAAATATCACACTTAATAAAACAACACACTAATATTGGTAACTTAATTAGCTGCAACGAACGTCCATGTGGAGACGTGATGGACTGATGGCGCGATTGAGAATGCCTCGGATGACTGGGAAATTGGGAAGCTGCTGTGCCGGTTGTTTGATGCGCTTTACGACGTGTCTACATGCTACGGATGGTCAAAAGTATCTGAAATTTCGTGTCATATTGAGATATTTCTAATATCAAAGCAAAAAACATTTTTAATATGTATGCAGATAGTTGTTTGTTACGCTTTGCAACGTGGCTAGATGCTATTGATGATTTAAAGCGTGTCTAAATCCGTGTCATTTTGAGACGCTTTTAGTATCATGTCAAAAAGCATCTTTAGATGGCTATGGACGCTTGTATGATACGCTTAACAACATGTCTAGATGCGATTAACGATTAAAAGTGTGTCTAACACCGTGTCATTTTGAGACGCTTTCAATATCATGTTAAAAAGTGTCTTTAGATGCCTTTTGACGGTGAAAGTGTTGGTGATATGCCCTAGAGGCAACATGGAGATGTTGAATATATCACATACTATGTTTATGATACATTGCTTTGTTCCTTGAAATAGACATTATCATTATTGATCAATGAGTATGTGACTTATTCATGAGACTCTTAATGCCAAAATGTTGCTATTTCTAAATGATCCCTGATCATATATCATATGAGGAACAAATATGATTCAAAGATCAGCATATGTATTGATTGATGATCATGTCTCATGGATCATGGTATGGAGATACCAAATCAATAATATGGACATGTGTTAGTGAACATATGTTGGATAGACCCGCCATGAGACACTGCAGAGATTCCATGTGTCATTAGTTGGTCTCAAGTAGTGTTTATGTAGAATCCTTAGACTTGAGATCATCATGGTTCCCAATATGCGTAGTAGCCTATTTTGGGACTACTAACCACTACTCCGAATCGGGTAGTCATAAAAGTAGTCTTCGGGTTTGCTATGAAACATGTAGTGGGATGTGAATGATCAAGATAGAATTTGCCCTCCTTATGGGAGAGATATCTCTGGCCCTCGATGTAATGGATTATGAAAGTGCATGGCCATGCCAATGTGATTGAGGAGTCAATCACAAGTTTATAATCTATCACGGAATCGAGAGAGTGATTGAGCTATTAAGAGGATGACACAGTCTCGCCTTGAGCTTAATCTATATCGTGAGGCAAAGGGATTCGTACATGAGAACATTACGAGTTCAGTGATATGATCTTTACGTATACTTTGGGGTTAATATGTCTTGCTAGAGGCCGCTATTTTTCCGGTCGCGACCAAGTATACGTGAACCTCTGGTCGCACACTTAACGGGTTGGAACACTAATTCGAATGTGATTCGGATGTGGGCTCAATTCGGATAGAGATCCGGATAGACTCCTATTGGGCCTCGGTCCACGAGGCCCAAGTGAGGAGGTCTATATATTTGGAGGCGGGGGTGAGGATGTACGCTCGTTCCTCCCGAGCAAAACCCTAGCCGCCACCTCCCGAGCCAAACCCTAGCCGCTCGCGAGTCTTTGGTACACTCGCGATCGGCGCCCAGCCCGGACGTGTGGATACCGGTGGGCGGGCGCTCGTTGCGGTGTTGATCGGCATCAACAAACTACGATTGGATCCGCTCGTGGTGTGGTTGATCACGTGGAGGAGACGATCTGTTCGGGACGATCGGCTACTTCCACTACTACCTCGGCGCGCGTGGTTGGATCGGCTTCTCCAACTCTTCTTCGCTGCGGCTGGCGTCTAGTGGTAACGATCTATGATCCTCCTTAGCATGATGTCTGGTGTGCGCGGTAGAAATTTTTATTTTCGCTATCGTAGCTTACGCGCGTTCCTTGATGGTATCGAGCCATCTTGCTTAGTTTGCGATCGGATCAGCGCATATGATGATATGCGGTTGTAGTAGATCGGATCTATTACGATCTAGATCGGTCGGTTCATGTGATGAATCGATGGTAGCACGAGTTGATGAGATCAATCGGTGAATAGGGGTTGGATGAGGCACAGATTGTATCACTACTAGTGCCCTAGAGATTGTCTCGGATCGGCATAAGGTGGTTATGTCGAATACTAGTAGGATACGAATCGATAGCCTCGGGCGGTGGGAATACTAGTGCCCTAGAGATTGTCTCGGATCGGCATAAGGTGGTTATGCCGAATACTAGTAGGTTACGGATCCGATGGCCTCGGCCCGAGGTTACGGATTTCGTAGGGTGTTGGCGCTGCCACGAACCCGCGGGGCGGCCCTCGACCCCCGCCGGCCGACCGGCCAGCGGGACCGCCGTGCGCACCGCCTTGTATAGCGTCATGGGTTCACATCGTTAGGTAGAATACGATTCTACGTCTAACTTGTTTTTGCAGAGAATGATGTGAATGGTATGGCCCTATATCTTATTGGAATGTATGAGATGTATGTGATGCATGTAACATTCGTTCATGGCTGCGTGTCATGATTATTTCAGCTATTGCTAGCTGTCTATATTGTATTTAACGACTGCGTGTCGACCTTAATGCTTGAATCTATCTTTGTAATCTTCAATTTCTAGCTATTATAGGTAGTAGCCTAGTTTTGAGATTACAAGCTTTCAAGCATGGTGGCCTAAAGGAGTGATGTGGAGGATGGAGATCGTCTACACCTACATGGAGATGGAGATCACCATTTTTGGGCCATACTACTTCACGATTAAATGTGTTTATACGTGATATTATCTATCTTATTCTTATGCAATGTTTTTGTGATATGTTGCTTTGGTAGGATAGAATCCTCATAAAATTAGGTGTTCATGCCCTTCCATATGTTGCACCAAAAGATAATGATCACCGCATGGTAGGTCTACCAAAGTAGAGTGCCGTCGATTATCATCATTATTTGGGGTAGATGTCGGACATCTACATGCGGAAGCATTTGGTTTACTTAACAAGGTTATCAAAACAGTTTTGGACCTTGGGGCATAGGTTGGGGCAGGGCATATTGATGTCACCCAACAAGCAAGAGTCACATAGAGATGTGATTAGCAAGGTGTTGCTTACCCATGTCACTAGTTTTCTAGCCGTGATGCCAAAGCTCACTAGGAATTTGTGAAATGAGGATCTTGACCCACTATGTGACTTAGAGGAGTTTTGTTGCAAAACACATAGTGGGAGTCTTTTGTTAAATAGTTTAATAAAAGATGAACATAAACATAGTGCTAAACTTTGCATATTCTTTGTTGTAGATCATGTCAACTAATGCCGCATCCAGTTCTTTTAATTTGCGATCTATTCTTGAGAAAGAAAAACTCAATGGAACGAACTTTATGGATTGGTATCGCAACTTGAGAATTGTTCTCAAGCAAGAGCGCAAGGAGTATGTCCTTGAGTCTCATTATCCCGATGACTTGCGATAATGCTCTGCGGTGCGCACGAAGAGCTTATGAGAAGCAAACGAATGATTACCTTGATGTGAGTGTCTCATGCTTGCCACAATGTCCTCTCGAGCTTGAAGCAATATGAGAACACGGATGCCTACAATATCATTGTGGGGTTGCGTGGTATGTTTGAGAACCAAGCAAGGGTGAGAGGTTCAACACTTCAAAGTCCTTGTTTGCGTGCGAGCTTGCGAAGGAATCCGTCACCCTCATGTGATTAAGATGATTGGCTACATTGAGAGTCCGGAAAAGCTTGGTTTTCCCTTAGCCAAGAGTTGGCTCACGATGTGATTCTCGATCGCTCCCCGAGCTTTGAGCCATTCATATTGAACTATCACATGAACAACATGGATAAGACCTTGGCGAGTTGCATCGGATGCTAAAAGTCGCGAGGAAAGCATTAAGAAAAGCAGCAATCATGTGATGATGATGCAGAAGGCAAGGGCAAGCCCAATGTCAAGAAAGGCGCGGTCAAAGAAAGTTAGCTCCGATGAGATCGCGAGCGGTTCTAAGGCCAAGCAAGTCAAGAAGGGCGCTGCTCTAATGCGATTGTTACTCTGTAAGCAATCGAGTCATTGGAAAAGGCGCCCAAAGTACTTGGAGGATCTTGAGAAGAAGAAGTGAAGTACGACTTCCTCTCCGGTATAAATGTTATAGAGATCAATCTTGCTACTTCATCCACCGATTCTTGGGTATTTGATACCGGATCGGTTGCTCACCTTTGCAAATCGTTGCGGGGCTAAGAAGAAGTAGAAGTTTGAGGAGGAGCGAAGTGGATCTTGGCGTTGGCAATGGAGCAAAAGTTCTGCTGCGGTCATTGTTGGCACCATGCCATTGTCTTTACCTTCGGATTAGTTTTGGAATTGAATAATTGTTATTGTGTTCCATCTCTTTCCAAGAACATTATTTCGCTTCATGTTTGCAAGCGAAGGTTATGACTTTAGATCTGTGAACAATGGTTGTTCTCTTTATTTCAAAGATATGTTCTATTGTCATACTCCATTGGTGAATGGGTTATATGTTCTTACTCTTGAAGAGTCACGGTCTATAACATTAATGCAAAGAGGCAACGTTCGAATGATTTAAATCCCACGTTTATTTGGCATCGTCGCTTAGGTCACATAAATGAGAAACGCATGGAGAAGCTCCATAGAGATGGTATTCGCACTCATTTGATTTTGAATCATTTGAGACATGCGAATCTTGTTTACTTGGCAAGATGACAAAGGCACCTTTCACGGTCAAGGTGAGCGGGCAAGTGACTTATTGGCACTCGTACATTCGATGTATGTCGACCAATGAGCTCAATAGCCGAGAGGGGTTTTCAGTACTTCATAACTTTTATCGATGACTTTAGTAGATATGGGTATATCTACGATGAAGCATAAGTCTGAATCCTTTGAAAAGTTCAAAGAATTCCAAAATGAAGTGCAAAATCATTTAGGCAAGACAATCAAGTTTCTACGATCGATCGTGGAGGCGAGTATTTGAGCCATGAGTTTGGCAATCATCGAAGGATTGTGGAATTGTTCCACAATTGACTCGCCAGAACACCTCAATGGAATGGGGTATCTGAGCGGAGAAATCGCACCTTATTAGATATGGTGCGCTCCATGATGAGCCAAAGTGATCTTCCGTTGTCTTTTGGGGTACGCTCTTGAAACAATTGCTTTCACACTAAACGAGGTTCCATCAAAATCAGTAGAAAAGACACCATATGAGATGTGGACGGGACAACGCCCTAGCTTGTCTTTTCTTAAGATTTGGGGATGTGAGGCTTATGTAAAACGTTTACAATCTGATAAGCTCGGTCCTAAATCGATAAATGCTTCTTTATCGGGTATCCTAAGGAAACAAAAGGATATTACTTCTATAATCAAGGAGAAGGCAAAGTGTTTGTCGCTTGGCATGGTGTCTTCTTAGAGAAAGAGTTTCTCTCAAGAAGGGATAGTGGGAGCACGGTGCAACTTGAAGAAATTCGAGAAACACCTGAAAACGTTTCAGCTCCTACAGAACCACAACAGGATGAACAAACTGTTGAAGAACCTGTTGTGGACACACCGGCACCACGTAGGTCAGAGAGGTCACGTCGTGCATGTTGGAAATATGCCCTAGAGGCAATCATAGAGATGATGATATTTCGTTGTATCCATGATTTAATAAATGTTCCTTGAATATTGCCTTTGTGTTGATTAACAAGTATGTGACTTGTTTGTGAAACTCTTTACTTATATGGTTATTCTAAAGTTGTCCCTAGTCGGAGTTCATGTGAGGACACACGTGAATAATGGATTAGCACATGTATCGGTTGATGACCATGTTTCACAGGTCATAGACATGGAGATGTCAAACCAATAATGTGGACACATGTTTAGAACATGGGGTTGGACCGACCCAACATGAGACATAACAATTATAGTTATGGTTCTCTCTCTACACAATGTGTACGCCTTGTCCTTAGACCTGAGATTGTCGCATGTACTTGAGATGTGAATCGACCTACTTAGGGGCTATCAAACGCTACTTCAGAATCGGGTAGTTATAAAGGTAGTTTTCGGGTTTGTCATGAAGCATGCTACGAGGCATGGTCATCAAGATGGGATTTTCCTCTCTACCGAGAGAGATATCTCTGGGCCTCGAGTGATCGGATCAGAAATGCATGGCCATGCTACTTAAGGTTAAGAGTTAACCTAGTAAGGGATTCGGATCACGGATCGAGAAAGAGTGGTCAGCTTGGAGCTCGACCAAATATCGTGAGGCAAAGGGATTGGCATGTACATAAAGTTGTGATGGTTCGTTCGATATGATCTTTATGTATGTTTAGGAGTTGGCACGTCTTGCTAGAGGTCGCTACCAACTATTGACCGAGTAGGTAAACTCGTGTCATGTCTAAACATACGTGAACCCATAGGGTCACACACTTAAGGGCTGAAGCCTAATTCGGATTGGATCCGGTTGGGTGGTATTGAGTCCTAATGGGCCTCCATTCGCTGAAGCCCATTATAAGGACGTCTATAAAAGGAGGGCAAGGCGCACGGGGTTGGTAGAGATTTTCGTGACCTCCTCAAACCACGGCCGCCACCCTCCCACGCCACGGCGCTCGCGCGGATCTAGTAATCCGGCGTGCGTCGCTTCTCCCGCACGTGTGGATACCTTTTGGCGGCGCTGCATCGTAGCGTTTGGGCGAACCGCAAGAGAGGAGTTGTACGTTGGACGCGCGGCGAGGACGAGGAAGTAGTACGACTACTCGCCCGACGTCTTTGCATCGGCGTGTACGACTACTCGCCCGACGCGTCTGCATCAATTCCGCACTGCGCGTCTAGTGGTAATTCCGTGATCTATAAGCTGCAGTGATCTTGGTTTACGGGCATAATTTTTATTAATTTGCGCTAGCGTAGCCTACCCGTAGTCCTTGATTGCACCGAGAGGTACATGTTCTTGACTACTCAACAACGGGACATATTGTTGTTAGACAACGATGAGCCTAAGACCTATGAAGAAGCGATGGTGGGACGGACTACGAGAAATGGCTTGAAGCTATGAGATCCAAATTGAATCCATGCAATAATCAAGTTTGGAACTTGGTTGATCCACGATGGTGTTAAAACCATTGAGTGCAAATGGATTTTCAAGAAAAGATAGACATAGATGAAAATGTTCACATCTATAAAGCGCGATTGGTGGCCAAAGGTTTCAAACAAATTCAAGGTGTTGATTATGATGAAACTTTTCGCCGTCGCAATGCTAAAGTCTATTCGGATCATTCTAGCGATTGCTGCATATTTCGACTATGAAATATGGCAAATGGATATCAAAACAGCTTTCCTTAATGGAAATCTGAGTGAGGATGTGTACATGACACAGCCCACGGGTTTTGTCGATCCGCAATCACCGAAAGATATGCAAGCTGCAAAGATCCATTTATGGATTAAGCGAGCATCTCGGAGTTGGAACATTCGTTTTGATGAAGTAATCAAAGGGTTTGGTTTCATCAAGAACGAAGAAGAGCCTTGTGTTTACAAAAGGCTAGTGGGAGCACACTCGTGTTTCGGTCTTATATGTGGATGACATATTCTCGATCGGAAATGACATTCCTATGCTCGAATCTGTTAAGTCTTCATTGAAAAATAGTTTCTCTATGAAAGACTTAGGAGAGGCGGCATATATTCAGGCATCAAGATCTATAGGGATAGATCAAGAAGGCTAATTGGATTAAGCCAAGATCGTACATTGACAAGGTATTGAAAATGTTCAACATGCAGATTCCAAGAAAGGCTTCCTACCTATGTCACATGGTATAAATCTTAGCAAGAGTCGGTGTCCTAGTACACCGATGAGCGGGATAAAATGAATGCGATTCCATATGCTTTGGCTATGGGATCCATTATGTATGCCATGCTTTGTACACGTCCGGATGTCTCGTATGCTTTAAGTGCTACAAGTAGATACGATCGAGATCCGGTGAAAGTCACTGGATTGCGTAAAGAACATCTTGAAGTACTTGAGAAGAACTAAAGATGTGTTCCTCGTCTATGGGGTGAGGAAGAGCTCGTTGTAAATGGTTACACCGATGCTAGCTTCCAAACCGACAAAGATGATTTTAGATCGCAATCTGGATTTGTGTTACTGCTGAATGGCGGTGCGGTGGTGGAAGAGTTCCAAGCAGAGACGGTTGCTGATTCTACATGAAGCCAAGTACATAGCAGCTTCGAAGCTGCTAAAGAGGCATTTGGATCAAGAAATTTATTTGTGAGCTTGGTGTGGTGGCTAGTGCCTCCGGCCCAATGGACCTCTTGTGACAATAGTGGGGCCATTGCGCAAGCCAAGGAGCCTAGATCGCACTAAAAGTCCAAGCACATTCTACGGCGATTTCATCTCATCCGCGAGATTGTGGAGAGGCGATGTGAAGATATGCAAAGTACAAACGGATTTGAACATTGCAGATCCGTTGACAAAGCCGCTTCCCACCAAAGCATGAGGCTCACACTAGGGCAATGGGTATTAGATACCTACATGGTTGACTCTAGTGCAAGTGGGAGATCTGTTGGTGATATGCCCTAGAGGCAACATGGAGATGTTGAATATATCACATACTATGTTTATGATACATTGCTTTGTTCCTTGAAATAGACATTATCATTATTGATCAATGAGTATGTGACTTATTCATGAGACTCTTAATGCCAAAATGTTGCTATTTCTAAATGATCCCGATCATATATCATATGAGGAACAAATATGATTCAAAGATCAGCATATGTATTGATTGATGATCATGTCTCATGGATCATGGTATGGAGATACCAAATCAATAATATGGACATGTGTTAGTGAACATATGTTGGATAGACCCGCCATGAGACAACGCAGAGATTCCATGTGTCATTAGTTGGTCTCAAGTAGTGTTTATGTAGAATCCTTAGACTTGAGATCATCATGGTTCCCAATATGCGTAGTAGCCTATTTTGGGACTACTAACCACTACTCCGTGAATCGGGTAGTCATAAAAGTAGTCTTCGGGTTTGCTATGAAACATGTAGTGGGATGTGAATGATCAAGATAGAATTTACCCTCCTTATGGGAGAGATATCTCAGGCCCTCGATGTAATGGATTATGAAAGTGCATGGCCATGCCAATGTGATTGAGGAGTCAATCACAAGTTTATAATCTATCACGGAATCGAGAGAGTGATTGAGCTATTAAGAGGATGACACAGTCTCGCCTTGAGCTTAATCTATATCGTGAGGCAAAGGGATTCGTACATGAGAACATTACGAGTTCAGCCGATATGATCTTTACGTATACTTTGGGGTTAATATGTCTTGCTAGAGGCCGCTATTAACGGGGTGACCGGAAAGGTGTTTCCGGTCGCGACCAAGTATACGTGAACCTCTGGTCGCACACTTAACGGGTTGGAACACTAATTCGAATGTGATTCGGATGTGGGCTCAATTCGGATAGAGATCCGGATAGACTCCTATTGGGCCTCGGTCCACGAGGCCCAAGTGAGGAGGTCTATATATTTGGAGGCGGGGTGAGGATGTACGCTGTTCCTCCCGAGCCAAACCCTAGCCGCTCGCGAGTCTTTGGTACACTCGCGATCGGCGTTCGACCGGGCGTGTGGATACCGGTGGAGGCGCTGCTCGTTGCGGCGTTGATCGGCATCAACAAACTACAGATTGGATCTTCTTGTGGTGTGGTTGATCGCGTGGAGGAGACGATCTGTTCGGGACGATCGGCTACTTCCACTACTACCTCGACGCGCGTGGTTGGATCGGCTTCTCCAACTCTTCTTCCGCTGCGCTGCGCGTCTAGTGGTAACGATCTATGATCCCTCCTTAGCATGATGTCCTGGTGTGCGCGGTAGAAATTTTTTATTTTTTTCTATCGTAGCCTACGCGCGTTCCTTCAGAAAGCGTGCCAAATATCGTGTCACATTGATATGCTCAAAAAGTCGTGTCAAGAAGCGTCTTTACGTGTCCATGTAAAGACGCTTTCAGCGTGCGTTACTATGAAAGCGTGCGTAGAGGGGGGTTTTCTTGTAGTGCGTGCGGAGAATTTCCAGCCCAACAAAGGTGTGGACGAGAGGTGGTGGGCCACCCGTATTGACTGTCATGAGTATCTTGGGGACCAGGTGGAAGAAGAGGGCAGCGAGGAGGACGAGGAGGTGGAAACAGGTAGTTCTGGAGAGGACGAGGATGGCGAAGGTGCAACTGGAGGGGTGGTAGGTCGTGTTGTGACCACGACGGCGGTGCGTCACGTGTCGCCCGATCGGGCGACAACGCAGCGGCAGCCCTAGTTCTACCACAAGCGGAGGGGGGAGAATGGGGGATCAGCGAGGGCGCACTCTTTTTGGGGCAGTGCTTCCGTAATAAGAGTGATGTCCAGCAGGCTATTGCTAGACATGCCGTCAACATAAGCCGGACATATCGGGTCCACAAGTCAAAGCCGGGCACGTACGTTGTGAAGTGTGTCGACGGGTCCTGTCCTGGCAAAGTTCGTGCACAACGGTACAAGGGCGTTGGTACGGAGTTTCGGATAACGGTGCTGCAAGATCACAGTTGCGAGCTTGCGGGACCAGTACATAGACACCGCAACATGACATCATCGTATGTTGCGGAGCTGGTCACACACCAAAGAGGCCAGCTTTGCGCAATGACATGACAAAACGGGGTAGCTTTGCTTAGTGACATGACCAAAGATGCCAGCTTTGCGGAGTGAAATGACAAACGAGGCCAGCTTTGCGCAGTGACATGACACCACAGGGTCAGCTTTGCTCAGAGAGATGACAACACGGGCAGCTTTTACGTGTCATGAATTACCAAAGCACCTCCCAAGACACGGTAATTTTTCAAGCTTTATTACTTGGACAAAAATCGTGATGGACATGTTTTGCACTTGATCATGTAAGAGGATTTGTTTTTGTTGAAGCGAGAAGGCTGTGATGTTCTGGTGAAAAATTATGACATGCGTGAAACCTGCGGTGCCTATTGCCTATTTTCATTTTGCTATCATTTGTTTCGACTGTGCTTTGACATCGTTTCCATAATCTCATTGATCCTATTAGGTTCTTCAGACCTCATATTGAAATGAGGCGTGATCGTCGATGGTGATGTTTTGAAGTGCTTGATGGTTTGATGTTCAAAGATGGTTTCCTGTATAAAAGGGTTGCTCTTAGTTCTTTGATTTACTAGGGCATACAACCAACAGAGAGATAACAACACAGGGCAGCTTTTTCTGTGTTCGTACTGTACTGTGCTTATGAAATTATTTGAACTACATTTTAGGCTTCATTCCACTATGACAAGTATGCATGCATATGGGCACTGTACCTCACAGCATGCATTACACATACATACATTAACTCTCCAGCGGGAGAAGACACGATAACAACAAACACAAGAAACACAAGAAAGAAAATAGCTTGACGACAACATAGCATAAAACATTACCAACATACACGAGGAGAACCTTCAGCACTACAACTTGAGGATAACAATAAACACAAGAAAGAAAATAGCACACAACATTAAATTTATCTTCCACTCGATGCAGCCGAAACGATGCCGCATCCCGACGGGGTCGCAACCCCCCACGACAACTCTCTCCTGGCGAACAATGTCTGTCCTAGTGCCCATTTCATCCTCCCACACCCAGAATCGGCAACCACCGAGGGCTTCCTGCGATTCAATGAGAAGAAGATTTTTAAACATGCCACCACGATTTGAATGAACCCGAAACAATCTTACTCACCAAGTGATAGGGGCACTTGTAGTAGTGCCGCCCAGGATTCGAGGCCGTCTGTGAGGTCTTACGTCTAATAACCATGTTGCATTTCGGGCAAATCATCGTGGGTGTATGCGAAGAGCTGCTGAGCTGACTTATTGACTAGTCGGGGGGAGTTAGCACGGACTAGGTGAGTGGTTACAATGCAAGGGACTATGTGAGGAATGGCTCCCTTTTATAGGCTGTGGGGGGCAGGCTCAGTCACACAGACCACAGAATAAGACGACGTCACGCAATGACATGACAAAACGGGGCCAGCTTTGTGCTGAGATATGACAAAACAGAGCAGCTTTGCACAGAGACGTGACAAAAGAGGGCAGCTTTGTTCAGTGACATGACAATAGAGTGCAATTTTGCGCAGGGACAAGACAAAACGGGCCAGCTTTGCTCAGTGAGATGACAAAAGATCCCAGCTTTGCGCAGTGACATGACAAAACCGGGCAGCTTTGCTCAGTGACATGACAAACGAGGTCAGCTTTGCTCAGTGAGATGACAAAAGAGGGCAGCTTTGCTCAGTGACATGACAAAACGGGGCAGCTTTGCTCAGTGAGATGACAAAAGATGTCAGCTTACATGTTGGAGTAGAGATAAAACGGACCCTATAAATTGGTGTGCATTCTATTTCCCAGCGAACATTGCACATCCAAACCCCATACTACACCGCGCTTCCCTCACCCCACCGGGATGGACAAAGGCAAGAAGAAGCAATGGGACAAGATGGTGAAGGATTGGGAGGAGACCCGTGACATAGCACGGTCAGCTGCCGCCCGCGATGAGAAAATAAGGGCTATACAGGCCCGGGTAGAACAAACCCATCGTGCTACGATGAAAGGTCCCCCCAAAGAGCGCGGACGTAGCAACAACCCCATCCCGGACGTCCCCACCGAGCGTTCGCCACAACTACCACCTGAGGGGGAGACACCTCCCCTTTGTTGGTGCGGGGACGTGTGCAAGTTTTTCAAGTCTAAGGACCGCATCAGCCTAGGTATGCGTTACTGGGGTTGCGCAAACTACTCCAGTGACTACCCCAACCGCCGTTTTGACACCGCAACCTATCGGTAGCCGGTAACGACCACATGCACCATTTTCCCCTACCTTTTCTCCTTCACAGCACACACTAACAATATCTCCCATGTATTTACAATCTCCGCAGCCCCTGTGTGGCTACCACAAATGGATCGATCTTGAGATCCACCCTGCGGACCAATGGACCCTCGACTTCGAGGAGTGGAATGTCACACGGGACAAGGAGTTGCTGGAGGAGGAGCGCCGCAAGCACGAGCACACCCTGCGTATACAGCGCGAGACGCAAGCTCATCTTGAAGCGTGCACGCGTAGGGAGCGGGAGGCCCGCGAGAGGGAGCGCGAGAGAAAGAGGAAAATTGTGGCTAAGGCAAAAGAGGCTGCGGAGAAGTCCAACGCCGAGCGGGCAAGGAAGGGAAAGTGGCCCCGGTCCACACAGTAGGTCGTACGAGCAGTTGGGTGGGTTAGTCGCATATCGTGCTATATGTTATGCATGTAATAAAAATCTACGCGGCATGTTACTCCCAACTGTATTATGAAGTTTAATATCTCGTCTTTTCGCATTCCATGATTCACGTAGCACCTCATTTAACAATATTAACATACCGGTCCTAACCGTACATGAATTCTCACTAACCTTCAAAATATCACTTACCACTTTATGTATCGACCGTTCTACGGTCAATCGTTCCTATAAAAAAATTACCAAAATTTGTTATGCTTCTACAACTTACAATGAGCATAAACTTTTATTACAACTTTATCTGATTTTTACCCAGTTTATAACTACAAAATTGCCAAAACTTAAACCAATCACGGAGATTGCAAACCCTAACAACAGACCAAACCCTAAAATTCACTTACTACTGTATGTATCGATATTTCTACACTCAATCGTTCCTAAAAAAATTTTAGCAAAATTTTTTATGGATCTACAACTTACAATGAACATAAACTTTTATTATAACTTTATCTGATTCTTTCCCAAATTACAACTACAAAATTGCCAAAACTTACAAAAACCACGGAAATTTCAAACCCTAACACCAGCCCAAAACCCTAATGCTCGATCTACAGTGTGAAGGCGCGCTTGGGGAATCAGACGCGCGGTCGGGAGCGGCAAACGTGCGGTCGGGATGGCAGACGCGCGCTCGGGCGAGAGACGCGCGCTCGGGCGACGGCAGACGCACGGTCGGGCCGGAGACGCGTGCTCGGGCGAATGGGTCGTGCACTCGGCGCGAGGCGAGGCGGTCGTGCGATGCAGTACCGCACGACCGGTGAAGCAATCGCGATCGTGCGGTACCAGACCGCACGACCGGGACACGTGGCGGCACACGGAGGACGCGCGGTCGGGAGGGGTCCAATAATAGAATTTTTTTGGTTTGGGGGCCAAAAACGGAATTTCGGGTGTTTAGGGGTCCACATGTGTCCAAAATTCTGCAAAGACGGGTAAAAGAGAAACAGAGCACGGCACGCTTCACGGAATTTGAAGAAACAACATCGGTCTGGTCTGGACGAATCAAATGATAGCCGCGCCCCGGCGAACTCACTCGCACCTTCTTTGTCTCCCAATCTCTATCTGTGCCCTCTCTACAGAAGAGTTGCAAGAACTGCAGCAGGAGAGAGAACAGCGCAAGATTGCACGCACACGGGCGCACACAGAAGGACAAGAGCCAATGGAAGAATCAATCAAGCAGACAACTTTGTGCTTCAGCTCATGTATTTGTTCCCAGGACAAACTTGCTTTCTTGCTACTCATATTTATAGAGATTACACTTAGAAACTGAAGAAATGAAAAGACAGTGAAAACTGCTATGCATGCCATCAAACTTAGAAACTGAAACACACACTCCCAAGCGATAACTTCCTTAGAAAACTGACGCAATCAAACGACGCAATGCAAACTGAAAAAAATGAAAACTGAAACTTAACTGAGCAGCTAACCATAGATTAATTTCTTAGGCATAGGATTACTTCATTTTAATCCAATATATCTCCCCCCTAATCCTGATGCCTTGTAACAGTCTCCTCGATGCCAATCCTCCTGCACAGATCAAGGAACTTGATGCGGCTGAGTGGCTTCGTGAGAATGTCACAGAGCTGCTCCCCTGAGGAAACAAAATCGACATCGACCTTCCCTCCCTCGATACATTCTCTGATGAAATGGTACCGGGTGTCGATGTGTTTGCTCCTGTCATGAAAGACAGGGTTCTTACACAAAGAAATAGCGGACTTGTTGTCCACCTTGTGCACGGCGGCCTCTGTCTCGCCGCCACGGATTTCGGTGAGCAGCCGCACCAGCCAGACTCCCTGGCAGGCCGCAGTCGAGGCAGCGATGTACTCCGCCTCGCATGATGATAGAGCCACAACCTTCTGTTTTTGTGACTGCCAGCTGATTGGGTTGTGGCCAAGGAAAAATAGCACACCGGTAGTGCTCTTTCGATCGTCAATGTCGCCTGCCATGTCGCTATCACTGTACCCCTGCAACTTCGCCTCCATTTCACTGGAACGGACAAAGTGACAGCCCAGGTTGAGCGTACCAGCGATGTAGCGCAGAATGTGCTTCACAGCGGCATAGTGGTCGTCGCGCGGCGACTCCATGAAGCGGTTGACACAGCCGACGGTGTAAGCAATGTCCGGCCGCGTGTGCACCAGGTACCAGAGACTACCGACGATGCTCCGATATTTGGTGAGTCCACTGGTGGTCTGTCACTCCGCTTACTAAGCTTCAATCGCGCTTCCATGGGCACGCACGCTGGATTGCACCCCGACATGCCTGCGTTCTCCAGAATTTTGCGTGCATATGCAGACTGGCTGATTGTGATCCCCTCATGTTGATGCACTTCGATGCCGGGGTAGTAGCTGAGGAGTCCAAGATCACTCATACAGAAGAGTAAGCTCATCTCCCCCTTGAACTTGGCGATCTCCCCGTTGTTGGCGCTCGTGATGACGAGGTTGTCGACGTAGACACCGACCACAAGACGCGCCGCACCGGTGCCGTGAGTGTACACGGCGTGTTCGGAGGAGCTCCGTGTGAACCCCAAATCGAGGAGGCTCGCATCCAGCTTCGCGTTCCAAGCTCGAGGTGCTTGATGGAGACCATATAGCGCCTTCCTTAACCGGAGTACCTGGTTTGGGTGTTCGTCATCGATGAGCGGGGAGGTTGCACCACATACACCTCCTCCTCCAGATCGTCGTTGAGGAATGCCATCTTCACATCCATGTGATGGATCGTCCATTCCTTTTGTGCAGCGACGGCGAGTAGCAACCGCACAGATTCCATCCGTGCGACAGGGGCGAAAACCTCATCGTAGTCGATGCCGTGCTTCTGAACGTACCCCTTTCGACGAGATGGGCTTTGTACTTGATGACGACGCCAATCTCGTCCTTCTTGAGCTTGTAGACCCACTTGAGTCCAATGGGTCGTTTGCCGTCGGGAAGGTCGACTAGTTCCCACGTGCGATTGTCTTCAATCGAGCCCATCTCTTCGAGCATAGCCTTGTGCCAGTTCACGTCGCGCTCCGCCTCAGCGAAACTACTTGGTTCCTCGGCAGCGAGGAGGTAGAGCTCGTCCGATTCAAGCTCCACCGGCTTAGAGATGGCGTTGATGTTGGCGATGCTATGGTAACACCGTGGAGCACCAAGATCGTCGTCGAGATACGGGTCCACCTCGGGAGGAGACACGAATTCCACCTGTGGACTCGGCGGCTTGGAGGGAGACGCCGCTGATTCCGACGGCAACACACCGGAAGGCAGTGGGCTTGGTGAAGCACTGTTGGCGTCGATGGGCTGCATCTCATAATGGACTGTGAATGAATCAATCATTGCGCCCGTACCTGACTCATGCTCCCCCAGTTCCACTTCCTCATTTCGTCGAACACCACGTCGCGTGTGACCCACATGCGCTTGGCGGCGGGGTCGTAGACGCGGTAAGCCTTGCTGCCAAGCTCGTAGCTAAGGAACACCATAGCCTTGCTACGATCTTCCAACTTCTTCAGGTGCGGCTTCATCACCTTTACGTGTGCCACGCACCCAAACGTGCGGAGATGATGCACGACAAGTGTTCCACCATACCACACCTCGTATGGAGTCTTGTCGGGGACGCTCTTCGTGGGCGATTGGTTGAGGATGTAGACCGCCGTCGTCACTGCTTCCCCCCAGAACTCACCGGGCATGTCCTTCGCCTTCATCATGCACCGCGCCATAGCCCCCACTGTCTGGTTGCAGCGTTCCACGACGCCGTTTTGTTGCGGTGAGTAGGGCACGGTGAGGTGGCGCCCGATCCCCTGCTCGGCGCAGTAGAGGCCGAACTCCACGGAGGTGAATTCACCGCTGCGATCAGTCCTTAGCACGCGCAGTTTGCAGCAGGTCTCCACCTCTACCCCAGCCTTGAAGTGTTTGATCGTTGCCGGCGCGTCGCTTTTGCTGGCCAGCAGGATCAGCTACATGTACCTGGAGAGGTCATCAATGAGAAGGAGGAAATACTTCTTGCTGCCGTGTGTCGCTGGAGAGATTGGCCCGCAGAGGTCACCATGAACAAGGTCGAGGCGTCCCTCCGCACGGTACTTGGCTTCATGTGGGAAAGATGCTCAACGTTCCTTCCCCACTAGGCAGCCGTCGCAGATTTGGTCAACGTGGTCGATCACAGGGAGCCCGCGCACCATGTTGCGGCGACCGAGCTTGCGCAAAGACTCTAGATTGAGGTGGCCAAACCTGGCATGCCACAACCAAGCTTCATCTCCGCTCTTGAGCGTGAGGCAAACCGGCTGTGCAATGTTGACGTTGAGCACATAAAACCGGGTTGCATCACGCTGAACTCGCGCCAGCAGCCGGCGTGCCGGGTCCCGAAGGGTTAGCACCCCGTTCTCGATCCCGATCTTGCAGCCGGACTCATCAAGTTGGCCGAGGCTGATGATGTTCGAGCGTAGGCGAGGGATGTAGTAGACTCCGGTGAGAGCTCGGTGTTCATCGGTCTTGCATGAGAGGAGCACGGTGCCGCGCCCCTCAATCCGCACTCCAGAGCCATCGCCGAATTTGATAGAGCCACGAATGTTGGTGTCGAGCTCGGTGAAGGCTTTGCGTGACCCCGTCATGTGGTTTGACGCCGCCGTGTCGATTATCCAGGCGGGGTCGACTGGGTCGTCGGGGTCACCGAGCGTCACCATCGCGCGCTGCTCATTCAAAATCACCTCACTCCCGTTGGTTAAAACTTCGGAGCTGACGGTGAAGGCGTGGGCTTGGGCCAACAAAAGTGCAGCTTCATTTCCTTCGGGCTGTCCCTCTCTACCTGCAGCAAATTTTCTTGTGCCATGTTTTCCCTGTCGCACTTGGCTTTGCGACAGTCTTTGGCCCAGTGGCCCAGTTTGCCAAAGTAGCGGCACTGGTCTTTTTTGACGTCACGGCCTGCAGCCTAGGGTAGCCCAGCCTTGGCGCCACGACCACCGCCTTCGCGCGTGTTCCTGTGGCCGCGGCTGCGCTGATGCCCGCGTTGAGCGGAGCCACCTCTCCCGCTCGCTCCGCTGTCGTTGGCCGTTGAACTTTGCCCGGTGCGCTTCTTGGTACACGCCACCCACTCGTCCTCCATGAGGAGCAAGCCACCAGATTCCTCGTTGTCGGAGTCGTACCGGTCCTCAATGGCCAGTAGCCGACCAGAGAGATCCTCGACTGTCAAGGTGCTCAAATCAACCAATGTCTCAATCGAGACAGCGATCTGGCGGTACCTCTTAGGGACGACGCACAGGAACTTGTGAACCATCTTCTCCTCTTGGATCTCATCGCCGAGGAGGCTGAGATCGCTCACCAGCCCCTGCATCTGGAGCTCAAAGTTTTCGATTGATTCGCCGTCCTTGAATCTTAGTGCCACGAACTCTTGTCGCAGCTTCTGGGCCTTCACCTCGCGAACGCGATCGGCCCCCAAATGCTTGGTCTAGAGGCCGTCCCAGGCCTCTTTCGCGATATCCTTGCTGGCGATCGACCGGAACATCTCCGGTGGCACAGCACGGAGGATGGCGGAGAGGGCCTGGCGGTCCGTGCGGTATGAGGCGTTGCCGGTTGACACAGCGTCCCACAGGCCTTGCGCCTGCAGGTTCACTCGCATCAACACCGCCCAATCGGTGTAATTTGTGCGCGTGAGCATGGGGTAGGTCGCTGGACCACCGGCTTCCCTGATCACCTCTCAGACAACGACCTCGCGGCCATCGGCGTCACGGTGCCGCGGTCGACGCGGGGGAGTCGAGGGTGATCGGGCACGGCCACGCCTAGGAGGAGTTCGTGACACGCCGCGCGCAGGAGCTGACATTGTGCTCTGATACCAATTGACAGCCGCGCCCCGGCGAACTCACTCGCACCTCCTTTGTCTCCCAATCTCTATCTGTGCCCTCTCTGCAGAAGAGCTGCAAGAACTGCAACAGGAGAGAGAGAACAGCGCAAGATTGCACGCACACGGGCGCACACAGAAGGACAAGAGCCAATGGAAGAATCAATCAAGTAGACAACTTTGTGCTTCAGCTCATGTATTTGTTCCCCGGGACAAACTTGCTTTGCTGCTACTCATATTTATAGAGATTACACTTAGAAACTGAAGAAATGAAAAGACAGTGAAAACTACCATGCATGCCATCAAACTTAGAAACTGAAACACACACTCCCAGGCGATAACTTCCTCAGGAAACTGACGCAATCAAACGACACAGTGCAAACTGAAAAAAAACAAAAACTGAAACTTAACTGAGCAGCTAACTATAGATTAATTTCTTAGGCGCAGGATTAGTTCATTTTAATCCAATATCAAAACTAAGCATAAACAAACTGACACCACTGAGATCGAGCAAGAAGAACCAACTCGGAACAAGAACATATCAAGGAGGAAGCTAGCTAGCTAGCTCCGCGAGGCGCAAGAACGCGGCCATGGAGTGCAAGCCAGTTGTTGACGACCAGGCCATGACCACTTGACGGCGTGCAGTTGCCCGTCGGTCGGCTACAGCGGCGGCGTGTAAGTAGTTGCCAGCTTCCTTCCGGTTCAGGGAGAAGGCTGCTGCTATCTTCCATGGTGCCCAGCCGTGCGTGGGCATTTATATTCTTGGGCTGGCCGAATTCTGTTCTCTTATGGCTCTCTCAAATAAATAAACAAATAAAATAGTTTTTTGTCAAAGTTTTGAAGTAG
Source organism: Dendrocalamus sinicus (assembly GCA_036346575.1). Lineage (NCBI taxonomy): Eukaryota > Viridiplantae > Streptophyta > Magnoliopsida > Poales > Poaceae > Dendrocalamus > Dendrocalamus sinicus. The sequence goes on from CM070670.1 coordinate 2,566,070, forward strand.
TTTATCGAAATAGTTTTTTAAAACAGCTTACTGATTTATTGGTATTCGATTTGTTTATACACATACTTATGTTAGGATAAAAACCATAAGTTACAGCCAAAAAAGCATAGGTTAGTTGTAGGACCGAACAGGCAACAGAGGAGGGGTGAATGGTGCCTTCAAAATCTCCCCAAGTATCCACTTAATCTTTTTTCTCCAATAGCTAATGAGCTATGAAGACTAGGGCCGAAAGTTCACTGGAAAATCGAGCAGACAGCCTGAAAAGAGCAAGAAAACCAATGTGGTCGAAAACTGAGCTCATGGTCGAAACCCGACTATGTGATCGATAACCGACTACTTGGTCGAAAGTCGATCTAGTAGATGACCACGGAGACCAGGACCAACGTAGTCGAAAGCCAACGAGTGGTCGAACGACTAACATGGTCGTAAAGCTTTTCTAGTCAACAACCACGAAGACCAAACCAACGTAGTCGTAAGCCAATAGTGGTCGAACGATTAACGTGGTCATAAAGCTCTAGTAGACAACCAGAAACAACGTAGTCGTAAGCCAACAAGTGGTCGAACAACTAATGTGGTCAAAAGCAACAGAAACATGAGAACAACATAATGTAGTCGTGTCGATCTCTGGAAAACAGAGGAGGGCAGAACAACGCACGACCACACAGCCAAGATTTCAGACAACTTTTGACTTAAAGATCAATTGGCCAAGAGACTTTGCACACAACAAGAATAAGATCTCAGGAGGTTGCTCCGGACTTTAATTGAAAACTTATCAAGACAATAGGGACCTTCACCAGATTTCAACAAATGAGCGCAAAACCGAGACTGCGAAGAGGAGAGGATAATCTGACCATGCAAGTGGGAATAGAAGAGCCACAAATGCTTCGAGTATGATTTCCCAACACCAGGCAAGTCATATTATCAACAGAACCATCGAAAACAAAGTCTCAAATAAAGACAGGGAAAGAACAAACCAGAGACCAGAAGGCGAAAATACAAACGAACAACACCAACTCAACTCGAACAACACCAACTCAACTCCATACAAATGAGCAAACACAGATAGATCAATATGATGATATATAGCTTCTAGAGAAGAGTTTACAGTCACTCCATCAGGAGGACCAGGAGCACACGCGCTTCAACACCGAATACACGAACTCACGCAAGAACAAAAACCCTAAAGACTCCCTTGGATGGGTAGCTGCTCATCCCTATTTATAGTCTCTTGATACCGGGGATGACCCGTTAACCCCTGCCTACCACCGGGTTTTTCACGCATGCTTTACCCGCTAACACAACCAGACAGGTATGCTTTAACAGAGACAGCTTTAACAGAAAAGCCTACTTTTGTAGGTTTGAGCACTTCTCCAAAATGCCCCTCTACACCTTCCTGAAAGCTTCCCGTTTCCTTGCTGTCCACTCCTTGCAGCCACCTTGCAAGCTTAGTCATCTTTGGCATCTTCTCAACCGTTCTGACCTCAACACCTCCCAGTGCGTAGTCCCAGTTCTTTCATGCCTCACTATGACCTAGCACCAAAGTCCTGCACCATCACAAACAAGCAAAACATCACATAGCACCGCACTATAAACAAGATTCAACAATCAGCATATATCAGAAAGTATTTCAGTGAGTAAACACAGCAAAACAACTGGTCATAAACCACTTACGACCACTCATATGCACTGGACATGAGGTGGTCGTAGCCCTAGAAGACTTCCCAGCAGCCTACGACCACACAGCAAGTCGTTACAACCACAACGCAGGCCGCTACGAGTATGAAGGCAGACGATACGACCTTCGCTAGCAGCTACGACTGTAACACACATGGTCGCTACGACTTACGACCACACCAACCAAATGCTACGACCATCGCTCAAGCCAGCCAAAGCTACGACTTACGACCACACCAACCGAGTGTTACGACCATTGCTAAGCCAGACAGAGCGTTACAATCAGTGCACCAGTCGAAGCTACGACTTACGACCACGGTAGTCAGAATTACGACTATCGACCACAGCCAATCAGATCTACGACTATCGACCGCGTAATCGTAAAACTAGCTGCCGACTGCAAAGACACACACCGTGGTCATACAGAGCAAGTCATAAAGACATTTACAACCACCAAGTCGTAAACTCGACTACCGACCACAGAGGCACACGTGGTCGTAAAATCGACTACGACAACGTGGTCGTAAAATCGACTGCGACCAACGTGGTCGTAAAATCCACTGCCGACCACGACGCTGTAGACAACGTGGTCGTAAAAGTTACTGCCGACCACGTGAATGTAAGAGCACTTGCTCACCAAGTCATAAAGGCTTAAAACTAGATAGATAGGGCACAAACCTTAAAAACCAAACTCAATCTCTCTAAACCAAGGGTCAATTATTCATTACAAACATGAGATCATCTCTACATGGTCTCTCATTAGTGGAATACAAAACAACTGACTGCTACACTGGAAAGGGATCTCGGCCGTCCGCGAGAACGCATCTGCGACTGGCAGGCGGTAACATTCAGCCAGGAGCTAGCTAGTCATTTTTTTTTTCCTTCCATAGCATTGAACTGAAATCATATAACACATCTAAAAAGAAAAAGATATCGGTCTTGTTCAAGAATGTGCATGCAAGCAACCATTACACGTCTTCAGACTTCTCCCCCACCAAAGAGTCAAAAGAAAACAAGAACCTACGCGCCCCAAGTAGAGAGGAATCTAACAGAGCATCCATCGCTTGTTCAGAAAGCTCCATTCTTCTCAACCTGCACACCACTGACCACTGCACTGCGGATAAGGCATGGATTGCATTGCAAGGGCTTCTGCTCTGCTCCTCCTCTACTCAAAACACTTGGCCCTGCTCACCCTATCACTTGGCCCCGTACAAACTGTTCTTAGATTTTGCAGTACCATTCGGGAATAAATAAAGAAGCCGAATTATCTTCTTTTTTTTCTTCCTCAAAACTCAAAAGGAACAGCATCATTCTATCAGAAGGTATCACTTCCATCCCATCTTATTTCTTGTCCAAAACGCGCCAGGTCACCAAACAAGCTCACCATCCGTAGCAACGGAATCGTCGTTTCTTAGAAGGCACAAAGAACAGAAACAGTCACTTTCACCGAATCTCAGAACCACTTCAATTCTTCCCAAATCATGAACACTACCGGTAATGCCAGAAATTCACCAAATATCTAAATAGAAGCATCCTAAACAGCACATACAGGGCGTAGATAATTAATTGCCTGGGGTTAGATACACCTTGCAAATGTCCAGTACAATATTAGGATTCATGGACCTGTGCTGGCTCATGGATTATAGTAATCACCAGGGCATGACAAGAGTGTGGACTGACTGCACCAGCCTTAAATCATGTCTCCCGTGTTCACCAACCAATCCTAGTTTATGCATGCAGCTGTCAAATGCGAGGCCAATTAAGCATGTTCTTGACAATATGCTATTCACTTTGCAAATATGTTCTTGACAATCAAGTATGTCTGAACAAATTGAGAATTTGCAGCAAAATGGCATACTCCTGTGTGCCTTTCAAAAGGTACCTACTTTTTATCCTTGCAAAGACAGGCCAGTCTATCAAATCTGCCACATGAAGATGGCATATTCTGCCTACATCCACAAACTTCTCTGTCAACCTTTCCTGTACCAAAGCATCATCCTCTACCGAACAACCAACGACAAGCTGTTACTTGAAGATTTAGAGATTGGCTATTAAGTATGGCAGACTTGAACTAAAACAATGATTGATGAGTTATATTCACAGAAATTAGTATCCTGACCAAGTCATTACAACAGATGGGAAAAAAAGAAAAGAAAAGAAAAGATCTATCTCATAGCTATGATATATTAAAAAAGAATGGGAGGTGAAAGAAAAGTCCTCTCCGAATGCAGCGCATTCATCTATTGCTCGGGAATCAGCTTCAGGACAAGTGAAGTAGATTTCACTGTCCCACACAGCATCATCCGCAAGAGACACATCAGAATCCATCTGTATGATCCATCTATCAAGACTCAAGAGACACATGTCTCCTGAGCTAGTAGTGTACCTCTTCTTCCTGACTGGCATGGGCATTGATGGAGACAGCTCAATGATGTGATGCCGATGAAGCATGGTGAATAACTCAAAAGTCCAACACCGTAGAAGTAAGGTTCATCAACAGACCTAGAGCACTCGGAGCAAACTTCCTAGCAAAGAGGTAGCAGACGGAAGTGGGCTTCGAGTTGTAAGTGCATCGTGTACCATTATTCCTGATGGCCTGGATGAACTCCACATTGATGTTCGCAGCACCATATCTTGCTGGATGCGGGCCTCCTCTTGACCAATCAACCCATGTGATGGTCCTGTTGGCATTCAGGGACCCATGGAACAAATGAAGATAAGTCGGTATGTAATGTTCATCTGGGTAGCACGACGGTCTGCAATGCTTCCGGAAGATTGAGTAGTATTTGTAGTCCGCTACTACTCGAACAGCCAGCTCACGGTTAAGTTCAAACCACTCCGACCCTTTTCTCCATTGGCTTGGCAAGATGTGAGGGGCCATCCGACGGTTGTAGCGGCCAGCACATTGCGGGGTGTCGATGTTATAAGACTCAACAAAGCTGTGTTCAGAGTTTATAAGGTACTCATAGACAGTTGGGAAGTTGAACACTGGAATGCAGCTCTCTGAGAGCAGGACAAAACGCTCATTCGAGAAATCCAACAAGGCATTGGCCAGCAGGCGCTTCTCAGCATCTACAAGGGTTATCGATCCCCAAGACACTTCCTGCATTGGCAAATGGCAAGGAACAGATATTAGAATGAGAAATAAAGCTGTCTGTTCATCGGGGGACTGAAAAACATAGAACAGATGCGCGCATTACATAAGTTCGGTAGCACTGCTTTGAAATTTGGAAGGTGATATTTTAGCTGGAGGAAGAAAAAGGAGATTAACATATCGCTCCAAAACCCCGCTTTATAAAATCCTAATCATAGGGCAGCCCAAATGCCTTGACTGATTATTAAGTGGATATAATTTAACCGGAATATTGCCAATCAAGCATCTCTACATCACATTATGTAATATTCGTGAACACCACTGGCACTAGTTACAAAGCCAATCAAGCAGTAGCACGGGGACAAGCAAGCATATTCCCCCGAGAGCAAATCCTCCCAACATTTGCACACATATCCCAATCAACTTGAGCACATGGGCAACCACCAACTAGCACGACAACCGGCCAACACTTGTTCGATTCACACCACCAAGGGACCAGCTATCCAATCAATCACGCGTTGGCAACGCAATGCCACTAATTCGCAAGCGGCGTGATTCGATTACAACGTAATGCAATGCTAATGTAGTAGATTAAGAAGAGAGACCAATAAATCAAGGCTCACCTCGCTGGGGATCTGGCGGCCGTAGAAGACGGAGCTCTTGGAGACGTTGAGCTTGTAGTCCGGGAGGGTGTGGACGTAGACGGAGTAGAGCCCCTGGTGGCCGCGGAAGAAGCGGTCCCAGAGCGGCGCGAAGGGGAGCGGGCCGCGGGTCATGAAGAGGAAGGCGACCTTGGGCACGCGCTGGAAGGGGAACTCCTCGGCCTTGGGAACGAGGGAGGCTCGCCAGAAGAGCTCCTCGTCGGACATGGTGTGGGCGAGGTGGGGCGGGTGGACGAAGGACTTGAAGGTGGGGGCGCAGTCGGCGCGGTCGCAGGCGCCGTAGGTGGTGGCCGGGAAGAAGAGCTCGGCGTGGGAGTTGTAGTAGTAGCGAGAGACGTTGGCGCTGACGGAGAGGCCGATGACGACGCCGGCCATGAAGATGACCATGGCGGTGACGAGCTTGACGAGGCCCGTGGACCAGTCCTTGCGCGGCGTGGGCGGGAAGTAGTCGGCCTCGACATCGGCAGCGCCGGCGCCCCCCGCAACGCGGGACTTGAGCATCGGCTTGGACTCCCCCCACATCATCATCTACTTGCTCCCGGCAGAAGCAGCAGCAGCAGCAGCAGCAGATCAAGAAGGGGACCGAGCCGCCGCAATATGAGGCGCGGCGGCGAGATCGGGCAAGAAAGGTGGGATTTTGACGGGCCCGCCGCGACGGCCGAATCCGCGGACAGAAGGCTGGCCGATCTCCTCCTCTCACCGAACCAAATCGCAAGCGGATCGAACCCGAAGCGAGGGGCGCGGAAAAAGGCGACGCCTTTATAGCGCAGGCAGGCCCAGCAATACGGGAAGGAGAGGAGCAAGACTCTCTCTCTCTCTCTCTCTCTCTCTCTCTCTCTCTCTCTCTCTCTGTTCCTTAGTGGCTAAGGAGGAGGAGGAGGAAGGGGGGAAGCGCGTGGAGGAGGAGGAGGAGGTCGCTGTCGATTGGATCCAGCTCCGGTCCGCGGCTGGAGTGACGCGGCGGTATTTATTGATGGAGATTTCTCCAAGTGGTGTGGTGGTGGTCGCCGCGGACGGCGAGAAGGGGAAGAAGAGGGGAGAACATAATAATCGACGCGAAAAGTCGAGCCTTTTCTCCTCCTCCTCTGCGTCGGCGTGTGGAGAAGCGGGCTGGGCTGGGCTGGGCACCTGAGCCAGCCCAGCGATACTGCCTTGCGTCCTCTCCTTCCCGGACAGTTTTGGCCCTCCCTCGTTGTTGCAGAAATTTTACTGTACTACAGTTGCACAGATGAGTTTATGCAATAGGCAAATCAGTGGCTGACATGAGTTATTTTTACTGTAGCAAATACTATTTAATACTGTAGCAAATACTGTGTGAGTACTGCAGCATTTTATTTTGAGTTTCCGCTGCGGTTTCATTGTTACTATAGTGTACGCTACAATATTCAACAGTGTTTGCTACAGTGCTACATAGTGCTTGCTACAGAAAAGTGACACATGTCAGCATCTGATTTGCCTGTTGCACAAACTCATCTGTGCAACCGTGGTATAGTAAAATTTCTCCTCGTTGTAGGGGCCTGTTATTTTTAACTAAAACTTATTACTTTTAATTGCGACTTATGGTTTTTAAGCTGTTTATATAAAAGATTGTAAAATAATAGAAACTCACGTGCGATTCTTGCTGATATAAATGAAGTCGATACAATATATACTGTAATTAACTAGTAGACTCTATTTTAAAAAATACTCTGTTTAAAAGTTAGCTACTATCAAAAAAATCGAATAGCAGATTTTAGGAATGAAAAGAATATACCCGTACTCTTGCACTGCCTCTGCTGCTGCTGCTGCTGCTGCATTGCATAGCACAAGTGCCATTTGCAGGCGACCCCAACAAAAGGCTTCATTTGGTAAGCAATGATTTCATGGCCTGCATTACGATGCGCGGCCTCGATAGAGGTTACAACACTAGCTACTCATCCTTAAATTTCGCAACAAGAAGTCTGCACGCATGTGCCTGCCTGCCTGTTCATTGCGAACCGGATGGTTGCTCTTTAACTAGCTATCTACTTCCAGGATCGCTGTACGTACATACGTTTATTTTTGTGGCTCGCCCTAAGGGCATCTCCAATAGGTTTATAGCAGCTATCTACAAGAGAGTCTGTATCATCAACTGTCCTACGTGAAAGATATTAAATGAAGAAAGAGAACGCAGCTCTCTACAGCTCTAGAGATAGTCTATAGCGCCAAACGAGGCAACCTCCATAAATTCTGTGTGTGCATGTAAGCATCAAATAGCTATTCTTATAGATAGTTCTTTAGAATGCTAACTTTAGTGTGTACTATATAGATGATGTGGAAGTCTTATAGTTAGTTGCTAGCTATAACCATTGGAGATGCCCTAAGCTATATAGCCCCCCAACCAAACAATTAAGATGCCACTCATTTGAACTGAAAAATAATAGTTTATGGTTGAAATTACGTTGTAGTTAAAAATGACTTAATTAGTGTAATTAAATTTTAAAAAATTAAAAAAAATGTTAGCTCGTCACAAACAATGTAAACGAATACGGAAAAAAGAACCGGTAAAAAAGCTCAAAAAACCAGAAAAATCAGGAAAAAAAGATGAAATTTATAAATAGTAATAAATAAATAAATAACTAGAAGTTCAAACCGAAATAAATGGGACCTAAACAGACCTACAGCAAATAGGGAACTATATATATAAATGGCTGGCATTCACGAGGAAAAGGTAGTAGAGTGTACCTTCACACCAGCCAATACGTATGCATAGACCCACAGACACCCCAAGGGCGGAGCCACACTTCGTGCAAGGTAGGCTTCAGCTTAGAGTGTGGAAAATATCTAGTGTATAGCCTAGGTAAATTCAGTCTAGCCTAGATAACATTTTCATAGTCCAACCCAGATAGCCTAAATCATTCTACTACTAAACCCGGGGTGTAACTAAATCCTGACTCCGCCACTGGATACCCCATCAACAATCACCGAGTGCAAGGCATCTTTCCTTGAGAAACATAGACAAACAATAGCTTATGAATCCGTTCATATTGTTTTTTCTCATAGTTTTGGCTCTAATTTATAAATAGTAATAATTTATATAGAGTCGTATAGAGAGAAACTCACGTACAGTTTTAGTTAGTATATATAAAGTCACTACAGTATGTATTACAATCGATTAGTAGACACCGCTTTGAAAAGATATCTATTTAAAAATTAGGTATTATAAAAAAAAATACTATTTGCTGTAGAAAGATAGCTTTAGAAGCCAATATAAATATAATCATAATGCTCATCGACAGCTCATTTTTTTCTTATAAATTTGGCATTTTCTGACCAACGTACTATCTGATATATACTGCATGCGTAAGCATGGAATATGAATGGAGGCAGAATGATAGTACGTAGCTAGGTCCGTTGGTTTGAATCGTGCTACGCGCGTGTCTGCCTCTGGTCTGATGTGGTCTGGTCTCGTTGCCTCCAACGTTCGAGCTGCATGCGTGCATATCAATCTGTTCATTTGATTCCCTACCGTTGGTTCCCGTCCGTCTAGTGGGTTTTTTAGAGTGTACCTTATAACTTTTGATTTAAAATTTTAAATTTTAACCATTAACATGAGAGAGTACAGAAAGATACCCGTATCTGATTTCAGCTGATATAGATAAATTCGGTACAGTATCTACTATAATTGACTTGTAGACCGCGTCTTTAAAAGATAAACCGTTTGAAAGTTAGTTACTATAGCATAAACCAAAAACCATAATTACTATAGTATAAACTAAAAGCCATAAGCCTAAAAAATCCAACCGACATCTTCTTTGTAACGAACCTATTTTTAAGAATACGGCCGAGAAGTTCTCGTAATAGTATAGAAGTACAATTGCAGACAGAAAGAGTATCATGTATGCTTATAAGTATTTAAGAAAATAGCTTGATTAAAATATGATCTAACAGCGAAATTACAACAGCTTTATGGGCGTCCAAGCTCAGAACTTAACTTACATTTAGAAGATCCGAGAAAATTCCATAGGAACACTTGAGTGTGGTCGTAACCCTAACACGAAAGTTGAAGCACTCTTTCTTCTTCTTGTGTTTGTTCTGGTGAAAATAAACAAGATTTAGTACACTAGGTACTTAGTAAGACACATAGGAAGCAAGGAGTTCAAATGGATAGAGTCACTGGTTATAATATGATAATAATATATCACTACAAGAAAACCCCCCATGTAGGGGTACTTTTTTATAGGCGCATTTCAACTTGCCCCTAAAATTGGAGTTAAATAACCTAGAGGTACTTGCCCCTAAAATTGGAGTTAAATAACCTAGAGGTACTTTTTAGAGACACTTTAAAAATCACCGCAAAAGTTTGTACTGTACATGCGGTTTTGAGACATTTTACAACCACATGCAAAAATTTATCTTATAGAGACATTTTGAGACGCTCTCTAATTTGCCTAAAGTTTTTTACTATGTAGAGACATTTTTTAGACACTTTTAACTATCTAGATGTGTTAAATGACCTACATATAAATATGGAAGGCACAACTAAATAGGTGAAGTGGCAAGGTTGAAATGGCTAGTGCAACATGTCTAGGAGAAGTACTATCCCCATGAGGTCTAGAGTTCAAGTACCAACATTTCCAAAAGTCCACACATTTTTAGATTTTATTTTATATGGTACACTACAGCGGTAACATAATTTAACACCACTATGAAATGCCTTCATTTCCTTAGAGATACAATAAAGTGCCTTTATAAAATACCACAAAGGATATAGAGGCGTTTTCATATTATGTCTCTATATTCATAGCAACGATACATAGGAAAGCGCTTATGAGACATTTTTTTGAAAAAAAATGTCTCTACAACAATGTAAAGAAATGAAAAAACGCCTCTACTATATTAAAACAGCATCTCTATGTAGGGTTTGTGTTGTAGTGTATGCAAGTTTACTGATAAAGAATTGTGCATTTAAAACAGTAAAACAATACCTAATTACCAAAGGGGTTTGTTATCCACAATTTTCATATCAAAAACCATCTAAATTTTACTTATGCCTTATTGCTGGAATCGCCCACAAAACATAACTCCATTAACCAGGAGCACGGTGTATTCGAATACTATTTATTGTACTATGCAGAGTTGCTCAACTTTACCCATAAGATATGCCAGACTCATAATGTTAAGCTATAGACATGTTAAAGGAATGTGTGTAGGCTACGAAAGCAGAAAATAAAACTTTTCTACCGCACACACAAGGACATCATGCTTAAGGAGGGATCATGGATCGTTACCACTAGACGCACAGCGCAGCGGAAGAAGAGTTAGAGAAGCCGATCCAACCACACGCGTCGAGGTAGTAGTGGAATTAGCCGATCGTCCCGAACAGGTCATCTCCTCCACGCGATCAACCACACGACGAGCAGATCCAATCTGTAAGTTGTTGATGCCGATCAACACCGCAACGAGCAGCGCCTCCACCGGTATCCACACGTCCGGGGCTGGAACGCCGATCGCAAGTGTACTAGCACTCATGAGCGGCTAGGGTTTGGCTCGGGAGGTGGCGGCTAGGGTTTTTCTAGAGGTTAACAGAAGCGTGTGTCCCCTCAGCCCTTCGCCACCATATATATATAGACCTCCTCACTTGGGCCTTGTAGACCGAGGCCCAATAGAAGTCTATTCGGATCTCTATCCGAATTGAGCCCACATCCGAATCATATTCGAATTAGTGTTCCAACCCGTTAAGTGTGCGACCCTGTAGGTTCACGTATACTTGGTCGTGATCCGGAAACGCCTTTCCGGTCACCCTGTTAATAGCGGCCTCTAGTAAGACATATTAACCCCAAAGTATACGTAAAGATCATATCGGCTGAACCTGTATAGATCCCTTTGCCTCACGATATAGATTCAGCTCAAGGCGAGACCTGTATCATCCTCTTAATAGCTCAATCACTCTCTCGATTCCGTGATGGATTATAAATTTGTGATTGACTCCTCAATCACCTTGGCATGGCCATGCACTTTCATAATCCATTACATCGAGGGGCCCAGAGATATCTCTCCCATAAGGAGGGACAAATTCTATCTTGATCATTCACACCCCACTACATGTTTCATGGCAAACCCGAAGACTACTTTTATGACTACCCAGTTACGGAGTAGTGTTTAGTAGTCCCAAAATAAGCTACTACGCATGTTGGGAACCATGATGATATCAAGTCTAAGGATTCTACATAAATACTACTTGAGACCAACTGATGACATATGGAATCTCTGCAGTGTCTCATGGCGGGTCTATCTAACATATGTTCACTAACACATGTCCATATTATTGATTTGGTATCACCATACCATGATCCATGAGACATGATCATCAATCAATACATATGCTGATCTTTGAATCATATTTGTTCCTCATATGATATATGATCAGGGATCATTTAGAAATAGCAACATTTTAGCATTAAGAGTCTCATGAATAAGTCACATACTCATTGATCAATAATGATAATGTCTATTTCAAGGAACAAAGTAATGCATCATAAACATAGTATGTGATATATATAACATCTCCATGTTTCCTCTAGGGCATATCACTAACACATATAACCTATTAGTGTGCGATTGAGTTGAGATAACATGTTCGTTCACTGCTATGCTCTTTCTAGCTTCTACCCGGTATGTTCGTGGACGCCCATTGTCAGTAATCCACTAGCCAAAGTGAAAACCACGAACCGACTCTGGATATACCTGCTATTGTTAAATATGGAATATACTACTTCCATATCATTCCGTTGTACGTGGGCCATTTCATCATCTTGGAAAAGCTAACCCTCATCTAGATATTTAATCGAATCGAGCAGCTACTAAACCAGGTCTGACAAGTCAAAACTTGTAGTTGAACGATTTCTATATCCTTTACTTAGCATAAGGTTCGACTTCTTACCTTTCACAAGTGAGGTAACTAATCACAAACCTAGTGTATTATGACACTACCACCAATTCATACCAATGCCTCCACCCTAAGGTACAGTCGTGTACTCCAACCATCTAGTGACTTTTCACGAGTCATTCTAAATCCTAATACCATTTTAAAATCTATCGGCAAGGTGCCAAAACAACTTAATAGTGTAAAACTTTTTCTATCTAATCTACTAATCATTATTTATACAGTAATTTATTATTATTAAGGCCGTCAACGTGAATGTTGTCTTCAAGTAAAGCATGGCTTTTTCAATGGTAGGACTTAGCTATTTATCATGTTATTCTAAATTATTATTATTTTAAATAAATAACAATATGCAAATAATAATAATGAAAGTATTTGATAGTTAAATAAAACGTAGGGACAATATGATAAAAAACATGTGACTTGCCTTTTCATCCAAGGTCTTGATCATTTCTCTGTAGGCTTCATGTTGCTCGTATTCATATTCGAGACTATTCGATTTGTATTCAATCCATTTCCACCCTTGGCAACCTCCCCGGGGATGATTGTAGGAAGTAATTTTCTGATGAACCAAGGTTCACAAGTAAGAATTAAAAATTACTTTGCATAATTTTTAACTCTGCACATTACACTGCTAGCCTGTGTAGACGTGTAGTTATGCTACATAAATTTGTCTTATCGAGATTTGTTATAAAAGTTTTAGGATATTCACATTCGACCAAATTAAGTACATATTTGATTCGAATTCGTACTCGTTACAATATTCGATTTGTATTCATATTTAAGAATGTTCGAATTTATATTCATATCCATTTTAAAAATATGAATTTGTATCTGTATTCATTTTAAAAATATAGATTCGTATTCGTATTTGAGACTATTCGATTCGTATTCAATCTGTTTCCATCCCTAATAAGGTTGGCGTAGCTTTAAAGTGCTCGTAAGGCGGTGAGAGCAGTGATTCTCTTATTACGGCGGTAGCACATGGATGTTAGAGTTGGCAACCAGGAAACTTCGGCAGTGAGATGACTGCGTCGCGTGGCCGGGGTGAGGTGATGGGTATTAATGGTGTGGTCGGACAGGTGGCAACGCACTATGCAGGTGTTGACAATATTGGCAGCGGCAATGAACAGGGTGTGACCGAGTGGCAGAGGGGAATAGGGAAGAAAACAGCTTTCAAAAGTCACCAATGGCTGAAGGAAGCGGCAGGACCAAGAAGGGAAGTAGATTTGGCGGAGGAACTTCGAAATTTAGCAAGATTTTGAAATTGACCGAAATCCAAGAAAATTCAAAAATGGAAGGAATTATTAATTAGATGCATGGTCCGCCTGCGAGTTGACTCACTCTTCCAAAACATTGAAGTACAGATAGAAAGATGAAAAACTATAATACATATACACTAGAATCCCTCAACAAACAATATATTGAAACGTACAAATACAGTGATCCATCCACATCTCGGACTCTGCATGCTTTGAATTGAGAGCGAGCGAGCCGAGTCCTCTGACTCTGAGCGAGCCAAGTCAAGTCCAAGAGAGGAAGAAATGTTCAGTGCGTGGACTGACTGACTGACATGTACAACTAGTATCTGCAGGCCTTGTTTCATTGGGGCCGAAAGGCAGGCCAGCACAAACATTGCCCGGTTCTCCTGTGTTCCTTTCATAATCTTATTATCCTCGACCCTTAACCACGCCATACGAACGCACGCTACACTAAGCATTCTAGTACACCATACGATCGATCAATGGGAAGAACTGAATTGACCTCTCTCTCTCTCACACACACTCTATATCTTGTCTGAAAGCAAGTAGCAGGAGCGTGTGAGCCGGAACAAGTCAGATATGTGGCAGCATATGTATGGAGCAGATTGGTTGTGCGCATGCAGCGACCATGTCATGTCAATCCAACATGAAAGTAGAATAGAATTCTAGCACACGCATGGAGCGAAGAAAGGAGCGTCAAAAGTAGGCGGCAGATGGAGAGAGAGAGAGAGAGAGAGAGAGAGAGAGAGAAGGCAATCAATCAAACAAGGGAAAGACTGCTGCAATAAGCAAAGGCAGCCAGACGAGGCCAGGTCTTCGCTACGACCGCGTCTCCCGCTCCTACCCGCCCGGTACGCGACCTGCAGTGGCGGAGCTTCATGCAAATTATAAACTATAGAGGAGGCCAGCCTCCTTAAGAGAATTGCAAAGTGAACATGAGAGAGAGAATAACTAGTACATCTCGCTCTAACTTCCTTGAGTCTGATAATCAAGTATAGGAGAGGCTAGGGGCGGAGTCACATCTCAGATAGAGTAGGCTTCAGTCCAGAATCTGAAAAAATATCTAGTTTACAGTCTAGGTAAATTCGATCCAGTCTGAATAACATTTTCATGGTTCAGTCCAGATAGCTTAAATTATTTCATCACTAAGTCTAAAGTATAACTAAATTCTAGTACCACCACCGAGGGTTGGGCCATGGCATTTGCTGGTTGGCCGCTTCATTCGCCACATCGATCGATGCCAAAACCACGCAAGAAAATGCATGCTGCTTGTGACAGCTAGCCCTTGTGAATTTGTCAATCGATCGATGATAACAATAGGATTGCGTGCCATTGCAAATGCTGCTGTTGATCCTCTCATCCACGTCCTCGACGCAGCTACGTACTTAATTTATTCAGTCTCTCAGTTATCGAAGAGAACCAAGTGAGGATTGGATGTAATTTGTTCAGTAGATGGTACGCTACGAGAGGAAAGTAATGGGACCCCAGGAGGGAAGAATTAAAGATGCAGCTACTGCATTTGTTCAATTTATGATCCATACTTCATGAGAACAAGGGAGGCTATAGAGGATTTTCTCCACCTGTAGTTGTATCTCTTGTCTCTACTAATATAAAAAAAAGAGTTTGTTTGTCCACCCCTTCATCAATTCTTCCAATCCTAACTAATCTAAATTATTAGATTGAAGAGAATAAACGGCTCATATTGAATTAGAGGCACCGTAAAGAGCTCTTTTTTTAATAAGCTTTTTCTTTTTTTTTTCTTGTTGCTTTCGTGTTTCCTGATCAGACTACCGGCATGCTTTCGTGTGCGATCGATTACTCGTGTTGCATCTAGGTGGTACGGTTTTGAATCACATTTACTTGTATTTTTTTATTGTGATACATGGGCACCTTGCTAGTATATAGAAAAATGCAGCTAAGCATGCAGTTCTTAACCATTTTGCTAAGGTCGATATATCATGTAATCGATGACATTGTTCGTTTTCTCTGTGTATTCTGCAGGTGCAAGCTCTTCTCAGCTGCTTCCGCAGCCACTCGAGTCAAAACACATATATTGTCGTCGTTCACGAATACAAGTCGAATCAAATATGGTAGTAAATAATTATAATTAGTAGGAGATCGTATGGTGATGAAGCAACGAAACTATATATGTCCAGCAAGCAACAGCATTAATATTGGTAGGAGTTTGACATGATGAAAGGCGGTACAATTGTATCTTTTCTGAAACCCTGCAAAGACCAGTGTTACTACTATACACAAATAATACGAGACAACATTCCTTCGTTTGAACCCCAAGGCCACAATCGAAGCCCATCAGTCAAATGGCAGGTCCAATATCTTCAACAGACGACAGGCCCATTGGGCAGACCCCGTGGTGCATCGCATGACATGATGGTACGGCCCATTTCTATGCAGCTCTCTTCACTTGTTTGCCCTCATGATCCACGAACGAAATAAAGCCACACTTTAAACGGATTGAGCTTATGACGTCTAAATTTCTTCTTCTTTTTTTTTTGAATTTTTGGTTTTTTCGCTTTTTGGCTTTTGCTTTTTCCCTCTTATACCTTTGCATTATCTGTGATGATATAACTTTTTATTTTATTTTTATTTTTTAAATTTAATTACTTACAAAATGCTAGCAGCCGCTACAGTGCATTTTCAGTCGTTACAGTGCAAAAAAAAAAAAACAGAAGCCATGGCTTGTAAGCCACATTGAGCAGGGCAAGACTCTTTCTTTTTAGCTTATGCCTTATAAGTTCTCTTGAATAAACAAACAGAACGACTTCTCTATCATGGTTTCGAGGCGCCTTATCGAGACAACCTTGTCAAAATGGCTTATCAACTTATCAGTATTTTGTTCATTCATATAAGGAGTGCGGACAGGAGACAGGAAGGAGGGAGAAGAGTGCGGGCGGGGGCAGGCCCGCGATGCAGTGAGCGGAAGAGAGGGGAGGAGTGGAGTTGGGCCAGGCCGTTTTGGCCGGCCTGACTTCATTTCTTCTCTTTTTATTTATTTATTTATTTATTTATTTATCTATGTGATATGTATATATGTGTATACATTTTTATGTTGTTCATTTTGCTTGCTCACTAATTTTTTTGTATTTCTATTCCCTATATTACTAGTCCCTTTTTCTTGCACATGCACATTTTGTGTTTGTGTGTGTTTATGTTTGCGTTTTATTCTTTTACTTTTACTACTATTCATGCTAATATTTCCAAAATGGAATCTTATATTTTAACTCAGGTTCCTCCCCTTATACTGGATCATCTTTTCATATTCGTATTTAAAATTTTAGTTTTCTATTATTTGCACATTTCCTTTTATGGCATTACTAGAATTTGTTTTTGTCGTTTTTGAATTTCTTCAATTTTTGGAACCTCAACCAAAATTTCAGAAAAACACCATAAAATTCCAAATTCCAAGAAAATTCATTCCAAATAATTCAAAGGCTACATGTGTTCGAATTTCAAATTTTCGGGGATGTTACACATGGCCACCTCGTCGCTCGAGCCATGACCAGACTGCGTCATGGCGATGCCAAGCCCATCCCGTGCCCTGTTGCTCGCTTGTCGGCTACAACACCACCACAGGACCACTTCACGCTACAAATAGCTCCCCAAGGCCGCTTTGCTCCCTCACCTTCCTCCCCCTTCCTTTCCTCTTCTTCCCTAAGCTTGGCTCAAGCTCATGCTTGCATGCCCGTACACCAGCTATCGCTTTGCCTCGTCGTTTCGGACACTCCGGTAAACTTCTTCCATAATTGTCCATGTCATCTCGCGTTCCGCATCTCCAAGTACATTTCCCCTCACCCAATTTAGGATCCCTCACCCAAGCACGCTGGTGCCACCTTCTTCCCCGTGTCTGGTTAGGAGCCCTCGCTGCCACCACCTTTGCTCCTCACCTGTGAGATTTCCCCCAATTCCTCTGAACTTGAGCATGCCCCTACCTTCCCCTTCCTTGTCCAACCCCTATTTTGTGTTCTCCCCTTCCCTATGTCACCGGAACTAAGGAGCTCGATGCGTCACCCCTTGATCCCTGTCGGCAGCCTGCTCTAGCTCCTCCCCGCCTTCACCAACTACACCAGTAAGCTTCCCTTGGCCCCCTCCTACTCATGCTCCCCTAACTTCTCCCCTCTCACTTCGGCACCGCTACACCCCTTCCTCCTCCATATGCCCGACCGCCCCAAGCCACCGTTAGCCACCCCTCACACCACCCCGAGCAACAACGACTCATCCCCTAGTTCCCTTGCCCTCCCGAGGACCCATTTTTGTGGTTGCCATGGCTCCATCGTGGATACCCCGCCATGCACCGCCCCTCCCTTATTCTGCCCAAAGACAACTCCGTTTCAGTTGCCCTCTATCCCACTCTCTACTCCTGTCTCTCATTATATGACATGTGGACCCCAAACTTAGTTAGTGAGTAGACTTGAGTAAATAGCTCTTTAACAGTGCCTAGTTTAAATCATGAAATTCAATTAAAGGATAATATAAAGTAAACCCTCATACTTTCATAGGTTCCACCTAACTCATGAAACTTTCTTAATAATATAAAATAATAAAAGAAGTCATTAAGTTAAAGATCAGCCATGAAATTCTACGATCGGCTATGCCTAGCCATCTTCACACCTGGAGTGGAATATTCCTTTGTCCTCACTGAACCTTCTTTCATATCCGTCTTAGCAGTTTTTCTCTCTGTCGTCTCCCCCTCCACTCAAATTTCGTTTGACTCCGTCAATATTCCGTACTCACTAAACCTTACCTCATATCACCAACTTAATCATAATAAAATTTAATTGAGTTCATTCAAATTTATCTGGACTTTTGAGGATTTGGATCTATTTGAATTCAGTTGTTTATCCCGCAACTAGAAATTGGATTCTTGAAGAAGCAACAGATCAAGCGAGATCAAGACAAAGACCAAGAGTTCACGACCATCACTGAGAAAGTTTTGAGTAAGATCAGGCCGTAGTAAATTAAGCGAGGTAAGTCATCACTTTGATCATATTGTACATACCTTTTGAATGCAAGTTATTTTATTTAAAAGTATCAAATTGCATAATTTATTTTAGTATGCAAATTTGTATTCGCATTAGCTCATAGTTAATTTCATAGGATTAATTGCTTGATAATACCCCATTCCTTGATATTAAACATAAAACCTTGTCGCTATAGATTTAATGGTAAATATACTAGTGATAAGTCCATATCTAAGTGACATGCTTAGTCTTGCTTAGATACTCGGGGGTATTAAATTACTCTGACATCATTTCAAACATGAAACTTATACTTGGGCAGCCATTGGATACAAATGACTTATATTTTGAACTGAGATAATATTTTACTCCCCTGATGAGGATATCACTTCCTTGGATACACACAACACTCATTAGGGGTGCAAACGGGTCGGGTTAATCCCGACCGATTCGGCACCGAATCCGATTGGTACCGAATCCGGAGAAAAAATATGGGTTAGGATATGGTAACAACAATATCCGTCCGAATCCGATACGTCTTCAAGTTTGATTTCAGGTTAGTGCTACTATTTGACGTTTCATTTTCTTTTGCAATGGTAAAATAAAATCTTCCACATCAGCTATTAAGTAGTAACATCAAGTTCTTGACAGTACGTCCTCCTACTCCATTTGCTGTACTTCATGCATTCTTTACAAACGGGTTAATCCCGACCGATCCGGCACCGAATCCGATTGGTACCGAATCCGGAGAAAAAATATGGGTTAGGATATGGTAACAACAATATCCGTCCGAATCCGACCCGTTTGCACCCCTAGCACTCATCCACAAGATGCTAGACAAGGATATATGATGAGGGCACGTGCACGACAGTTGAATTATTGGGCGAGCTCGTTTCTAGAAGTTCAAAATTTTTCTATTGAGGATGGATTGCTACCTAAGTCATGTGATGTTATTCTACTCAAGAACTAAGGTGAGGAGAGCAACACTACTGCCACAACAAGTCTAGACTGACCCTATGTCAATTCCAGACCAATTCAAAATCAGCCTGATAGCATCGACTTCATAACTTTCACATACGGAGTCTGTTGGATGTGTTTGAGTACGTGATGGAAAGCTTACGATGATATCTTTCCAATAGATCTGGCCTCACCTTCAAATTTACTATCTACACATTACAATCAACAAAGAGAGTTGCTGCGTCACCTGTTGAGCCAATTTGGACCTTGTAATAGTGTGGGATCCGAGCCAGGTTGTGTGCGTCCCCCTGGTGGCGCACAAACCCTAGACCGCCCTCTCCTTGGCCACCACCTCCTTATAACTTCTAGTTCTTAAGCTTGTTTAGATTGTTTTTTATTCAAAAAACTTCAGTTGTGTACTTATGTCGACTAGATCAACTACAACGACTTTAGACCTCTCCATTGTTCAATAAAACTCCATCTTTCATTCGTAATTCAGGTGGTGCTTATTTCTTTCTTGCTTGATTCTCGATTGTTTGCAGGAAAAATCATCCGTGTTGGGTACGATTGATAATGACAAGGGTGTGGTGTAGCGATTACAAGACGAATGTCACATCCCAAAAATTTGCTTTCTTGAAAAATTTAAATTCAAATTAATTATTTTAAAGTAATTGAAGTTTATATGGCTCTTATTGGATTTTCTGGAATTTCTGGAATTTAAAACCTATTTTTAAAAGTTAAAAAGTAAATTAAAAATATAAAATTAAATGCCAACAGTAGTTGGAAATAATTTTATTTAGTCCAAAATGTGTCCAGGAGCTTCGTGAATTTTTCTGGAATTTTTGGAGGTATTCTCATATTTTTCTCGAGGCCTAAATAATTTCCTAGCCTTTTCAAAATCAAAATCAAATTCGGAAAATAAAACCCTCCTTTTCCTCCGGCCGACGCGTGGACGGACCAGATCGCCACGTCGCCGCTCGGCCGATCCAGCCGCTCTCCTCCCTCTCCCTCGCCTAAGTGGGCGGGCCGTCGGCGACCCCGCCTTCCTCCTCCTCGCTCGACGCGTGGATCGGCTCGGATGAGCCGCGTCTTCGCGCCCGCCTCAATCCACCGCTCCTCCCACTTAAGCCATCCCGCCGTCCGATCTTCTCTCCAAGCCACGTGGCGCCATCCGCACAACGCGCCTCGCTCGCCGATCGCGGCCCCGCAGTCGGATTCGCTGTCTCGCGCGGCGCGGACTCTTTCCCTTTCTCTCTCCCGAAGAATCCGGCGATCAAATCCTACCGCACTCGGCCTCTTTCTTCGACTTGGACGCGGATTCGAACTCCCGGGGAGATAAGCGCCTTATCCCCTAAAAACCCGGAGCTCCGCGTTGCCTCCGACGGCTTATCCCAAATTTGAATCAACCCCGGCCGTCGACTTGGCGAGGAATTCCCGCCGCCTCACCTCTCCCAAGCTCTATAAATAGCCCCTCGGCCTTCGCCTCTCCCGCACCACCTCAAAGCACCCTCCGCCCATCTCTCGAGCCCGAGCGCGCCGCCGCGATTTCCCGTCGCGCGCTGTAAAGAGCTCCGCGAGCAATCGCGTCGCCTCGGTGAATCGCAGAGCTCACCGCCGCCGCCCGAAGCTTCCTCGCGTCCGTGCGGTCCTCCCGACACCTCGGCCACCTCTTTCCGTCGCCGGAGCGCCGCCGCACCGAGCACCCGAGCCGCTCCGCCGCTCCTCGCCGCCGGCCGTCTCCGTTCATCCCTGGACCTCGCCAACCCCTCCAGCCGAAAGCCCTTCGCGCGGAGATTGCAATCTACGCACCGCCCGAGCACCCCCGGCCCTCCCTCGCCGCCGGCGCCGTCGCCTCCGACCATCGCTGCCCGGGCCACCCGAAGGTATCCCTCAAAGGGATTTGCTGCCCTCTCTGGGTAGGCAAAGCCTCCCCTCCCCGGTTAGAGCGCGCTCAACTCCCGATGCGCGTTCGAGCTCGGCTCCGCGCCGGGTTGAGTTTTCGGTTAATTCGCGATCGACAAGTGGGTCCCACCGTCGGCGACCGCCGTCTGTGCGGGCCACTGTCGTCTGGGTCCCACTCGTCTGCGTCAGCATCTGACAAGTGGGTCCAGGTCCCAGTGGGTCCCACCTGTCAGTGACCAAGGCAGATGAGGTCACTGACAGAGGGGTCCCACATGTCAGTGACCGCAGAGGGTCTACTGTTCATGGGTCCCACCTGTCGAGCTCTCGAATTAAAATAAAAGATTAAAATTGAATATTCCGATGGCCCCACCGCCGAAATTTCTTAATTTCTGGATTTATTCAAATTGAAAACTTCAAACAATCATAACTTTCTCATTTCAACTCCAAATTCGGCCATTCAAATTTCTAAATTCAGCTAAAATCATGATCTATCCAAATATGGCCTCTGTTGAATTTTTGGATTTTATTTGAATTTCGTGTGTATTTATTTGCTTTGTTTGCTTCGTCTTTTATCGCGTAGATTCCAACGTTGTCGACGATCCTCTTCACAGACAGAAGAAGACCCGAAACCCTGCAAGAAGGCAAGTCTCCTTTGATCATCTTGAGCCTATGCTTTTGAAATGTTTTAAAATATTTTAAATTATGTGCATTGCTATTTACATAAATCATTAGTTCAAATCTTAAGGTGATAGCTAATCCAACTTTGTTATACCCTCCATTGAGATTGAATGCCATGTACATTGTCACCCTAGAACTCCTTTGTCTCAATAATGAGATTACTATTAATCTTTGTGAATATTAGAATGGTAGGTTGATGCTTAGTCTTGCTATCTAATAACTTTGGAAAATCTTGAAAATGGGAAACTATGATTTATTATTTAATCCTTGTGTTTGAAAGTGAAGTGGCAATTGGAGTTGTCACTGTGATTTAAAAATAAAATAAAAATGTGAAAGTTGGTTTAGATTAGGGTGGATGGCTGTTTGGGTTGGTGCAGTAAGCACGAGAACTTGTTAAGTGTATGTTCCACCCTAGTCAATTAAGGACCGACGCTTGTGTTTGTCCAAACTGAGCATTAACCGTACAACCACAAGTCTATATGGGTACGACCTAGCTGACTAACTTATGATAGTCTAGTTTAGGTGCCACCAGTGGAAAGTGAGTGCCAGGGATGGACTGGTTATTCACAGTGAGGGACAGGGATTTACTGTACTCATATGGCGCAAGAGGGGGCTTCGGTTCGGGCAGTTAGCCTACCTGCGGTGAAACCTCAGCGGGTGGTATCTAGCTAGATTAGAGTAAGGTAAAGGCTTTGTGATATTTTATCTGGGTCTCATGCCAAAGGAAGCATGTTGACTTTTAGGATAATTTATCTCTTGTGGGTAAAGTTGTACAACCTCTACAGAGTGTAAAACTATTCGAATAGCCGTGCCCACGGTCAAGGGCGCAAGGAATGCATTCACATGGTAGATTTCTGGTTTTGGTTTTAAAATGAAAGTTTTTGTATTCCGAGAGTGGAAGGAACTCTTGGAAGGGAATCTGGCGGATGGAGCAGAGAGGGTGGATGGAACCCAAGTATTGAACTTGGTCGATAGATGAATTAACTAGTGTTGGTAGATGGAACCTCACTAGAGAATTAATGATAGTTCTGTTAAAACAATTACTTTGCCAAATTGATGCCTTCAAAATAATTAGTAGTAATTGAAAGTAAAATATTGCTTTGTGCAAAAGAGCCATATAGCCTTCCTTTGTCAAGCCTTGCATCTATGCATTTTTCCCAAGACTTCATGAGTACTTTATGTACTCACATGCTACACTCAAAAATAAATCTCAGAGGAAGTTGAAGCTCAAGAAGGGGACTACGACTCATCGCTTCGCTTGTGGTCGTGATGGTTTCTTCCGGAGGAATAGGTCGCGTTTCCCACCAATTGCCTGTGGCGTATTGATGGGTCGTCGTCAAGTTTATTTTGCTTCCGCTTAATTCTCATGTGCGAGTTTGAAACCTCAGATGTAATAAGGAGACCTTTCGGTCCGTACTCTTATTTATTGTAATAAATCGTTGATGGTGATGTTTTCCATTCTGTTTAACTGTGTACACTAGCTTTGATCTGGGACTAGTGCAGTAATACACAGAGGGTCCGGGTTTGGAAATCCGGGGCCCGACAACGAACTTGGTCATTTCAGTCATGTAGCCTCATCGTCAACGTCATATCAATCAATCATAGTTATCATTCTCATTGAAAGATCAGGCCAAATCTCCTTATCATCCCCAAAAAATTAAACTTGATTAAATATCTGGGCGGATGGTAAGCGTGGTTGGTGCGGATAGAGTATGAGAATGTGACGTGTGATGGAACTGTCCAGATAATCCTAAGGACTAAATTTTGTACAACCTCCTATGGTAAAATAGTGCAACTACAAGTCTATAATAGGTACGACCAGGCCAACTAATTTGCATCAACCCAGTGTGGATTGTGCCATCTGGTGGCACATGGTCAAGTGAGCTGGATAGAAGCCTTTGACATGACGGTGCAAGAGGGGGCTTCCGGAGAGGGTGGATAGAGCCCCACAGTGGTAGAAACCTTAGTGGGTGTGATATTGCTAGAAACATGCATTGTAAAGGCCTTGTGATGATTTTCTTGATTTGCCCGTCTAAAGAAATATGTTGAATATAACAAGCTAGTTGTCTCTTATGGGTAAAGTGTGCGTCCTCTACAAAGTGAACACTGTTTGAATAGCTGTGCCCACGGTCATGGGTGATCTTTGGAAATCTTCCGGGGTTGGTATCTATTTACAAAATAATCTTTGTGGCTGGGGCGAAAAAGATGAGAGGTGGATAGAACTCTGAGTATTGATTTTTTTCTAGGTGGATAGAACCAAATGATTATAAAGGGTGGATAGAACCCATGTATCAAAATAACATATGATATATGGAACCATGCTTTATAAAAGGTGGATAGAACATGCACTACTACTATTATTGCACATTCTTCTGTCCTTTAAAAACATAGTTTAGTTGAAATATAAGTTTCAGGAATTTTCTATATGTGCATCTTAAAATGGTGGCATTGTTGTAAATAAAAGAACTTTAAGCTTTCCTTTGTTCAGCCTTGTATATATTATTAATGCATTCTGTTCGGTGACTTGCTAAGTAACCTTATACTCATTGTTGCTGAATTGCTAGTATTCGGTAAGTTAGAAGAGGAAAGCAAAGTCCTGCAATAATCTAAAGGCATTGGAAGATAAAGAGGCCAAGAACTAGGTCATGAGCCCTAGTTGGTTGCCTATGGACATATCCTGAGAGTCCCATCTGTGCAAAGTTCTCGTTTCAGCTACTGTTCTTTAAAGGTTTCGGCATGATAGGTCTATTTGTAAGTTTTACTATTGTATTAGTTATGATTCTGTAAGATATATATTTGATGTTTAGTAATGTATTTATTAGCATTATCTACTGATCTAATAAATAATATAATAAAATAAACAGAGGATTCTGAATTATAAAATTTGGATCCGACATGTGCTACCCTTTTATCAGGTTGTCGGGAAATAATCCCATCAGTTGGAACCCAGTAATAAACGCTTTCCAGTCCAGCTAAGCTCGAGCCGAGGCTGGAATAAAGCCTATCCAACTTGCCGGCTAGCCAAGGTTGAACCACTAAGGTGCCGCTTGGTTGGGCTGAAATAAGCTGGTTTATGGCTGAAATTGCATTATAGCTAACCGAAATTACACTGTAGCTGATGGTTGCTTATTTGGCGTAACTAAATTTAAAAAAACAAAAATGGAAAAAACAGGTTAGCCCATCATAGACAATGCAATCGAATACAAGAAAAAAGAACCGGCAAAAAAGCTTAAAAAAGCAAAAAAAAGCCAGAAAAAGTTGAAATTTAGGAATAGTGAAAAATAAGTCAGAAGTCAGAAGCTCAAGCTGAAATAAACAAGGCCTAAATTCACGTAAATCTGGCTCAATCAACACGTGCACGGTTGTGATAGGACCGCTACGCAAGAACTAAAGGAAAAAAGAGAGAGAGGAACCTAATCTTTGTGGCTGGGGTGAAAAATACGAGGAATGGACAGAACCCTGAGTATTGATTTCTTCTAGGTGGATATAACCTAATGATTATAAAGGGTGGATAGAACCCATGTATCAAAATAGCATATGGTAGATGGAACCATGCTCTATAAGAGGTGGATAGAACATGCACTACTAGTATTATTGCACACTCTTCCATCCTTTAAAAACATAGTTTAGTTAAAATATAAGTTTTAGGAATTTTCTATATCTACATCTTAAAATGGTGGCATTGTTGTAAATAAAAGAACCTTAAGCTTTCCTTTGTGCAGAGTCCCATCTGTGCAGAGTTCTCGTTTCCTCTACTGCTCTTTGAATGTTTCGATATGGTCGGTCCATGTGTACGTTTTACTATTGTATTAGTTATAGCTCTATAAGATATATAGTTGATGTTTAGTGATGTATCTGTAAGTACTATCTACTGATCTAATAAATAGTATAATAAGATAAACAGAGAATTCTGAATTATAAAATCTAGTTGCAATTCGTGCTACTCTTTTGTGAGGTAAACGCTTTCCAGTCCGGCTAAGCTCGAGCCGAGGCTGAAATAAAGCCTATCCAACCTGGAAATTTTTGTACGGATAACCTTTTTTTTATTCGGAAATACAAAAATATACCCGCGGGAAAATTTTTACAAAAATAGCCTCCAGTCGCCCAATGGGGAGGCGACTAGAGAATTTCGCCCACCCGAAAAGCGACATTTAAAGAATCTGCGAACCGTTGGGTGAATCAGCGCTGTCGCCTGCACGTTGGGTGACTTAATTTAAGTCATTTATGCGGTTGGCGACTACATTGATCGCGCCAACGCTAGGGCGACACTGGGGGTTAAGGCGGCTGCCCGGTGGCCCCACTACCAACCACCTTTTTCACTCATTCAGCAAACGCATTCAGCGCACAGAGAAGAGGAAGAAGGAAAAGAAACAAGGGGGAGAAGAGAGGAAGGAGGGGAAGAAGAGGAGAAGGAGAGGAGAAGAGAGGAAGGAGGGGAAGAAGAGGAGAAGGAGAGGAGAAGGAGAGGAAGGAGGGGAAGAGAAGAAGGAGAGGAGGAGGTGAGGGAGGAAGGAGGAGTAGAAGCTATTCCATCAATTTGGATCCAGATATTTTTTTTGGATTATGTTGTATTTGCATTATTATTTATATGAAATGTTGGTGTTAATAAAAATTATAGATGTAGAATAATTAGTACCGTGTTAGTATGGAAATATTATTGTAGAAAAGGTTTGGTATGTAATTTGTAGTATGGTAGTATAGAAATTTTAACAAAGTTTGTGGTATAGGAAGTTTAGTATTGTGCGATATTATTTGACATGTCGCAAAATTGAAATATATATGCAGGCCGACATCATCAATGTCCACTACATTGAGAGTGTATTACGGAGCTAGAACCATTCGTGAAGGTTCGAATGGTGTGGATTTGATCGATTTTCGGCAAGTCACTCTCGTACTTCCGGATGACGAGAATGCTCGAATGGGAGATGTGCAGCTTTGGCTGACCCGGAGTTTTTCGTTGAACCCCGAGGTGTACAGCGTCGTCGTGCAAGGGCTTTGGAGCCGGTCTCCCACGGACATCGATGGGAGTTGAAGACATTGGTGCGCTCGCCACATGGAAGGGCTTTGTGCTAGGTGCGGCGTCGTGGATACGAGTGTGTCTTGCTTGTGCAACCGTGCTCGATACAAGCGGTGAGGAAGCTCATGCAACGACCATTGTTGTGGGAGGTGCTAGCAGCTCGGGCGGCCGCATGTTGGCGGACATGATGAAGTTGCTCGTCATGAAGCCGATGCGGTACATGAAGGAGAGTTACAGCCGTCAAGCCATAGAGAGCCAACTGGGCAAGCCGATGAAGGAGAGTATAATGAGTACATTGTGCAGCAGATGGACTCTGATGACGAAGGGCATGGGATGAAGAGGAAGGCATGAGAGGCGGCACGCGAGGACGATTCGTAAGGATGAAGTTCCTATCCCCCAGGAATGGAACCAGTATAATGCGGAGGGTCTTTCCGCACATGATGAGCATGAATCACAATGGGAGTACAATGAGACAGAGATTCGGTTGCATGCTATGTTTGCTGACAAGGAAGCGCTGCAGGATGCCATCAAGCTTTGGGCCCTTTCAATGCAGCGGACATTTCGCGTCGTCAAATCAAGCCAGGAGCAATACACTGTGAAGTGCGAGTAGACTAGTTGCCCTTGGCGGGTGCACGCCCGTAAACCTAAGTATGAGACTCACTGGATTGTGTCCAAAATTGAGCCGCACTCCTGCATTCTAAACACTGTCTTGGCGAGACATCGTAACCTGACGTCCGGATTTATAGCCAATCTCATGTATGGGGAGATAGTGCAGAAGAAGGACATGGCAGCCACGCATATTGTGGTAGCTATTGAGAATAAATTCAAGTATAAGATTAGCTACGCGAAGGCGTGGCGTGCCAAGCAGAAGGCGTTGGAAAAACATTTTGGCACTTTCGAGGCGGCGTACGACAACCTTCCTCGTATGCTTAATGTCCTGCAGGAAAGGAACCCAGGCACGTACATCGCCCTCCACGAGAAGCCGTCCATAAGTCCGCCAGGGTATGCGGTGTTGCAGAGAGCAATGTTTGCATTTGGTGCTAGCATCGAAGCATTCAGGCACATGCTGTCAGTGATCTCAATTGACGGGACCTTCTTGATAGGCAAATACAAGGCGATCCGACGGCCATAAGCGTTGCGGTAATAATCAAATATTGCGCGGCCATTGCATTTGTGGAGAGTGAGAATTACGAGAGCTGGCTGTGGTTTCTCAGACATGTGAGGGCTGGAGTTGTAGCCACTCGGTCTGGTGTGTGCGTAATCTATGATCGCCACGTCGGTATTATCAAGGCAATAAGAAAACTTCAAGAAGACCCCGATGAGCCCTTTCCTTGGCCGGACATGAGGAACCGGTGGTGCAGTCGTCACTTAGCGGCAAACTTTTTCAAGCAATTCCCTAAACAATCTTGGATGAAGCTATTCAAGAGGCTGGCTAGGCAGAACCAACAGAGAAAATTTGATGCTTTGTGGAGGTTGTTGGATGAGCACACTAGGAAGAACGTCGAAGAGAGGAGCAAGGAGCCGGTCACTCCTGGGGCGGCACAACCACAATGCTTGCCGCCAATCGATGCGCCTAACCCAAGTGGTCCAAGAAGAAGGAGCTCACGAAACATCAGGTGCTTCACGCAGTGGATCGAGGGGGAACCGTTGGAGAAGTGGTCGCTGTTGCACGACACGG
Organism: Dendrocalamus sinicus; assembly: GCA_036346575.1. Classification (NCBI taxonomy): domain Eukaryota; kingdom Viridiplantae; phylum Streptophyta; class Magnoliopsida; order Poales; family Poaceae; genus Dendrocalamus; species Dendrocalamus sinicus. The sequence continues at coordinate 2,594,874 of CM070670.1, forward strand.
ATGGCGCAAGGTACGAAATAATGACAACTAACCTTGCTGAGGTGTACAATTGGGTTCTAAGGGGTCTCCGTTCTCAGCCCCTTGTCGCCATCGTGGAAGGTGTTCTTCACAGCACAATCTGGTACTTCAGGGAGAGGCACGCGAGTGCCGCACTTCATGCGACCAATCCCGGAGCTCTGCATTCGGCAAAAATTACTGCTTACATGGAGATGAAGGCACAAAAGGGTCAGTTGCACACAGTGCAGGTCATGGGCAACAGGGAGCATCGTTTTGAGGTGATACTCCATGATAGAGCCAGATTTGGGACGGCTCGTTCACTTGTTACCCACGAGGTATGTCTTGTAGATCATGGAAATGAACCTAGCTGCACGTGCAACAAGCTTAAGTTGTTACACAAACCATGCTCTCATGTCCTCGCTGCATGCGGGACCGTGGGTATGGATCCTTCGAACTTCATGTCCGAGTTCTTCTTTAAGGAGGGTACTACAGGCTTGGTGTGGGAGCTCCGGGTTCGTGGTGGTGGGAAACTTCGCCACTTTGGACATTGCATCGAGGACCTGGGTTCCGAATGTTAACATGTTGAAGGGTGGGAAGGGTCGGCGATAGAGCTGACGTATTAGGAATGACATGGATGAATCACAAGCTGGAACATCGGGTGCACGTTGTGGTCGATGCGGTCGGGAGGGCACACATGACTAGACGATGCAATGCATGTCCTGATCAGTAGTTACATGACTTTTCTGTAATGTACTTGGTTATGTACTTATTTAGTACATGTATTTGTTGTTTGTTAAAATGAGATACTTTTGTGGCTCGTGCACAAGACAATCAATTCATGACATGCTTAACAACATTGCGCATTATTTCGATCGACCCTCGTACATACTACGGTACAACCATACACATCGTTGCTTATATGCCAAATGAGCCTCGTGGCACCCACATGAAGAACTGCTGAAGTGGACGCCTCGGACGGGGCTGGCCATCGTGGTAGTGGCACGCACATATGCAACTTGGGTTTGCACAGACAACATGTCGGATCGCACGAGCTTCCTATGTTGACAACCTCCTCGTTTCCCTCTCGCGTTGCATCCATTGGCGGAGCTCATTGTTCTCCTCATTGAGAGTCTCCATTCGGTACTCCAAGTCCATTATTCGGTCCCATAAAGTACCCACATAACGGTCAATATACCGTTCATGAGGAGAGTCGATCCAGCGGAGAAGTCGCATTTCGCCATCCGCGAAAAAGGACGATAAACATGGAGGGTCCATAAGCAATAAAAAATGTACTATTAGTAATTTGTACCGGGCGTGGTCATCGGAAGAAACGGCGCCGCCATCGTTCGCCCTTCCAGACTCGCACGACCACGTACTCATTGTGTATGCGCATTTCGCCACGCTGGTTGCGCACGCCGGCTTGGTATCAAGCGCATGCGTGGATCGAACATCTCCTCCTTTCCAAGGGAAGGTCTTCCTTGGTGACCCATATCCGATGGCCCTCATCTTCCGCCATGGTATATTCCACCACGAAATATAAGGTACTTCTTTGTTTGATTTACAGGGTATTCTGGCTACAACTTCATGGGACCTCAACCGGGCTATTTATATCGAACGGCGGGACAAAAGAGGGCTGCTTTGCCCAGAGACATGACAAAAGTGCTCGGCTTTACTCGGTGAGATGACAACACATGCCACTTTACGCAGTTGATATGACAAAACGGGCAGCTTTGCTCGGTCGATTACAACACATGCCGGCTAAAGCGCCTACATAAAGGCTACGATCCGAAAAGCCTTCATAGGGACATTTATTGCTACTGGAATCCGAGGATAATCCAGCCTATCGCTACACAAACCAACAAAATAGGGCGAGGTCGTAGCCTTTACGGTGAGTGTTCACGTCATAGGCATGTATCCTTTCCAGTGAGTTTTCATGTCACCTTAGCTTGTTGTTTCAGAAATACAGGCTACAGGCTCTGAAAAGCCTACATAGAGACATTTATTGCTAAACTGGAATCCTGAAAAAGCGAAAAGGAGGATAAGCTGCAAAGGAGGCGGGAGCAGTTAAGTCTGCGTGAAGCAGCCATCAAGCGTCAAGAGGAAGAGCTTCAAGCTCGTGATGCAGCTCTCAAGACCAAGAGTGACCGGAACAAGGATGCAGCGGAGCCATCTTCAAGGCGCGATAACAAGGGAAAACAACCACGCTACACCCAGTAGACCAAATGTAATAGACCCAGCAAGTTTTATTCCCTAAGGCAGTACTGTCGGAGTTGCTCTTAGTCGCATATCATGCCATATGTTATGCATGTAATAACAATGTACGCGGCATGTTACTCCCAACTGTATTATGAAGTTTATTTCTATTGACATAAGCTTATTATCTAGCATGTTCGCATTCAATGATTCAGATAGCAAGTCATACCGGTTCTCTCCGTAAACTATTTCTCTGCAACATCAAAATATCACTTACCACTCTATGTATCTATCGTTCTACGGTCAATCATTCTTAAAAAAATTTGGAATTTTTTTTGTGCATCTACAACATACAGTGCACATAAACTTTTATTACAACTATACCAGATTTTTTCTCTGTTTCAAACTACAAAATTGCCAAAACTCTACAAATTTCAGGGGATTGAATGAAGTCGCCTACCTACTGGGTGACTGCATTACAAGTCGCCCAGCCATTGGACGACTTCTTTAAATCGCCCAGTGAGAAAGCAACTCCATGATGTCGCTTTCCCGTGAAGCGACATAGCCTCTTGTCGCCTGCCGGGTGGGCGAGAGGCTCGAGTCACCTACCCATTGGGCGACTGGATGCTATTTTTGTAAAAAATTTTCCCGCGGGTGTATTTCTGTATTTCCGAATAAAAAAGTTACAAAAAAATTCTACAACCTGCGGGCCGAATTTTTTGTATTTTAGCCCTTTTTTGAAAAATATTCACATTTAGACCCCTGGTAGTTTTAATTCCGTTTTTGGACCCAGAGCTCGGCGCCGTGACCCACGGCGCCGAGCTAACACGTCTCGGCGCCGAGGTCGCAAGCCCGCACCAGCGTGGCGGCCTGCGTGGCGCCTACGTGGCAGCCACCTCAGCGCCGTGGTCCGTGGCGCCGAGGTCGGCACCGTGGCTCGTGGCGCCGAGGTCGGCGCCGTGGCTCGTGGCTCCGAGGTCGGAGTCGTGGGCCGTGGCGCCGAGCTGCCTACCACGTGGCGCCACGGCTGTTTAGGGTTTGCACCGATCAGCCTTTTTTCGCAAAATGAATTATTAGTTGTATTTTTTATTTGGATTATTTAATGATAGTAATATTATGTAATATAGTTAGTTATTTATTTATAGAGAGCAAAAAATACGACGTATGTTTTGAAAATTCGTTATGTATTGCAAATAATACATGTAGGAAAATTTGTGTATATTTTTTAAAAATATTATGGTACGTTGGTAATGGTTTTTGAAAAATAAAATTCTGCAGGCCGTGACGAACGAGTTTTGTGTGAAGTTCTGCGGGCCGTGAGATGTCATGCAAGACAGAGGGGAGGCGACATGTGGCATACAAGCAACTCTCCTCTTCCTTTTGTTCAGTTGTTACTACACACTTGGGGAAATAATTACTGGGATGATTCTGGGTCAATCCCATCCCCTCTGTTTGTGGATTGACGAACGAGTTATGTGTGAAGTAACGATTAGTGTATTTGTGATTTTTGTACAATGCTGACCGTGAAAAATATGTTGAACTGGCAATAACATTTTTCGATCATGTTATGTTGTTTTATTGGAAGAAATTTTTTGAACTATTTTTTATGACAATTGTGATAGGAACAATTGGACGAAAGGAGGGGAAGTGATAATAAGACACGTGGGAATCATTGCATGGGAAAAGCTGAGATAATAAGCTTATGAAGTTGGGACGAACATGGCGCGTACAATTTTATTACATGCTAGCATGATATCCGACTAATCGACCCAACTGCTCGTACGACCTCTCGTGTGGACCGGGTCTATTACATCTTGTCTACTGGGTGTAGCGTGGTTGTTTCCCCTTTCTGTCGCGCCCTGAAGATGGCTCCGCTGCATCCTTCTTCCAGTCACTCTTGGTCTTGAGAGCCGCCTCACGAGCTTGAAGCTCTTCCTCCTGACGCTTGATGGCTGCTTCACGCAAACTTAACCTCTCCTTCCTCCTTTGCAGCTCATCCTCCTTGCCCTGCAGACGGATTTGGTCCACCCTCACGCGGCGCTCTTGCTCAAGCCGCATCTGTCGTTCCACCTCACGAGCCTGAGTCATCTTGCTAAAGTATTGTCCTTTGTTTTCTACCTCCACTGCCCGGTTATCTGGCCATGCCGGCGACACCCGATCCACCCATTCGATGAACGTGCAAGCCTATGTGTGGCGTGGTAGATGTCATGGATCAAGTTGAAAACGGTAACGAAACAAATGATTTAGTTGTGGTCGTTACCACGGTTGTCATCCGTGTCCGGACACTTGAAGAACCTACGGTCGTATTTGGCTCGTTGTAGTCGATCCGTCCAGACTCCCAACATCGTCCTAAAGCCGCAATGGCACTTCGGGCGCTCATGCCACTCCGGCACTCCAAATGGGTCGGACTTCTAGGAAGACATTGTTGTGTGGTAGTATTGTGATGTCTTGAGGAGGAGATGTGGTATGGAAGACATATGAGGCCTTCATATAGGCAGGTTATCGGTGCGATGGGCATAGTCCATGGAGAGGATCTTTTCGCTTTTCCGGATTCCGGTGTAGCAATAAATGGCCCTATGTAGGCTTTTCAGAGACTATAGTCTCGTAATAAATTCATAGTTCGTAGCCTTTTCAAAGATCTACACCCCTATGTGTGTGCAGGCCTACTCTGTAAAGGCTAAAGACCTACGCCCTATATGTGTGCAGGCCTACTCCTGTAAAGGCTAAAGACCTACGCCCTATATATATGCAGGCCTACTCTGTAAAGGCTAAAGACCTACGCCCTATATGTGTGCAGGCCTACAGGCCTACTCCTGTAAAGGCTAAAGACCTACGCCCTATATGTGTACAGGCTAAAGGCCTACTCCGTCACTACACAAAGCTGACATATGCTGCCCCGTTTTGTCATGTCACTGAGCAAAATCTGAACTCTTTTGTCATGTCATCGAGCAAACCGCCTCTTTTGTCATCTCACCGAGCAAAAGCTGACCTCTTGTGTCATGTCCCTGAGCAAAGCTGGGGCGTGTTGTCATGTCCCTGAGCAAAAGCATCTTTTTTTGGTGGTCACTGCATTAAGCTGCCCCGTTTTGCTATAAGTAGCACGGTTGGGGTCCTATGACATTGTGAATCGAACAAAGTAGTACCCTCTCTTTCGTGGTGAAACATACCATGTCCGGCCGAGGCGGTGGGATTTGGGTCACCGAAGGATGACATTCCCTTAGAAGCGAGGATATGTTCGGTCCGCGATGCATCGATTGATACCAAGCCGGCGTGCTCAACCACCGTGGCGAAATGCGCACACAATGAGTACGCGGTTGTCCAGATCTTGGATTCCCGAACGATGGCGGCGACGTTTCTTCCGATGCTCGCGCTCTGGGGTACAAATTAGTAATGTTTCATTTTTTATTGCTTATGGACCCTCGAAGTTTACCGTCCTTTTTTGTGCAGATGGCCAAATGCGACTTCTCCCGCTGGATCGACTCTCCTCATGAACGGTATGTTGATCGTTATGTGGATACATTATGGGCTCGAATATGGGACTTGGAGTACCGAATAGAGAATCTCACTGAGGAGAACAACGACCTCCGCGAACAGATGCAACGCGAGAGGGGCAACGAGGAGGTCGTGAATATAGGAAGCTCTTATGATCCCACATGTTGCTGCGCGAACCCGAGCTGCATATGTGCATGCCACTACCACGACGGCCAGCCACGTCCGAGGAGACCCCCTCAGCAATTCTCCATGTGGGTGCCACGAGGCTCGTTTGGCATTTAGGTAACGAGGGTTATGGCATTCAGCAATTCTCCATGTTGATGTGCTGATGCTGTGGTGGTACGACTGTTGTGTTGAATTAAATTGTTAGGTGTACTACTTGTGATTATTGTTATCCTCAAGTTGTAGTGCTGGAGGTTCTGCTCGTGTGTGTTGGTAATGTTTTATGCTATATTGTCGTCAAGCTATTTTGGTAATGTTTTATGCTATGTTGTCGTCAAGCTATTTTGGTAATGTTTTATGCTATGTTGTCGTCAAGCTATTTTGGTAATGTTTTATGTACGGTTGTGTTTTATTTTAGTTGTTTTGTTCGTTGGTGTGTTGGTTGGTTGGTTGTATGCCGTCGTAATAAAAAAAACTTAGAGCAACCCTCTTATACTGCAAACCATCTGTGAACATCAAACCATCAAGCACTTGAAAAACCTCACAAAAAATACAAAAGCACTTGAAAAACCTCACAAAAATTACAAAAGCACAATGAATATAACATAAACACATATATACAACAACTAGTTCATTACAAACACATCTCAGTCCAACCACTTACCAAGTGCCTCCTAGCTCATTACAAAATATATACAACGACTTTTAAGCCCAACCACAAGCCTACACATAAGTATCACTGCCTCCTAGCCTTACCCTTACCCTTACCAAGGGCGTCGGTGCCTGGAGTGTAACGGCTAGGCTCGCGGCGGCGTCTGCGTCGTACGGGCTGTGTAGGCTGAGTCGAAGGAGCGTCTACGAGCTGAGACGGGCCTATCTTATCGTAAGTCCGCTCCACCTCGCCGCCGTCCTCGTCCTCGCCGCCTGGGACGGAAAGTGTCGCTCCTCGTGGGGTCGAGCTCGCATCCGTGTACGACCCTCGCGCGTCGGTTTCGCAAGTCGTGTCGAAGCGCACGCCTCACGCCCCGCCGCGCTCGTGCTGCAACCACAACGACCAGCCGCACGACGTAGCCGACCTGCGAGCCTCTGGCATCCAACATTTTGTTAACCAACAAGACACGAAGATATTAGGTACTAATTTTGTGAGTGGTTTTGTCGAAGCTTACCTCTAGGAAGGTACGCATCCTGACGTCGTCGCCGACTGTCTTGGACATACGCTCTATGTCCTGTACGGACTGCTTCAGGGTTTTGCCCTGCAAACAAGCAAAAGAATGGATAATTTGCTGCATGTAGGGGTATTTAGGTCTATTGGAAAATAAGCAATGAGATTGAACATTACCACACGGTCTAGGACTGGTGCTATCTCCACCTGCGTCCCAAGGCGAGTCGACTGGTCGTAGGGCGTGTCATCGTCGTCGGAGGACGCAATGTCGGCGTAGTCATCTTGAGTCCATTGGCCCTTAAGCTTGGACGCGCCGCACGCCGGTACCAAACTTGGTACCGCCGGAGCGCGCCGTTCTTTGTGCGGCTCGTTGTTTTCGCCCACGTGGTCCCGGGAGTGTCCCCACCTCAACGCACACGTGGTGGTGCCGCTCAAGTCGTGACCTTCTTCGCCGCCGACGATCAAATCTGCATGACGTAAACCAAAAGTTAACATTAGTAGAAACACCGTGCAATTGGAATCCAAGGTTAGAATTGAAATTGCATGGCACTTACTTGTGCAAGGCCACAGACGTGGAGAACGGCGCTACTGGCCACAGCTGACTCATACCAAACTAGCGTGCAACTCGATGTGGCAGGTGATACTCAACAAAGATAGAAAGCAGATAAGGGCAACTCATCCGTAGAGGGCCTCGTCTATGCCGCATGAAGGCGCTGAACTGAATGTCCACCACCTCTTGCTCGGCATACGGCTCCCACTTAACCTGCATAGCAACAATTTACTTGTAAGGTACAGGACTAACAAATGAAAATCACGATACCACATGTAATTAACTTACACTGGAGGCCGTGAGCGCATCTAGCTCATTTTTGTACTCTCGACGCCCGCCGTCTGGCGACGGAATCGAGACTGGTCCCAAAGATATGCAAGCGCCGGACATCGACGGTGGAACCTCGGGAACCATGGACGAGCGAGCAAAACCGTGGGACGACCAAGCGGTAGACGACACCACATCCACACGGTGGAGGAGGTACAGCAACCACCTAATGTCGAAGTTCGCGAACTCGACGACACACCTCGCAGAGGTGGCGGTAAGGAACGCCAACACCGGAAGCCCACCGCATCGCCCGCCGTGTCGATCCATGAGGCGGTGGATGTACATCCACGACGCTGCTGTCTCCGTTCCGTCGGGAAGAGAACGCAGCCAAACAAGTGCAGATCCATGCTCGCAATTATATGTAAAATGATGTTAGATCAAACTATGTCAATTTTACAAAAGCTCGATAAGACGACGAGTTGGCTCGATATCCACCCCTACCGCAGTGGTAGGCAAGCGTCGCTCGCCCGCACCCTCGGGACACATCGCAAAAGTCTGCCGGAGCCAGGTGATAGGAACACCGAAGCTGCGATGGCCTGCCTCGGAGGAAGCTCTCTCCCGAGGAAGGCCTCTACTCGGGCTCTCCAACCTGCAGGCACGCACGGCCCGATAACCGGACGGCCGTGAATGGCGACACCAAGTATCTTCTGAGTGTCCTGGAGCGTAATAGTCATCTCTCCGAAAGGGAGGTGGAAGCTGTGAGTCTCCGGCCTCCACCTACATGATACAAAAAAAAGAGGACTACATGTCAGAGAATTTGAGGCGCACATAGCCGATAAACAATGAACATGCAAGTGGAGCAATGGTTTAGGAGAATACCTATCAACCAGTGCAGTGATGGCCGGGGGGTTGAAGGTGGGCAACCCACGGCGAACCTGGTAAGAGATGGCGCCTAGGCCAGCCCTCTCCAGGAAGGGAGTGTACCGCTCGTCGTACCGCATGTCCAGGAACCCGTCATGGGTTCGAGGACGAAGGATGGGCAGCTCCTGTATAGAATACACCAATTTTTTTAGTTAATGCATCAATATAAACTCAAATTGTACAGGAAGTGATGAAGGCAATACCCTCCCCTCCGCGGTGAGCCGTCCTCGGTGGCTCTCCTCGTAGTACGGGTCTAGCAGGTGGAATTGCGCCATCCTACAAAAAAAATTGAATTTGTCAGTCCAACATACAAGTAAACAAAATATTGAACATGCATACAATATGGAAAGAATAAGAAATTAAACAAGAAACATAGCAAATTACATATGAAAAAACAACTAGACGAACTATGAAACATAACGAATAACAAGCACTCGCACCTGACTAAGTGGCCAATGACATGTGCATGAATTGTGGCCAAGTCTACCACATCTGCTACATTGGTTCTGCTCGGGGTTAGTAAGAAAGGGGGTTGCTCTCCCTCGCCTCGTTCTTCCTGGAAGCTGATCCATAACCATCTTGTGTCTCGTCCTTTTCCTGGTTCCACGTTTGTTCCAACGGCTACCCGGATCCGCAATGTATTTGGGCCCGGTGTACGGTGGCCACTCTCCCTCATCCCGGTAAGGCTCGAAACGGGGAGACCACGTAAGCACAAGGTTGTCAACACTGAACTCCCGAGGTATCTTGCTCTCGTAGTCAAAGTTGCGATGCCTCGCTGCTGCCACATAATGAGAACATGGAAAGTGGTACTGCCTCGGTTTACCACATGTGCATGAGAAAGCAATAAGGACAACTTTATGCCTCCTCGTCGGCCGGAGCTCTCCATCGGTCGTTGTACCACCCCTTTCTACAACCTCATAAGTGCCCGTGGCGTTGTCAAAACAATGTACCTCATGTGCCTCAGCCCTAGCCTTTGCCTTTTCAAGGTGGCGCTTCGGTTTTGGCGCCCATCTCACTTGTTTACTTTGTAGCGCCATTGCATGTGCGTGTCTTCGTTGAACCGGGCAACAAGCTTGTAAAAGGTGAAGGACACGATAGCATTGACGGGCATACCACGTATACCCTAAGCAAACTATTGAAGGATTCGCCATGTTGCTTGTGCGAAACTCGTACCTCCAGCCACCGTCGTCATGAGCCCTTGTCCATTTGTCGACATCTCTCATCAATCCCGTCAACCACTGTCTACCTTCTGCGTTTGTTGCAGTATTAAGCTGCTCCAACTTCTCCTGGAAGAACTTCACCTCAAGCATTCGAGCGACCTCCTCAAACAGTGGAAAGTTATCCTTCGTACCATCCTTACGGAGTAGATTCTCGGCAAGATGCCGAGTGCACCAACGGTGGTGCAAAGCTGCATACCCCGGTATCTGCTCCTGTACGGCAGAAAGTATGCCCTGGTGCCTATCAGAAATGACACCAACCTCCCTACCAGGGCCGACCACGTGCCTCCGAACGAGCCGCAAGAACCATCCCCAGCTGTCTTTGTTCTCCCTCTCAACCAAAGCAAACGCCAAAGGAACCAACGCGTTGTCTGCGTCACAGGAAATGGCTATCAGAAGTGTGCCCTGGTACTTGCCAAGAAGAAACGTACCGTCAATAGCGAAGACGGGACGACAATGCCGAAAGGCCTCGATGGACTGAGCAAAGCACCAGAAAGCACGGAAGAATATCTGCATCCCATCTTGAGTCCATTCGTTTGGTTTCGGGACGTACTCATAATGCATGCCTGGATTAACCGCTTTGATTGCATTGAAGAGTGCTGGCAACTGCAAGTACCCATCTTCCCAGTCCCCATATATCATCTTCCGGATCGTTGCTTTGCCCTCCATGCTTTTCCATACCTTATGTCGTATCCAAATTTCTCCTTAACAATCCCAGCAAGTGTCTTCACCTTCATATTGGGTTCTCCCTTTACTATGTGACACGGTGACTTAGCAATAATGGTAGAGGTCAGCTGCCGATGCTTCGTTTGAGCTCGCCCGGCACAAGTGTGTGGGCCAACGATTCTTGTGATCTTGAACTTTCCGTGTCCTTCGTTTGCTAGCACAAACCCTCCATTCACATGTTTCCTTCTACGCACACAACTGTGTACCTCCGCTCCACATAAGAATGTCTCACCTTGAATGGCCTTTTACGGATCACCGAATACTCCTGCGACCACCTTTTCAATGCGACAAGTCCTCAAACACCATGCCCTTCTCAATTGTCATGCTTGACCGGCCTCGGAGCATCTAGCAAGTCGTCATCCCTTCCTTCGCATATGCCTCATGAGAATGCCTAAGATTGCTGAATTCATTAAGCGATGGATCCGGCGAGGCAATAACGCTCGATCACTCAATATCACTTTCGGTCGACTCTCCAAAAGGGCGGTCATCATCGAATCAACGGCCCTTGCGATCTCGTAAGGCTCGGATCATCCACAATTTGAACATCCACACTGTTGGAGTCTCTGCAGACTTCTTCAACGTTGCCAGATGGAGCAACGGGAGGAACAACCACATTATCAGGAATGTTTCCTGCATCATAAGCACGACAACGATGGGATTGAGACAAAATAAAGGAATGACGGAAAAAGCCAAAGTGTTGCTCGACACTTACTGGGATGATTCTGGGTCAATCCCATCTCCTGAGGGGCCGCCACGACATCATCAGTCCGACATTCAACTCGAACTGGTTGAGAAATCTGAACCTCGTTCGGGGAAGATAGAGCATCGGGCACCTCAGGCACTTCTTCCACATCCACCGCAAGATCCGTGCGGAGGGTCAAAGGTGCCGATCACCTAGTTACGGTGAATAACCGTGAGGGGTGGGATCAATGGACACCTTCCGCACAACAACGTCCAAACATTTTAACTCATTCCTCATAACCAATTTGACATATTTGTCCCACTCATCCTCTGAACCAATTAAGATCAACCGCCTAAGAATTGTGTCTTTCGAACCGAAGTGAAGTAACCCCTCAACTGTGATGCTCTCCTCGTTTGCATGACAATGTAGCTTCTCCTGAGTCTTAGCAACCAACTCACTAAACGACGGCCGATCACCGAATATCAGAGGCACCCTTTGCATTTCAACAAATTGAACATTTCCATAATCATCACTTGTCACACTGCCTCCATGATATAGGGTCACTAGGTTGTCCATCTAGTTCATACACAAAACCAAACTTAATACCTTTAAGCGAAATTTTGGATAAATCACATGCATACTTGTTTAAGCAATAAAATATCTAAATGAACCCTTTCCCATTCAAACATCTATATATCTAATAGGATCCAGATATAGTCACATGAGATTTTCGGTTATAATATGCAGACCTACATTGTCTTTTTTGGAGTCAAACAGAACCACCAATATTTATCTAGATATTGTATTAATCACACCAAAAGTCTAAAATCATTATGCCTTCTCGTAGGTACCATAGATATGGAGTGAACATTAAGCGACAGTGTGTAACATATGTGGAAAAAAATTCACGATATACTAGAGATTCACCTTGAAGGCTTGCGGGGCGGGAGGCGGTGGCGGCGGCGAGGCGTTAGCGGCCGGGAGGCGCGTGGCGGAGCGGCGCGGCGGGAGGCGGCGGGGCGGGAGGCGGGAGAGAGGCGGCCGGGCCGAGGCGCGGCGCGGGGAGGCGCGGGCGGCCGAGCGCGCGGCCGAGGCGGCGAGGAGGCGGTCACGCAGGAGTGGGGCGAGGCGACGCGACGCGAATGAATGCTCGGCCGACCGGGTAAATCTGCGAGCTCGGCGCCAAGATCCACGGCGCGAGCTCGGCGCCATGGACCATGGCGCTGAGGTGGCTGCCACGTAGGCGCCACGCAAGCCGCCACGCTGGTGCGGGCTTGCGATCTCGGCGCCGTGGATCACGGCGCCGAGACGTGTTACCTCGGCACCGTGGGTTACGGCGCCGAGATCTGGGTCCAAAAACGGAATTAAAACTATCAGGGGTCTAAATGTGAATATTTTTCAAAAAAAAAAAAGCTAAAATACAAAAAAAAATTCGGACCTGCGGGCTACGAGCCGAGGCTGAACCGCTAATTCGCGTAAATCAGGCTCAATCGACACGTGCACGGTTATGATAGGACCGCTACGCCAGAATTGAAGGGGAAAAAAAGAGAGAGGAACAAGAAGGAACAGGGGCAGGAGCAGGAACACATCCAATCAATCTATATACACCGGAGTTGCAAGCGGCAGCCGTTTCTGTCGGACGTCGTCGGCCGGGCGCGACGCGAGAGATGCGGACCCGAACGGCGGACCACCTCGAGGCGCTCTCCTTGGAGATCGAGCGCAAGCTGCAGAAGGTTCCTTCCTCGGCATTCCGATTTCTCCTCCGTTTCTTCCTAATTAATTTTGGCTGTTGGGTTGACTTCTAATGGTGGCATCTTTATCTATTTAGTTATTGCGGTTAATTTTGGTTTGGAGCAAGGAAGGTGGTTTTGATTTCTTTCTTAATTGAATGTTTTTGCTGTGGAGGAATCGGTGCTGGGTTGGGAGTCTTTCATGTTAGAGATGGTGGAATTTTGATTTGTTTGCCACGTTTCAGATAAAGAAATTTGGCTTTGTTTCTCAATATCAGGATTTCCTCTCCTCTTTTCAAATGGTGCTTAATCAATCAGGGGCTGTTGTCTTGGTTAAACTAGTAACGAAATTTTTTTTTGTAAAAATGTACTTAATTAGGATGGATTTTGTTCACCACAAAAGGTGACACTGTTATATGATCTCGAGATGACATTAGAAATTTAGTGGTTTGGATAAGGAAGGAGGCACTGTTGTTTTACTGGTTGTTGCTGGCGTTGCGTGCAGGCTCTCAACTCCAATTCGCAGCGCCTCCAGCTACTGCAGCAGTTGTTTGCCGATATTGCATTGAAGGTGGATGACCGCGCTCGAGGTGCCCATCTCTGCGTAGCTTCAAATTCTACTATTTCTGCTCATACAGTATTTTCTTTTTTATGTTACTATTAGTGCATATCCGTGATTTGGCATTTGAAATGATTACTTTTCCTGAGTTTGCAACTGAGAGCACAAGTTTGTGGTAGTTTTGGCCCCAGCATAAGTTATGCCCTATTCTTTTGAACCACAGTTTATGTCGTTTGGCTGTGACTTAGTAGTCTAACGAATAATGATAGTTGAAAGAAGCCAAAAGCCGCTAAAAGTCGAAAATAACAAGGCCATGTTCTATGGGCTTGCATTTATGGCCATATTCGACGTTTAGAGGGAATAACTCTGAAGTTTCGACCAGAATTCTATTATGTGTGACCTTCCTGTTTCATAATTTTTCAGATAGGCCAAAGAAAGGAAAACCCAACAGTTTGTTTCTAGTGCTTAAAACTATTACTGTCTCTAGTCTTATTCATTAATATTTACTTTTTGGATTCTTTTATCGTGATAATTTTGATTGATGTTGCTTCATTTTCATTCCATCTAAGATGTAGTTTATGTGATGCTTAAATTGGCTGTTTGGGTTGGTGCAGCATGTGCTATTTCTTTTCCCACAGAAAATGCTACCGTGTGTCATTTTCTTCGAAAGTGAGAGGAATGGATCTAGAGTAGCCGGTCTAGGGAAGAGGCCAGAGCTATAAATCAGGGACTTGGAAATATTTCTTTATTATTCATTGCTTCATGGAAATGGATATATGATGTCTCTTTTACAGAGATAACTCGACTTGACCTCTAAGAAACAATATCTATCTCTAATGAAACATATTTCTAATAAATAAAATATATCTATAAAATAATAAACCTATATAATAAGGAAACTAATTATTCTTATTTCTATTCTAACTAATCAGACTCTACCACGCGCGTCTGCTACAGTACACTGGTACTGTTCACGTACATGAACAGTGTGCGTGAAAGGTACTTTGGCACATGACAACTTCTCCCCCCTTCGGCGACAGTTTGTCCTCGAGGTGTGGTGGCGGCCATGATGGCAACCCTTTATAGGCCAAATTTGGCGAGTAATTGCGATGCCTTAGATGATTGATGGCCAAGACGAGAGGGCGATAGCATTGCTCGATGTCGAGGAAGTTACCGACAACAAGGTCAGCCAATGTGGAACAACAGTGGTGCGCTTCATGGTAAGCAGAAGTCGTGGGAAGGAATTGACTGCTCTGATACCAATTGTCATGAAACTTAGTTCATAACGGGGTAAACATCCGTCGGAGAGAGGTCGGATGACGACGACTTGGGGTAAAACGGCTCTAAACGAAAGAGGGCACCGATTGGGAGAGAGAAATGGATCTAGAGTAACCGGTCTAGGGGAGAGACCAGAGTTAGGAATCGGAGACTTGGAAATATTTCTTTATCGTTAATTACTTGATGATAATGGATACATGTTGTTTCTTTTATAGGGATAAGTTGATTTGATCTCTAAGAAACAACATCTATCTCTAATAGATGGAATATACCTATAAAATAATAAACCTATATAATAAGGAAACTAATTATTCCTATCTCTATTCTAACTAATCCGACCCCACCATGCGCGCCTGCTACAATACGCGGGTATTGTTTACGCATGTGAATAGTACCCGTGAACAGTGCTTTGGCACATGACAACTTTGCCCCCCCTTTGGTGACAACTCGTCCTCGAGCTGTGGCGGTGGCCATGGTTGCAGCCCTTGGTAGGCCAAATTTGGCGAGTAATTTGGATGCCTCGTGTGCGAGATCAATAGTGTGTTGACGACGATTGATGGCAAAGGCGCGAGGGCCTTAGCGTTCCTCGATGTTGAGGAAGTTGCCGGTGACGAGGGCAGCCAATGTGGAACAGTAGTGGTGCGCTTCATAGTAAGCAGAAGTCGTGGGAAGGAATCGACTACTCTAATACCAATTGTCATGAATATTAGTTCATAACGAGGTAAACATCCGTCGGATAGAGGTCAAACGACGACGACTTGAGGTAGAATGGCGTTAGATGAAAGAGGGCACTGATTGGGAGAGAGGAATGAATCTAGAGTAGCCGGTCTAGGGGAGAGACCATAGCTAAGAATCAGTGACATGGAAATATTTCTTCATTATTCATTGTTTGATGATAATAGATACATGTTGTCCCTTGTATGGGGTAACTCAACTTGACCTCTAAGAAACAACATATAACTCTAAGGAAACCTATCTCTAGTAGATGGAATATATCTATAAAATAACAAACCTATATAGGGCCTGTTTGTTTCAGCTTCTGGCAGCTGCAGCTACTCCCAGAATCTGCAGCTCCCCCAAACAGTCCAGATTTTCATCCAGATTCTAAGTAGCCAGAAGCTACAGAATCCAGAAAATGAACTAGTAGCCAGAAGCTGGGGTTATCCAGTTTCTCCAGATTCTGACTAGCTGGATACTCACCAGCTACTTCTCAGAATTTACAGCTGAAACAAACAGGCCCATAATACGGAAACTAATTATTCTTATCTCTATTCTAACTAATCCGACACCACCACGCGCCCCTGCTACAGTGTGCTGGTACTGTTCACGCACGTGAATAGTACCCGTGAACAGTGCTTTGGCATGTGACAACTTTGCCCTCCTTCGACGATAGCTTGTTGTTGAGCTGTGGTGGCGGCCACGGTTGCAGCCCTTGGTAGGCTAAACCTGGCGAGTAATTGCAATGCCTCGCATGGGAGATCAATAGTTTGTTGATGACGATTGATAGCCAAGGCGCGAAGGCCTTAGCGTTGCTTGATGTCGAGGAAGTTGTCGGCGACGAGGGCAACCAATGTGGAATAGCAGTGGCGCGCTTTATGGTAAACAGAAGTTGTGGGAAGGGATCAACTGCTTTAATACCAATTGTCATAAATCTTAGTTCATAACGGGATAAACACCCATCGGAAAGAGGTCGGACAACGATGACTTGAGATAGAACGGTGCTAGACGAATGGGAGCACTGATTGGGATAGAGGAATGGATCTAGAATAGCCGATCTAGGGGAGAGACTAGAGCTAGAATCGATGACTTAGGAATATTTCTTCTTTATTCATTGCTTAATGATAATAGATACATATTGTTCTTTTTTATAAGGATAACTCGACTTGACCTCTAAGAAACATTGTCTATCTCTAAGGAAACATCTCTCTAATAGATGGAATATATCTATAAAATAATAAATCTATATAATAATCCGACCCCACCACACGTGCATGCTACAGTATGTGGGTACGGTTCATGCACGTGAACAGTGCATCTGAACAGTGCTTTTGGACGTGACAATGTGCTGCTAATTACTAGGAATAGAAACCACATTGCAGGAACTATGGTTACTATACATATATGTATGATTAAAAAACATTATGTTTGACTCAGTTAAGTAGAACAGTGGCGTTGTGGAAGAAATCTAACTCGTCTTTCTTTTGGGAGAAGAGTACTAGATTTGTCTTGTTTAGATATTCTTAAACAAGGCAAAAAAATTTTTGTTGTCATTTAACCTCTTTTTCTGGACATGTTCTTTCCGTATTTTTCCTTTATGATAATCCTTTAGGTTGTTTGGGCCTTGTTCATCACATAGACTATTCAATCTTATTAGAAGTTACCATGTCTATGTTACATCCTTACTTCTGATAAACAGATGTGATTTTAAGCAAGGGTGATGATGGCATTGCTCCAATAGATGAACGAGAAGACAATCACTTGTGCTTCTATGAGATTCTTGCTAATCATTTTGTTAGAGCACCTGAAAGTGGGAGGCGTATACTTGAGTTGATAGTGCAACTCTGGAGCCAGTCATTCGCGTCCAACATATTTGCACTTCTTTTCCACAGATGGGTATGTATTAAAATTTACATCCTTATAGATATTAGGACTTGCAATAAGTTTTTTTCTTTACCTATACAGGTACAAACTCAATCCTATTACTGAGAAGTCTTGTTTTCCATTTCCAGTTGGATGATTTCGTCTATGTCAACACCTGAAAGAATATGCTTTCTACACTTCACTTCTTGCTATAGCACACTCCTGATCATTAGTGAGCATATTCTGTAATTAAGATAGACTACATGTTCCTCTAAATAAGCTGCATGTTTTCATGACACTATGTCATCAGTAATGTATATAGAGTACTCATTCATATATCAAACTCAAAAGTGAAAGTGAAAGGTGGTCGTAGAGAAGATAATGTATCCCAGCACCAAGCTTATAGCCTTATACTGCCCGTTGTTCTGGTTACCACGTTGCTGTAAGGGTTTAAACTTTAAAAAGCTCGTTCACTCTATTGGTTATTTAGTCTTGCTGACAAGGATGCTCGAAGTTATATTAGCCCTCATCTGTACTTCATTTTGGTAAATTACAATTTCTTCATTGCAGTTGTTTGAAGTCCCTCTTGATGGGAAGGAAGTATCACTAAGATACAGCTCTGCTCTTGTTCAAGGAGCTACTAACGTGTTTTGGTATGATGGCCACCATAAAAACTTGGAGATGTTGTTGACCGATAAAATCATCAACTCCAAGCTGTTTGTGCTTACTGAGCAGAATATTGCAATGATGTCCCTTTTTTTTCTTTTGCCGGAAACTTCCCCAATCTGATAGAATCATTTTTCTGACAGGATTGACATTCAAACCAATACAAGGCACTTCCTCTCATTGTATCATGTAAGGATTTGGTTATTTACACTTGTTCTACCTCATTTGGAAACTGCGCTGCATGCATTTTTACACCATTCTGAACATGGTTTTTTTCTTGAACAGTATCTCCTTGAAGACGTCGCGTTAGTCCCAGATCAATTGAGTAAGATATCATTACAGGTCACTCTCTCTCTCTGCATTGTAATCTACTATAGGTTTTTCTTGTAAACATCTTCAATAGTATTTTTTCTGTCATTAATTTAACATTGTCAACAGGCTGGTAGAAATATTTTCCTCCTCCTCTCCAGATTCATGCTGTTCTATGGTCAGGGTAGGTTCCTTTTCTCCATATTCTTGGTGCTGATTGTTTGCTACTTAAGTGTTGCTATGTTCCATGTGCAGATCACTTGCTTGCAAGTTTCCTTGAGCATTTTCCTACTTTTCCACATTCTTTCTTGGTTGGTGGCCCTGCAGATTACTTTCTGATTGAACTCACTGATCAGGTTATCCTCTTAAGTGACATATATGTGGTGTTTTCTGCATATGACGTGTTATATCATTTTCTCAAACTAAATATTTGTTCTTTGTTTCTCCAGCTCCAGAAGCTAAAAGTGGAGCCAGTACTGCTGCACTACCTTTCCCTCATGACCATCCTTCAAGGTACTAGCTATTCGGAACATTTTTCTATAGAAAATCCAACACTAATTTTGCATATCTATTTCTCCACTGAAAGGTCACATTTTATTCTGAATGAACATTAATTAATGCAGGCTTGGAATTGAGGATGAGTACAAGCACCAGGCTGAAGGCGTGTCTGTACAGCTTCACTTCTCCTGGAGGCCCTACCTACCCTACACGGGCCGTACGGCATGCAGCCTGGAATACCTTGGATTTGCTTTTCCCTGTGAGTTTCATCTTATTATTTGAACTTAGTTCTATTGTAGCTTCACCGTAGTTTGCTCCTCTGATAATATGCCTTGGAACCAATGTACCATGATTGTCAACGTTATTCCATACACGTATGTTGATGATACCTTTGCCCATACTGTTGTGCTGGACTTACTCGGCAGTACACTTGCCCAAAAGCCTATGCTGGCTGATGTATTGCTGTTGCGATGAGGGGCACTGTTAAATGTTAATTTCCCGGTGATGGAACTCTCTGCGTATCTTAGATAATGAAGATGCAATGCTTTGTACTCTCTAGAGAACATGCCTTGTTTTCTGTGTCTTTTTCTCCCCTACTGTCACCAATAAGTGTCAGTGTTGAAGACATGGATATCCCATGAACCATTTGATTTTCAGGGTTGTCGTATGAAGTTATGAACCATTTGATTTGCAGTTTTTGCGATAGCTATAAATAATTTCTTGAATTAGTTTAATAGCTTGCTTACGGCTATGTCTGGCGACAGGTCGGCCGCTATCCGAGGCATGTGATAAGCCTGTTCTTTCGGCTGCTCTATCCGTGGTACTGGCCTTCCTCTTGCTGGAACTTCGTCATGACTTGTGTGAAGACCGTCTACTACTACATCCTGAGTTTACTTGTCTCAAGCTGGGACAACATGAGGCGGCCCAACCATCAAAGGATGCACAGTGAATGAAGAAATTAATGGTAGCCGAATCACAGCTAGCATCTTGTGTTGTTGTTCCATTTCTTTCACTTTCACTAGTAGGTTAGCACCTCGTGTTTGTTCTAATAACAGTCGCTGTACAAATAAACTCATCTTGTTTGTTCTGTTGTTTTACATGGGTGGTGTGTGTTTGTGTGGGAGAGGGGGGGGGGGGGGGGGGATGAGCAATGAAAAACAAAAGGGTGCATTTCTGGCTTCCTTTCTCAGGTATTTACTCCTTGGCAGTGTCATGTCTCCACTCTCCAACATCTATGGATAACCTGCACTGGCAACCATCAAATTAAAATGGTTGCATCAGTCCCCACAAGATTAAAAGGATGAATCGTTCACATTTTGATGTCACACTAGAAGGAATTGATTAGTACTCATGTCTCATCATAAAGCAGGCCTGGACTTTGTATATGTAAAACTGCCTGAGCAGGGCTGGTCTTTGTATATGTAAAACTGCCTGCTGCAGCAAGATTTGCTTCAGCTTTGGAGTTGCTGCAAACTTGTCGGACTCGGATTTTGTCAATCTAGAATCCTTGAAATTCGACCGTACTATTCTCTGAATGCTCACAAATATATTACTGAATCATTTCATACATCGCATAGACTATACCATTCCTTATTATTACACATTAGACTTTACATATACCACATCGGGCAGTTTTTATAGAAAGGACCACTTAGGTCAAAATACTTACAATGCAAAAGCAAAAACGGGTTCGATAAGCAAAAGGTGAAGCCATAACCTTCCACAACTAGGCGACTAGGGCAAAACTATAATACTAATGTTTGCTCTACACTACTACAGAAAGCTTAATATTAGACATCAAATCACAGACGGTTTGACAAAATCGTCTCTGTGACCGACACTAACACAGACGGTTTTAATTTGGACACCGTCTATGTTGATGGCGTCGAAGAAAATGAGTATCACAGACAGTTCTCACTGATGAACCGTCTGTGATATTTCAGTATCACATACGGTTTTTATTAAAAAACCGTTTGTGATAAGCTGATTATCACAGACGGTTTGTATTAAAAACCGTCTGTGATAATCTCAGAATTATTACAGACGGTTTTTAATAAAAAAACCGTCCATGATAATGGCACTAGACATTTATTGCGTCGCTCAGAACCGCATCTGTCTTCATTTCGATCCAGATCTAGCCGGTGCTGCACTCTTTCGCTCAAGAGGCAAGCTAGGCGATTTCAGGCCAATTAATTTGGTGGGAGGAGTCAGAGATTGAGCTTTGAAGATTCATACGTTCCTAGTTGCTCTAGATATGGTTAGTAATGAAATTTATTTTTCTTTGCATTACAATTTAGATCTATGTTTTGGTGAGTGTTATTGAAGATGGTTTGCATCTACTTGACCATACATGATCAGTTCCCGTCATGTGGGAGGCCAAATTTGTCAAAATTGTTGGTTATATACCTTTAGCGATCGTCGGGGAAATAGCTGTTGTGTTTATAATATGAATTAAGCTAGCAAAGCCTCAATGCATGTGGTATATATGTAGTAATAATTAATTAATTTAATTTTTAATACTAAGTTGTTATATATATACATAACATAGGACCGAAGTTGCATGTATGCCGCGAACCGTGTGAGTGAAGAGTACATTAATGACGTGTCTGCTTTTACAAGAGCTGCCGAGGAGGATATGTTGAATAAGGGGTGGAATATATGTACTGTCCATGCATCGATGCGAGAATTTAAAGATGTTTAAGAACCGAGGGCAAATTGAAGCGCACTTGATTCGGAGGGGTTTCAAAAGGATTATACGTGTTGGACCAGTCATGGCGAAGTCAACGATCATATGCGCCGGATGACATCGCGGTGAAGTGAATGATATGCGCGGATGACATCATTTGGTGAAGTAAATGACAAGCATTTGGATGATGTCGATTGTTGTTCGGATTCGGATAGGTTGCACGATGACAATCTGGATCAGATGCTTCGCTATGTAGAAGAGAACTATGATGAGAGAGAGTATGTTAAATTCCGGGGCTTGATGAAGGACTCGGAGAAACCTTTGTTCACGTGCTGCAGGTCAAAGTACACGAGGTTGTCGGCTGTGCTTGAACTGTTGAAATTGAAGGCAAGCAACGGTTGGTCCGACAAGAGTTTCATAGCACTACTAGGTCTTTTAGCGGACATACTTCCGGAGGGAAATGAGTTGCCTAAAACCACGTATAAAGCCAAGAAGGTTCTTTGTCCATTGGGAATAGAAGTAGAAAGAATACATGCATGTCCGAACGACTGTATCCTCTACCGTAAAGAGTACGCAAACATGCATGTATGTCCGGTGTGCAACGCATCCCGATACAAACGTAACAATTAATCAGATGATGGCGAGGAAACAGAGGTGAAGAAAAGATCTCCTGCTAAGGTGGCATGATATTTTCCTATAATTCCCCGTTTGAAAAGATTTTTTGCAATCCAAAGGAGGCAAAACTGCTGTGCTGGCACTCGGAAGAGCGCAAGAAGGATGGAATGCTAAGACACCTTACTGATTCCGCCCAGTGGAGAAACATCGATAGGAGTTTTGCAAACTTCAGTGCAGAACCAAGGAATATAAGGTTTGGACTGAGTACAGATGGAATGAATCTTTTCAGTAGCATAAGCAGCCGACATAGCACATGGCCCGTGACTCTCTGTATTTATAACCTTCCTCCTTGGTTGTGTACGAAGCGAAAGTATATTTAACTGTCGATACTTATCCAAGGGACAAAGCAACATGGAAATGATATTGATGTGTACCTAGCACCGTTGGTGGAATATCTAAAAGTACTGTGGAACGAAGGGGTACAGGTATGGGATGCATACAAACGAGAGAACTTCACTTTGCGCTCCTTATTGTTCTGTACCATAAATGATTATCCTGCCATTGCTAACCTATCAGGCCAGAGTACAAAAGGTGCCAAAGCTTGTACTCACTGTTTAGATGGTACCGAGAGTGTGTGGCTGAAACACTCACGCAAAACCGTCTACATGCATCACCGCTGGTTCCTTCGGAGGGCTCACCTATACCATAAGATGAAGAAACAATTTGATAGAGAGAAGGAAGACGGTTCAGCTCCAAGGCATTTACGGGGAAAAGAGGTTTATAATATGGTTAAGGATTTAGATGTTGTCCTCAGAAAGGGACGTAAATTGAGGGCTCATGAGAAGAACACCTGGAAGAAGAGATCAATATTTTGGAACTTACGTTATTGGGAGTACCTAGATGTTCGACACTGCATCGACGTCATACACGTAGAAAAGAGTATATGTGACAGCTTGATTGGTCTCTTACTGAACATTCGTGATAAAACAAAGGACGGCGTCAACGCACAGCTTGACTTGGCTGATATGGACATCAGGCCTGAGTTAGCACCGACAAAAAAGATAATAGACGAACGTACCTCCCTCCTGCATGTTACACTCTGTCCAAGGCCGAGAAAACAGAACTGTGCCAGTGCTTGCATGGTGTCAAAGTTCCGTCTGGTTACTCCGGCAACGTGAAGAAACTTGTTTCGATGCAAGATTTGAAGTTAAATGGCATGAAGTCTCATGATTGTCATGTGCTGATGACACAGATGCTCCCTATTGCAATTAGAAATATTTTGCCGATCAAAGTCTGAGAGACAATTATGAGGCTATGTTATTTCTTTAACACAATTGCTTAGAAGGTCATCAATCCCGAAGGATTAGATGCTCTGCAGGACGAGGTAGTGATGACTCTATGTCATCTTGAAATGTATTTCTCTTCTTTGTTTTTCGATATCATGGTCCATCTCATTGTTCACGCTGTGTGGGAGATAAAAATGTGCGGGCCCGTATTCCCATGTAGCATGTACCCATTTGAGAGGTTCATGGGAATTCTCAAGTCCTACGTATGGAACCGATCTCGGTCGGAAAGGGCTTAATATAGATGGTTCTAGTTTAGAACTGTATGTGATATAGTTATCACAGACGGTTCTTAACTAGCACTGTCTGTGATAGTTATTATCACAGACGATTATAAACTAGAACCGTCTGTGATAACTATATATCACAGACGGTTCTAGTTTAGAACCGTCTGTGATAACTATATCACAGACGGTTCTAAAATAGAACCGTCTGTAATAATTCTTCCTATATATACCCTAAAGCTAGGGTTTTGCGCGTACGCATATCGTCTCACTGCTCTCGATCCCGATCTGCCTCCTTCTCTTGTCCACGCCGTCGCCACCGCCTCCTCGATCGACCTCCGTCCCCAGTCGCCGTTGCCGCTGTCTCCTCGGTCGACCTCTGTCCCCAATCGCCGCCGCCGCCTCCTCGATCGACCTTCGTCCCTAGTCGCCGTCACCTCCACCTCCTCGATCGACCTCAATCCGTCCCCTGTCGCCGTCGCCGCCGCCTCCTCGGTCGACCTCCGTCCCCAGTCGCCGTCGCCGCTGCCTCCTCGGTCGACCTCCGTCCCCAGTCGCCGCCGCCTCCTCGGTCGACCTCCGTCCCCAGTCGCCGCCGCTGCCGCCTCCTCGGTCGACCTCCGTCCCCAGTCGCCTCAGGTTCGTTCCAGAGTTAATGATTTATTTCTTACTCTCTTTTTTTTTGGGTAGATTGGATGTAGGATTCCATTCTTGTGATTATCCCCTATGTCTAGCCATTCCAGATTTAATGATTCAATTGCTGACAACACTATGTGATTATCCCCTAGATAATTTCCAAGAATAGTTTTTGTACTTCTCACAAATTACAATCATTTAGGCCTTGGAGCAGTATGGACCAACAGCCTGTTGTTCATACAAAGTTGGATACTGATAAGATAACAAATCATTCAACATAGAATCTAATTTATTAGTATAAAATATGCAGTATGAGATGCTCAAACATTGAATGTAAATTTTAATCATACTGTGTAGGCTAGGGATTTAATGATAGTGGAAACAATTGGTTAGAGATATTCTATCTATGGCTTTTGTGCATAGTTGGCATGTCCATGTCACGGTACAAAAAAACACTAAGAGTTGGAGTTGTAGTAGTTTCTCCGCTTGCCAATTGTAATATTGATGTATTACTATCAGCTAGCTTATCATGTGCTTCAACTAACCTGATAGAACAATACTAGAAAAAAGAGGAATCCATGTGTCTTACCCTCTCATGATTGAGGAATCGAATCTATGGGAGTTTGAGCATGTTCGTATTATGATTGCATGATCGCCGCAATTATTACAGCATACATATCCAGATGCATATATTACATGCATACTTACATGCATACTTAAGTATGTGCTTATACCGCACAATTTTCATATATGAGAAGGCCAACATGTCATCCACGCATTCTTCAACATCATTGCTGGATGTGTCCACTCCAAACTCAAAACGCCAAGAAAGAGGGCTATCGAAAAAGTCTGAGGGTCGATTTACCATCACAGAGGTCGATGGATCTGGGACCCCTCTCCTTCCTCACCGAGCAGTATGCGCATTCCAAAGAATAATCGGAATAGTTGCACGAGAACGAATTGAGATCATATTCGATTCGTGGAAGAGCGTGCCTGGGACTCGAAAACATGAGCTGCTGACAGAAATTTTTGCATCGTTCGAGATCCCAGAAGAACACCAAGACGCCGTGCAACGACAAGCCTTGCTAGCGACATGCAAAGCATGGAAGAACTTCAAGAGCACGTTTGTCAAGAACTAGAGAAGGATGAAATACCCTTTCATAAATACCCATTCCTGGAACCACAATGGGAAGAGTTCAAGGCAATGAAGACGACCGAAGATTTCAAAAGTACAAGTGCAGCGCACAAGGCCCTCTAGGCAAAAAACACATATCCCCACAGACTTGGCACAACTGGGTATGCGGGTAAAATCCCGCAGTGGAGGAGGGAGGACGAACAGGCAATCCTGCAGGACACCGCCTCGCCATTTGCCAATATCCCGGATGATCATGCTTGAAATTGGATTAGAGCAAGGTCATCTACAACGACATCGGGGGACATCTCCTTTCGAAACCCTGCAGACCAGGAAGTGTCCCACCGCCTGGTAAGATATCGATCGAACTACGTAGCTTGTAATTACTCCACAACTTCGTAGGAAGTGAAATGACATGTCGTGCTCTTACAGGAAACGCTGAGTGTTGAATCTTCCAAGTGATCATTTCAGGGAACAAGGGAGAAAGATATACTCTCCGCGGCCCTGGGAAACAAGGAGCACCTGAAAGCATCTAGGCCCCTAAAAATATTGGTTTTGGTAATTAATGACATTATGTGAATATGGGACTAATATGTGCGTTAAGTGTTTGGAAGGATTAGTTCCGAAGGCAAAGTTGGAGATACACAAAAAGATTTCACAAGATTCAAAGAACTCCAAGACAACAAAAAAAAATAGTTTAGGGTTCTTTTATTTTACCGGTCTTAGGAGAAAGGTTGGAAGACCGGATTATAGGATTAGATGTCCTACTATTAAGAGGGATCATGGTTAAGTGCTTGATTACATGCTTCTATGCCTTATGGATCAATTTAGGATCATGCATGCACTTTGAAATAAAATTGAATTAAAATTGTGCATTGTCAGAATTTTCGGTAGTATCGGCGTTCAAAAAGCGGAACTTCCGATCGGTCGGAAGTACCGCTTCCAGAGCGGAAGATTTTTTCCAGAGAGCGACCGCGAGCAAACTTAGTCTCTCGGGGATCGGAAGTACCGCTTCCAGAGCGGATCATTTTTCCAGAGAGTGACCGCGAGCAAACTTAGTCTCTCGGGAATCGGAAGTACCGTCAGTTGAACGGCGGAACTTCTGCTAGGTCGAAAAGTTCCGAAAATCGAAAGGTCCAGTAAATGTGAGCGGAACGTTTTTTTCCAGAGAGCAATCTTTTCAAAACATAACCTCTTGGATATCGGAAGTTCCGGGGCTATATCGGAACTTCTGGAAATCTGGAAGTACCACATTTTCAATGGCGGAAGTACCGTATTTAATGTCAACGGTTACTTCTGACTCTCTGACATAGCCGTTCTGAAGCTTCTGCAGAAAAACGGAAGTTCCGGCCTTAACACTGCAGAACTTCCGATGTCCCTGAATTTTCAGGATTAAGTATTGCAACGGCTATTTTTGTTTGGTGAGGATATAAATTCGACCCCACCAGCACAAGGACATGTTGTTGAACCATTATTGAGCATCCTTGAGCATAGAGCAACCTCTCACACCTCATTTCATTTCTTGTGCATTAAATTGAGATAGTTGAGCGAATTCAAGTGCATTTAATCCATAGATTGATCCTCGACACTTGAGAGTGGTCAAGCAACGCTGTAATTCATTATTCTTGGTGTTTGCCGACACCTAGACGGCTTGGCGGGAGTGTTCGGTGATCTTCTCAAGAAGGTTTTGAGAAGGCCCGGCAAGATTGTGAAGGTTGGAGCTCGCCTACCCGGAGAGGGAAAGAGCTACCACTAGTGATCGAGGTGATTCGGCTTAATTTGTGGAGCCGGTCCGATTCGTTCGGGCTTACCTCAACGTGGACTTGGGGAGACCGGCAAGTCTCCAAACACCACGGTAAAAAGTGATTGTGTCATTTGTGGTTTTCTCTCTTGTGCTTCATTTACTTTCAAGCAATTTATTTCATTAGAATCATTTGATTGCTTGTATTCTTTGAGTAGCAAACTTTGACTTAGACTAGAAATTATTCTTGCTCTTAGGATAGTTCATTTGTTCTAGTAGCTAATTGAACCAAATTAACTTGAATTTAGTCATTACATTGCTTACTTGCTTTAGGAAATAGATTAAGTCAAAATTGTTAGTTTAATTTAGAAGAAATTTTTAAAACTACCTATTCACCCCCTCTAGTCGGCCTCCTCGATCTTACAGCACCCGGGTCGTACAAGAGGCCTTGGATTTTACGTTCCTTGGAAACATGGTTTCCAAGATGACTCCGAATTGTTTCAGAGTAGGACGAGAACCAAAGCCAAGCGTGAGGCACGGCTACGAGAAGAGATCAAGGCATCTCTCAGAGAGGAGCTGGCTGATTATGTCAAAGATGAGATGCGGAGATTTACAGAAAATCAGCAGGCCGCCGCCACTCCTGTGCTAGCTAGCCCGTCCAACTGTCCGAGTAGTTGCGCGTCCAATCCTACGACGGAGAACGAGGCCAGATTTCCTGTGGACGACATCCTGGTAATAATTATTATCTCTAAAATGCTCGATCCGTTGATAGGCCTATTGGAGTAGCTAATTTTGTATCAAGTGCAAGCTCCAACTGAGATATACCTCCGTTGCCTTGTGCGCTGCTTGGGGCCTAGCATATCCGTCTGCTCAAACGGTCATGGTGCACCGTGAACCTTTAGCGCCAGGCTTTGGAAAAGTGGCAGTGGATGGTGTACACGCCAATTTCGAGGTCGTCCCGCTACCGAAGCCCCCTAACGACGAGCTCGTGACTTTAGGGCAGGCCATTGGAACCTTCATCCAGTGGCCCAAAAGCGATATATGCCTAGAGGCTTCTTCACCAGTGGCAGGTCCACAAGGGCAATCTGAACCAAATCAGCTACATGCACTGGTGCCATCTCCACAAGGGCAATCTGAACCATATCAGCTACATGCACTGGTGCCATCTCCACAAGGCCTATCTCCACCACCGCTACCTGCACCGGTGTCATGTTCACGGGCGCTATTCCCGGCGTAGCAACTTCCACCGGTGCTACCTTTACAGTCGACCTACAACCGAGGCAGCAAGGGCAGCGAGGGCAAAGCAAACAAGACCAATGATGATATCCCGTACCTGCCATTGGCCTGCAAATTCATGCTTGGCGAGCCGTTGGTAACGCACCTCAAAACCCTACCAATTAGTTGCCTGCAATTACACATGTGGTATATGGAACAATCCAATAAGCCAGAGGGAGAACGGCACTCAGGTATCACTGTCAAATTCGAGCCGAATCATTTACAGCACAATATTCAAGCTTGTGTCTTTGTGGTGACCTTTGAGGATTTATTTGATCTTTTTACGCTCAACGCTCTCGACGCCTCACTCATTCGATGCTGGACGTTGTAAGTGTGTACAATCACAGTATCCGTTCATGTCATACCGATAAATGTCATATATAATTTGTTGCTTTCATGTGTATATATATGTCTTGAATTAACATATTCCATTTTTTGCAGTGCCACCAGCAGTTGTCAGGCAACACGTGTAGATTCTACGTTTGCCACCATATGAAACTACTCCTCGATTCCTCGAGGATCACCAATTTCAAGGTTTGTCAATCTTCCCATAATTATTTCATACTTATCAGGTTATATATATACGCACATTGATATTCATATCGACAGGCTACGTCCATCCCGTCAACTGCATTGAAACAGCCTGACCTTTCACAAATTCGAGGAGAGTGCGTGTACTTTTTTGTGGCTAGAGTCATAAACTCAGATGGAGAGTTCCACTGCGCACAATGATTTTTTATTGCTCTTATCACTCCGGAATCGAGGTCTCGCAAAAGGAACAGATCCATAATCAACGAACTTGTCAGGCTGCACAAGCAATACTTTGATGGCAATCATGCACCATCGTGATGAGCGCATGGGGCTTGCTCCCCCCACTTTTGAGTTAATTGAGTGAGTGTGAACACAATCAATCGTATTTCACATGCCAACACATAGAATACATTATTATAGATGTAGGATTAAACAAGGTTGGCTAGGGTTCATTTGATAAATGCCTTTGTTGATAATTACGAATAATAGAAATTTCTGTGACTTAGCAATTTTAACTGAAATCAATTTTCTAAAATGCGTGAAATTGCAATATTAATAAATAATAATGCAGGCTCCATCAGCTGTTACATGGTTTTCTACATCCAATGCTAGTTTCTTAGCGGTATATCTGCATATTATTATCACTAGATCCGACCACCCAGGGCAACTCAAACCAGTTTTCATTCCATCCCCAAGATTTTTAGAAATAGATACTAAGGCCCCGTTTGGCAGAGCTCTAGCTTTAAGAAATCTGTAGATTTCCTAGAGCTGGTCATCTGTAACTCTAGGAAATTCTGGATCTAGAGTTGCAGGCATGTTAAGTGCATTTACATGACTCATTTCATTTATATTATATATTAAATAAAAATATTTAAATCACTTTAATTTAGTCAACAAACTACAGATCCAGCATAGATCTCGGAGCTAGAGCTGTGCCAAACGGGGCCTAACTCGAGTAAGTTTTCATGCCCGCCCATTACCGTAGGCACGGTTGTTCGAACAGTTTTCACTCTACAGAGATTGTGTGCTTTACCCATAAGAGAGAATCAACTTATTATATTCCATATGTTTCTTAGATATGCAGATCAAAAAGGTCACCACAAGACCTTTATAATGTATTTTCCCAATGGGACCACACCCGCTAAGGTTTTCATCGTCGTGGGGTACGACCACCCCTCCAGAAGCCCCCTCTTACGCCATCATGCCAAAAGCCCTTCCTCTTGCACGTATGCACACCAATGGATTAACTCACATCAAGTTGATGCAAATTAATTAGCTAAGTCGTACCCATTATAAACATGTAATTGCACTATTTTACATTGGGAGATCGTCACAAGATTTAGTCCATAAGGTTATCTGGGCGGTTCTACCACAAACCACTCATTCTCGTACTTTCAATAGCACCTGCCCTTCTTACCACCTGCCTAGATATTTAAGCAAATTGAGGGGTTTCGTGAGCATAAAATAATCATGTTAAACATACTAGCCGCTTTCCCACTCATGACTGCCCAAACCAAACTTTCATGTTTGAAATGATACCAGGGCAAATTAATGCCCCCAATTTCTACGCAAGACTAAGTATGGTGTTTTAAATATGGACTTATTATTAATAAGTTAATAAGTAATTACTAGGGTGACAAGGTGATAGGTTCAAAGACAAGGAGCGAGAATAATTAAACAATCATACATAAGGAATTAACGATGAGCTAATACGAATATAGCTGTGTAGTAAAATTAAAGCATACAATTTAATAATTTAAATCAAAATGCTTGCATTTAAAATGTAGAAGCAAAATTATCAAAGTGATGACTCGCCTTGCTCACAATTGGTCTAGTCTTGAGGATCCTGGTCCTGCCCGTTCCTCTGCTCTTGTGTTTTGTAGTCTAATCAATTTGAGTGCACATAAATTCGAATAAATTCTAGCAAACAAAGATAAATTCAAATGAAAATTTAAATGAACTCCAAAACTCATAATTTTAGTTTCATTGGAAAGATCTTGATTTTAGACGAATTTAGAAATAAATTTCACTTGATTTAATTCTAAAATGAATGAGAACAGGCCTTTCAAAGTTTAGGTTTTGAATTAATTCCAGAAAATATTAGGAGAGAGAATCTCTCTCACTGATAGGTGGGGTCAGAGATTTCTAAATTTTGTTTTCTATTTATTTTTCCATTGAAAAAGGCCATGGTGTATGACAGGTAGGGTCCACGGGTTTTAATTTTTTTTGGAATTATCTCTTAATTGGAAAAGGTTACTGTGACTAACAGGTGGGGCCACACACTATCCAATACAGTCAACCGGACCCACAAGTCAGTGGCTCATAGTCATTTAACTGGTTTTTAAAAGAGTTTTTATTTGGTAGGGCCCACATGTCATAGATTTAGCAAGTTTAATTAAATTGAGAGGGCACATGGGTCAGTTGGATTAACGAACAGCTAATCATGGCTATTAGATTTAACTAACCTCAATTTCAAGTTAATGACGTGCTACAGTATCTTCTTCCTCCCGGCGAACAAAGCAGCACTCAATGCCGGTGAGGGGAAGGACGGTGATCGGCGCCAACGCCCAAAATGAAACCCTCGCCTCAGCGCGCACCTCTAGGCTAAGCCTCACGGCCCAATTCAGCTTGCACCGTGGTCGGTGACAAGGTCGGGTGGCGGCTGCTGCCGGAGCACGACACCATGGCATTCTATGCTATTAGAACCTAATTCCCTGCTAGGAAGGCATCTAGGGGCTACGAGAGGGCTACCTAAAGGGTCGACATGGCAGGCCTAGGCCAAAGGCAACAAGGCCATGGAGAAATGGGCCAGGGCCAAATGGGCTAAGCCCAAAACTGCTCCCCACCTATTTCTGAATTTTCTTTGTAATTTAAAATGCCAGTTCAAGCCAAGGCTGAATGGTTTTTGAATTTGAATCTAAATTCAATTTTTCCATAAGCTCATGTTTCCTAAAATGCCAATTAAGGTTTTTGGATGGCAAAGGAAAAAAGAACTTCTCATGTCTTGTCTTGATTTCCTATTTTGAATTCATTTGAACTAGATTTTGTAATTGGATAGTATTAAGGATTTCATCTATTATATTGTTGTTTTTTAATTCCATTCTCTTCTCATTTTAGCTCATGAATATTTCCAACAAAATTCTCCTTTAGTTTTTAATTCAATTAAATATGTTAATCCTACTCTCTTTTCACTACTTTATATTCAAATATTATTTCCAATAGGAACTCAAACCAAAGGTCAAGAAAATCCAAATGACAAAGCAATGCAAGAAAAAAAAAGACTTTCACATTTTCTATCGCCAGGCTTGTTTGTGGTGTTATAAAACTAGGCCTTCGTATAAAAAATGCCAATGGTTCATATTGATTGAGAGGGCGTTGTATGCAGCATGAGAGATGACCAAAATTTTTTTTAAGGGAAAGATTCAGAAAGTCAATCTGAATCGTCCGTTTGCAGGACATGGTATAAATCGCTTAATTAGTGCCTTGCACTGTAGCCTTTCCATGGACAAGAGAGAAGTAGCCGCCTTCATTCGTACTACACGTTCGTGCTCTCTCTCTCTCTCTCTCTCTCTCTCTCTCTCTCGCAAATGCACACCAAGATTACAATGAGTTTTTTCTTTATTTTTTGTGCATCCAATGTGGTATAGTCAATGTTAACAGCAACGGTTTAGTGCTGCGCATCCGGTTCTCCAGGCGAACACTTCTACATGCGCTAACAGCTCCCGGATGGCTCGGCTTGTATCTGTTAACCTCGCCCTCTTCCTTCTCTTTCTGTTAGATACGCACTGTGGCTTCGTACGCGTATATATACAGTGATCAATACAAGAATCAATGTGTGTTGTGCTGCTGCATGCTCTTCTCCTTCTCATTTCTACATGGTATCAGATACCGAGTCTTCACATCCTCGGCCTCTCTTCCGCTCCAACTCTCTCCCTACACCCACACAGGCCATGGCTGGAACTTCTGCTTCCCTTTCCTCCACCACAAGTGCTCATGCTCCACCTGCCCTGTCTGCAGCCATTCACTCCACCAATCTCCAGCTTGTCAACATCCGGCAACATGTTCCCATTATTCTCGATCTGCAGGACTCCAATTACGCTCAATGGAGTACTCTCTTCAACGTCGCCTTCGGCAAATTCGGTGTTGCTCATCACATCGACGGCACAGACGACCACCACGACGATCCAACTTGGGTCCAGCACGATTTCACTATCGTCTCGTGGCTCTACACCACAGTCAGCGGGGAAATCCTCAACATCATCCTTCAACCGAGTGACACCACATATTCCGTCTGGACTGCTATTGCCGGCCTCTTCCTCGACAACAAACTCACACGCGCCATCTACATTGACGCCGAGTTTCACAGCCTGCAACAAGGGGATGTAACACCCCCGTTTCCAGGGGCGCGTACGGACACGGCACCCTGCAACTATTCGCTCATGAACAGTTATGGAGTGTCGCGCAAGAGTATACCATTGCATGCTCACAACAAAAGTCCAGCATATATTTCACATATGGAATAACATCCAGCTTTTGACAGCGGGGCGTGCAAACCCAAAGTATACTTACATTACAAAAACTCCAAGATCCGCATGAGTGCGGCGAAGACCTAAAGCCACGGGTCCTCGACGGGAAGGCTTTTCCAACACGAAATCTTGAATTGCCCTTATTTCCCTTCTGGTATCTGTGGCATTTAGCAAGCCTGAGTACTCCGACCCCGTACTCAGCAAATCACAAGGGAAACCCTAACTTACTACTTGCATGGATCAACAAAGGGAGGGAGTATATTTGGTTTATTATCTTGAGTGGATGCAGTTTTATTTGCAAACATTTTGATAAAACGGACCCAAAACTACTTCTCAAGAACTCAGGGGATTTTCAACAAAAGTTAATTAACCGACTGAACAAGTTAAATCATGTACAAATCTACTTAAGCTTTGCTACTGGAATCACCCAAGTGACACGGCTCCAATAACCGGGAGCACGGCGTATTCGAATACCATTTATTAGACTCTGCAGAGTTTGCTCAGCTTTACCCACACGATTTCTTAACTTCCGCGTCCGGGTTAAGAAAGCCAGGTCGTTTCACTGCTCAACTCTTTATATAGGCTCTACTCGGTAGAATCCACTCGGGTCTGGCACATATATATAACTCCCGTCCGCTTCGAGTGAACTCTACCGTTGTTAGGCACCCGCAGCACGGCCTACCTAACCTCGCTTTCTTAAAATCCAGCCTTCTCAACACCTGTAGAGTTTCAATCGAGTTGAGCAGCTACTAAACCAGTGTTGACAAGTCAACTCCTGTGGTTGAGCGATCACCATGTCATTTGCTCAGCGTAAGGGTTTTAGTCCTTATGTTTATCCGGGGTCCGCAACCTCGCCAGGCCCGCGACCCCCAACCTAGGGTAAGCGGTGGGCGAAGGCCGTCTCGCGGCTCCCCACAACTCCCTTACCCTAACTTCAATCCTAGGGTAAGAGTTGGGCGAAGACTAACTCGCCAGCTCTTTCCCCAACCCTTACCCTACCTTGTGCACGCCGGCACTCTCCGCTCTAGGGCACGGTGTCCCATACCACCCTACCCTAGAGTCGGGTTTGCAAATTCTATTGGCCCGCAGCCACAACCTTATGAGTATAAGACTTTGCATGATAATAATATCCTACAATTATCTAGATTAACAGGTAATTAATTCTAGGGTTACAAAGGCATGGCTACGAGATTAACATGGCATTTGTCGGTGGTAGGATTAACTACATAACAAGTCATTCTAAACATTTTATTTTACTTTGAATTAACATTTCAGAATTAGCTTAATGCAAATAGCATAATAACATAATTTAAATGGCATGGGATTTCAACATGGTCAAGGACTTGTGACTTGCCGTGAATCCGGATGGTTTCAGCTAGCTCGAACGTAGAAGCTTCTGGATCCTGCGACTGCACTTGAACTTCCGGGATCTCCGAAACTAGCATAAACACAGAAAATAACATAAATCTGGCTTGAGCCTAACCAAGCGAGGAAAAATAAACTATTTAAAAAGGAGTAAAATGCATAAATCCTCAAATGGGGAATTTTAGGAATTTATCTGAGATGAAACTGGAGAAATGGAGGCCAAAATGGGTTCAGGACATTTTTCTGAGCAAGGTGGTGAAATTTGGGAATTTTTGGGACTTTCTGTGATTTTCTAGGATTTATTTGGATTTTCTGGGATTTTGGAAATTGAGAAATTGCTGAAAAATCGGTGTGAACAGTGAATGGCCGGCCCGTTTACTGTGCGGCCCAGCGGGGAAATTCAAACGCGCGGCGGCGGCCCAGGCGCGCGCGGGAGAGGAGTGGGCCGGGAGGACGCGGCCCAGATGCGCTACGCCCGTGCGGCCTGGATGGCCGCCGCGTGGCGGAGCAGGCGGCATCGGTGCGGCGAGCGCGGGTGGCCCGGATCAAGGCGGGGAGGAGAGATCGGACGGCCGAGATATGAAGAAGGCGGCGAAGCGGTACGAGCGATCCGACGGCAGTGGGGTGGGGTTTTTATGAGGATCGGACGGCTGCGACTTGATGCCATCGGGCGGTCGACGTCTTAAGGCGACGGGGAGGATCGGGCGGTGGAGGGGAGGCCACGCCTGCTTCTTCTTCCTCTCGCCCGTGCGTTCTTCCCAGCAAGGCAGAGGCGCAAGGCCCTCGCTCTCCGGCCACCGTGGAGGACTCCGGCGGGGGAAGGAGAGTGCCAACAGGTAGCTTAAGGTGAGGGGATTCCATTTTGGGAAGTTGGAACTCGAGGAGATCAAGGGAGAGAGCGGGAGGTAGAAGGGGGCGGATTCGGGTCCACCGCGGTGGAAGAGGTCCCCGGCGGTGAAGAGGTCCAATCGGCAGTGATTTCACGGTCTAGGAAGGGTTGTGCTCACATTGGCAGTGGCGGAGGGAGCTGAGAAGTTGCGGTGTGGCCTGGCCACGGAGAGGGTGCGGCGGCCGGCGGTGGGAGACGGTGCGGGCACTCCACGGGCGATCACCTGTCCATAGGCAAGCATCAAAGGAATGAGGGGACCGCAGGGGTGCTCTAGACGAAAGCAATCAGAAAATGGGCAAGGGAGGAGGGAGGTCCGCTTTACGGGGTCGCCGGCGCAGGGGAAGACCACGGCGGCGCTATGGGCGGCGGGACTCCAATCGGCCGCTCAGGGAGACTCTCTGGAGTGGTGGGAGGTGTTTGCGGGCGAGGGAGAAGCTCGGGAAGCAAAGGAGCAAGAAGGAGCAGAGGGGTCGGTTTTTATACCCGGTGGAGGGAGGTGGAGCCTTAGGGGAGAAGGCAACGGGCGGTGGCGCAGGTCAACAGCGGGATGGGGAGCAGGTGGAGTGTCGTCTCCCCGCAGTGGGCTGTGTCGGGGAGTTGACAGGCGTTAAAGCGAGTGACGGGAGCAGGTGAGCGGCGGTATGGCGGAGGCGCGTCCGTGCGCGGGCGAGGAAGGAGGAGGGGACTGACAGGCGGGACCTGGGTAGGAGCGAGGTGACGCGGCGCGAGGACGTCCGCTCCTTCGGACCGGGTCGCCGGGTGCGCGGCGCGAGGGTGGAGCTGGCGCAGGCGCGCAGCGCGCAGCGCGCGCAGCGCTTGGGAGAAGCGAGGAGCAGGCGCGCCGAGAGGAGCAGGCGCGCGCGAGAGAGGAGAGGAAGGCGGGAGAGAAGCGGAGCCAGCGGGGAGAAGGAGGAGGAAGCGAGCGCGGGCGCCAGGGGAAGGGGGAAACGGGAACGGGGAGGGGCGCCAAAAGGAGAAGGAAAACGGGGAGGGAAGGAAAGGCGCCAAGGGAAAAGAGGAAATGGAATCGCCAAAAGAGGAAAGCGCATTCCGGGGGAACTTTCCAAAAAGGGAAAGTTTCCAGAAATTCAAACAAAAATCCACAAAAATTTAGGAAATTTTCTGGTTTGAATTTTTGGGGTTTTTCAGGGGACATGACGATCACCGCCTACTGCGCGCGACTAAAAACCCTCGTCGACAACCTTCGCGACGTCGGCCAGCCGGTTTCTGATCAAACTCAGGTATTGAACATGTTGCGGGGGCTCAACGCGAAGCACCGCCATGTCATTCCCGTCTTGACAATGCAAGAACCTCTTCCCTCCTTCAACCGTGTTTGCTCCTTCCTCCTCCTTGAAGAACACCATGAGCTGCAGTCGGCGCCCTCATCCACTGACACGGCGCTGCATGTCTCGGCCCCTCCGACGAACGTCACTGGTAGCGGATGCACATCCACACCAGGATCACGGTCCAAGTACAAACACAAGAAGGGCAAGGGATCCGATCGCGGCTCCTCCAACTCCGCCAGTCGTCACAGCATCCCCGCACAGTACCCATGGACTGGCATGGTGCACGCCTGGCCCATGCCGTGGCGCCCTCATGTGCCAGGTGCGGGTGTCCTTGGACCTCGTCCCAGTCCTCCTCAACAATCTGCCGCCTTCGCCGGCGCTAGTATGCTCGGTGCACCGGCACCTCCACCTGCGCAACCCGCCTGGGACCAGTCCCAACTCATCGCCGCCCTCAACAACATGTCCGTTCAGCAGCATGCTGTAGGATCAAGGATACCGACTAGAGGGGGTGAATAGGAGGTTTTTAAATTTTTCTTGTTCACTTAATTAATTCTTTACAATTTAAATGACAAGAATGTAAAGCAATTAATCCTATGCAATTCTAGTTAACAATATAGCAAACTTAGCTCTAAACAATCAAATGATCACAAAGATGTAAATAAGTAAGAGCTAAGAACAAAAGAACACAACCGATGTTTTACCGTGGTGATCGGAAATTTGCCGGTTTCCCCTAGTCCACGTTGAGGTTAGCCCGGACGAATCGGACCAGCTCCACGAATTGAGCCAAACACCTCGATCACTAATGTAGCTCTTCCCCGCTCCGGGTAGGTGAGCTCTAACCTTCACAAATTGCCGGGTCTTCTCACAAGCTTCTTGAGAAGATCACCAAGCCAAACTTCGCCCGATCGTCCAAGTGCCAGCAAGCACTAAGAGTAATAGACCTTGGACTTCACTTGAATGCAATTCTTGTGCTAAGTGGATCAACAAATGAAAATCTTGCACTAATTGCAAAACCACCTCAATTTAATGCTCAATGAGAGAAAGTGGGTGGAATGAATGCTCTTGGGCTCAAGGATTATGCAATGAGTCTCTAATCTATGCCCTTGTGCAGTGGTGGGGGTATTTATAGCCTCCACCAACCAAAACTAGCCGTTTGACACAATTTCCAGAAAAAATTCTGGTCGAGCGGTACTACCGCCCCCAGGGGCCGGTACTACCGCTACCAAATCTTCGCGCCAGAATGGCTATGTCAGAGCTCTACAGTGACCGTTGGATTTGGCGACGCGGTACTACCGCCGTTGATATTTGCGGTACTACCGCTCTCCGGTAGTTCCGCAAAGTCGGCGCGGTACTACCGCTCCAGCCAAACTCCAAAAGGTCCCAAATTTTGGTGCTCTCTGGAAAAATTGATCTGCTCTTGGGCCGGATCTTCCGGACTCCGGAAGTACCGCTCTGGGCAGCGGAACTACCGCACACAGCGGTAGTTCCAGCGTTGAAATCACCGGTACTTCCGCTCCAGGAAAATCCAGACTTCATCCGGAGGGTGCTCTCTGGAAAAATCAATCTGCTCTCCCTCCGGATCTTCCGGGCTTCGGAAGTACCGCTCCATAATGCGGTACTACCGCTCGGTGCGGTAGTTCCGGCGTTCAAGTGGCCGGTACTTCCGTTCCCGCAAGAGCTCAAGTGCATCCGTGGGTGCTCTCTGGAAAAATTGATCCGCTTAAGAAACGGATCTTCCGCTCGTCGGTACTACCGCATTTGGGCGCAGAACTACCGCTCTCCGGTAGTTCTGACGTTCAAAACTGCGGTACTACCGCCCTTCCAGACAGAGCACAGATTTTGTTTTAAAACTGATTTTTGATGGATGCAAGTTTCTAATGTTGATCCATATGGCACAAGAAATATGTTTTCAAGCTACTTGCCAAGATCCCTCTTGATGGGATCATCTATCCTATAATTCGGTCTTCCACCACTCACCTAAGACCGGTAAAATTCAAAAAGGATCCTATGCTAAGTATACCTTTGTCTTGAGCCAATTTGGTCTTCATAGATATCCTTTGGCTTGCATCTTGTCGCTCATATGTAGACTAACCCATACCATGCTCATAAAACACGTTAGTCCCATATTCACATAATTTCATTAATTACTAAAACCATTTTTAGGGGCCTAGATGCTTTCAATCTCCCCCTTTTTGGTAATTGATGACAACCCAAGTTGTATGAGAGATAAATGTTTTGAATATATCAAATTGTTTGATAACAAATTGTATATTCCATATTGACTTTAAATGATAGAAGTTCTTTGCAATAAAACTTGAGAAGATATAAAATAAACTAACTCCATTTTAAAGTCCAAGAGGGGAGACAACTCCCCCTAAACATGTGCATAGATAAAAATATGATATTTCATACAAGATGCACAGGACAAAGAGATATCATAAAGAGAAAGTAATTTGACATTTAAGCGGCAGGTATTAGCATAAGCATTTATGACCATAAAGGTTCATTACATCCATAAGATCAGAAGATAAAACGAGTTCATTACATCCAAGCGACCATCAAGCAACCATAGGTTCATTACAATCAACCAAAACAATAATAAAGAGATATAGCCCCATAAGTCCCATAAGAAAGCCCCAAGCTACTACTAACTGTCTTCTCCCCCTTTGGCATCAAGTACCAAAAAGAGATCAATCCTGAGAGGTACGACGACGAGTGTAGCGACGAGGCGATGGAGGGTGCTCCAGAACTGCAACTCGAGCATCTAGCGAGGTCAGCCTGCTGTCAATGGAGTCTAGACGCTCATCAACCCTATCCATCCTGGAGTTGAGAGTGGAGAACCCCTCAAGCATGGAAGAGTAAACCTGAGAGAGAGAGAGAGAGAGGGCTGGCCAGGCTCCTATGACTGAGCTGCTGCTGCTGCGGATGAGCCTGCTCCTGGATCCGCCGTCTGTCGAGCTCGAACAGCAGTGGGAATGGGAGACTCAGGTCTTGGCTTGTATGGCTTATGCACTCCACCCCGTCCTCCACGATAGTGAAACTTGGTATCAATCAATGCCATGATGTAGGGTGCATAATTGATGCGCTTGTTGCGATCATTTTTGGTATCAATCAATGGTATCTCGACACAGGCGCCACCTCTCATATGTCCTCCACTCCTGGTAATCTCTCTTCCATTCAACTACTTGTTTCCTCTTCTAACATTGTTGTTGGCGACGGATCTACGTTACCGGTAACGCATACTGGACATCTCTTAATTCCCACAAACTCTCAACCTCTGCACCTCTCTAATGTTCTAGTCTCCCCAAAACTCATTAAGAATCTTATTTCCGTGCGTGCTCTCACCCATGACAACTTCATCACTATCGAATTTGACAATCTTGGTTTCTCTATCAAGGATCGTCGAACCCAGAAGGAGATTCTCCGCTGTGACTCCTCAGGCGACCTCTACCCCATCGACAAGCCTCACGATGTGCCATCATCTTCTACAAGCCTCCATGCATCCTCCGTTTCCGTCAAGCTCTAGCATGCTCGTCTCGGCCACCCGGGACGTTCCACCCTCTCACGGACTCTGCGCCACCTATCCCCATCATGCAATAACGTGCCTATACAACATTGTCATGCATGCCGATTAGGCAAAAACATTCGTTTACCTTTTCCTCGCTCTAGTTCAATCTCTTATGTTCCTTTTCAGCTCGTGCACTGTGATGTATGGACGTCCCCCATTTCTAGTTTTTCTGGATTCAACTATTATCTGGTTCTCCTGGATGATTTAAGTCACTTTGCCTGGACTTTCCCCCTTAAACGCAAGTCGGATGTTCTTGCGATGCTCCAACATTTTCATCGTTTCGTTCAAACCCAGTTCAACCTGCCGATCCTCACCATACAAGCGGACAACGGACGCGAATTTGATAACACTGCCTCCTGATCCTTCTTCTCCCATCATGGAATTGTGCTACGACTGTCATGTCCCTACACATCTCCGCAAAATGGTCGGGCTGAGCGTATCCTTCGAACAATCAATGAAACAATTTGCACGCTCCTCTTCCACGCACATATGCCACCTCCATTCTGGGCCGAAGCACTCGCTACAGCCACTTTCCTCCTTAACCGGCGACTGTGTAGACGTCGTCATCTCACCACACCTTTCGAGCTTCTGTATGGTGCTCCTCCGGACTACACATCTCTACAAGTCTTCGACTGCTTGTGTTATCCCAACATGACGGCCACCTCTCCGCACAAGCTCGCCCCTCGTTCTGTCGCTTCCGCGTTCGTCGGGTATTCTCCAGATCACAAGGGGTTCCGCTACTACAACCTCACATCCAAACGCGTCCTCGTGTCTCGCCATGTCTACTTCGATGAAACAACCTTTCCGTTTCAACACATCATGCCACAACCACCCTCACCATCTCTCGACTTCCTCGACGATCCTCATCCTACTCACCTCTTGCCAGTTCACAACGCCAATCCTCCGCCTGCTACCACCCACCTGATCCCGGTGCCGAGTTCTCCGCTACACACGCCTGTCATCACGTGCTCGTCAGGCAGCACACCAACCCAACCTAGCATCCCGCCAGCCCAAGCTCCTCCCACTGGGCGTCAGCCATCCCATCCGATGACAACTCAGGCGAAAGACGGCATCTACAAACCCAACCCGAAATACGCCAACCTGGTCACCTCCTCTAATATCTCCCCCATACCCAAGTACGTGCGATCGGCTCTACGTGATCCTAACTGGCTAACGGCAATGCAGAATGAGTACAGGGCGTTGATGGAGAACAGGACCTGGACTCTCATCCCTCGACCTCCTGGTGCAAATGTGATCTCCGGCAAGTGGGTGTTTCAGCACAAGATGCGAGCCGACGACACCCTTGAGCGCTACAAGGCACGGTGGGTCATTCGTGGGTTTTCCCAACAACCGGGAGTCGACTTCGACGAGACATTTAGCCCGGTGGTTAAATCAGCAACAATCCGCACCGTGCTCAGCATCGCTTCTTCTCGCGCCTGGCCTGTGCACCAACTAGACGTGAATAACGCCTTCCAGCACGGGTTTCTCAATGAGCGAGTATACTGCCAACAGCCGGTGGGCTTTGTCGACGAC
The DNA here is from genome assembly GCA_036346575.1 of Dendrocalamus sinicus. NCBI lineage: Eukaryota > Viridiplantae > Streptophyta > Magnoliopsida > Poales > Poaceae > Dendrocalamus > Dendrocalamus sinicus. Next base: position 2,637,213 of record CM070670.1, read on the forward strand.
AAGCATTCCGACTACGTTTGCCTCCTGTCCAAATCTCTATACGGGCTAAAGCAAGCGCCGCGGGCTTGGTATGAACGTTTCGCCACGTTCATCCGCTCGATCGGATTTGTTTCGACCAAATCTGACACCTCCCTTTTCGTTCTACGGCGTGGGCATCACATGGCGATTCTCCTGCTCTATGTCAACGATATTGTGCTCACGGCATCGTCTGTTGATCTTCTTCGGGCCATCATCACACAGCTCCACCATGAGTTCTCCATCAAGGACATGGGACCGCTACACTTCTTCCTCGGCATTAGCGTGACTCGCTCGCCAGTTGGTTTCTTTCTATCGCAAGGGAAATACGCCGAAGAGCTGCTTGAACGTGCCAACATGATAGCCTGCACGCCCGTCTCCACACCAGTGGATACCAGCTCCAAGTTTTCCTCCAGCTCCGGCCATCCAGTGGCTGATCCGTTTGAATACCGTAGCATCGCCGGGGCGCTACAATATCTGACCATGACACGACCTGATCTGACTTATGCCGTCCAACAAATCTGTCTCCATATGCATGATCCCAGGGCTGATCACTTGGCACTAGTCAAGCGAGTCCTTCGGTATGTTCGTGGCACGACGAACTACGGTCTCCAAATCCACAAGTCGCCAAGCCTCGACATCGTGGCGTATTCTGACACGGACTGGGCAGGGTGTCCCGACACCCGCCGTTCCACGTTGGGCTACACGGTTTTCCTCGGCGACTCACTGGTGTCCTGGTCATCGAAGCGCCAAGCAACCGTCTCCCGATCAAGCGCGGAGGCCGAGTATAGGGCGGTTGCAAACGTCGTTGCTGAGTGCTGCTGGTTGCGACAGCTACTAGGTGAGCTCCACGTCCCCGTCAGCAAAGCTACCGTGGTGTATTGTGACAATATATCCGCGGTTTACATGGCAGCCAATCCAGTTCATCATCGTCGAACTAAGCACATCGAGTTGGATATACATTTCGTTCGCGAGAAGGTCGCTCTCGAGCAGCTTCACGTCCTCCATGTGCCAACGTCGCAGCAATTCGCCGATATCATGACCAAAGGATTGCCTACGACAGCGTTCACAGAATTTCGCTCCAGCTTGTGCATCCGGCCACCGGACGCTCAACCTGCGGGGGGTGTTAACAGCAACGGTTTAGTGCTGCGCATCCGGTTCTCCAGGCGAACACTTCTACATGCGCTAACAGCTCCCGGATGGCTCGGCTTGTATCTGTTAACCTCGCCCTCTTCCTTCTCTTTCTGTTAGATACGCACTGTGGCTTTGTACGCGTATATATACAGTGATCAATACAAGAATCAATGTGTGTTGTGCTGCTGCTCTTCTCCTTCTCATTTCTACAGCCAAAGCAAACATCCATATGATCCTGCCAACAAACAGTCAAACACATTCCTGCGGGAATATTTGAACTGTTTCGATGAAATTCCTTCGTTCCAACCATAGTTTGACATAAAATTTTCGCCCAGAGATCGAGATTCGGTGAGCAAGAGAAATTAACAGCAAATTAGGGAGCAATTAGGCTAGTAGACCGGCCGCGGCTAGGAGGATCCATCGCACACCAAGAAAGTCCTCTTGGGCGTGCTCCTCCAACTCAGAAGCTGCTGCTGCTGCTGCTTCTTCTTCTGCATGTGCAACCCTCCCACCCTACCTATCTTTGTCACCTCCATCCCATTCCTCACGGGCAGCACCATGGACCTACCCTTCTTCCCTACCGCTTGTCCATAGCAACAAGCCCTACCACCATGGCTGTGGCCACTGGTACTACTCCCTTGTTGGGCTTGGAAGATGTTGGTAACCACCACTATGGCTCCCTTGGGGTTGACGTCCATGGCCTTGAGCACCTCGTCGCGGTCCTCCACGCCGCCGTGGACGACGGCGAAGTCGAGGCAGCTCAGCCGCCGGATCTCCTCCGACGGCCGGCCGAGCTGGAAGTCTGCTACCGCTGCGAGGCCAAGGTGGTGGAGGTGGCGTCTGACGTCGTCGAGGCATCGTGGGTCGTCGCGGATGCAGACAAGGCGGCCTCCTGTCAGCGCGACGGCGACGGCGAGAGCGACCGCCGTGGCCGGGGATGCGCTCGGGGGGGCGATGTCGGCGAGGAGCTGCGCCTGGTTGCCGGCTGCCAGCGCGGAGATGTACTCCATGCTCTCAGGCTCCATCAGCGTGCTCCTCCTGGTTGGTGCTTTCGTTTGATCTATCTGTATGTCGTAGTAATGCTGCTCCTTGCACTGAGATGAGGAAACATTTCAGTTATGTTAACTAGATTTGGCATGTCACCATGACGATCAATCTACTATTGATACGCATGCCTACATGGTTGTATGACCGTTTAAATTATCTATGTTATATGCAATGAGACGGCTTGATCCATGCATGAGTATATATATATGCTCACCAGCTGTAGAGTGTGCAAGTAAGCCTCCATGGCAAGCACAGGAGACCAACAACTCATCGTCACGCATGCGATCGATGCAATCTCCTCCTTTCCCTCTCCTCTTCCAGGCCCTCTCTCTCCTTATGTAGGCAGCCGATCAATCAAGGCTTGAACAGAAGGACACAGGCCCTCTCCTCTTCCAGTGAGCTAGCTGGTGTAGGTCTACTAGCTGTGCAGTGCGCCAATGGCCAGTGATGGATTGGACGACGGTGAAGTCATCATGAGTGTAACGTACAACAACTCAACTCGGCGAGATCTAACTGACCTAACCGAGAGAGAGCGGCAGGTTGCTGTCGAGGTGGCCGGTAGGCTGATCGAGAGCCAACGCAGGGACACTCGTGGCATCCCGAGGCGGCTCGCCGGGACGCGTGGGTGGCTCACCTCGCTCCGTCTGCTCTGTCCCGTGCCGCCCTGCACTACCCTCGATGTCACGTCGCCCTCGCTCGTAAATGAGCTTGACAATTTTGGCGGCAGCAGTGGGAGGTGCGAGATTTACTCAAAAATATCAGATATAGGGGTGAACGGTTGGGGTTCAGCTTTTAGCTTCCGATTTATTTTTTACTATTCATAAATTTTATCTTTTTCTGAACTTTTAACTTTTTGTTGAGCTTTTTTGTCGGTTCTTTTTTTCCCGTATTTGTTTGTATTATATGTAAGGGGCTAACGTATTTTTTTTAATTTTTTTAAATTTAATTATGCTAAATAAGTCTTTGTCAGCTACAGTGCTTTTTTCAGCCAGCTACAGTGCTTTTCAGCCATAAGCCACCAAAAATAAGCCTAAACGATCACCACCATAGTCTCTAAAAACAACAATTCCATTTATAGCCTTCTCCCCCATCATACGATTCTCAGACGTTGACACATGTTAATCATGCGGTCGGGGACCGCACGATCACTGTTTACCTGAGTCATGCGGTCCCCGACCACACGACCTGCATGTGTATAGTACCTGCGACTGTTTTTTGTTTAGCTATTGTGTGGTTTGTGTGCTTGTAAAACAAAAACGTAGATGGTACTGTACACATGCAAGTCGTGCAGTCGGAGACCGCACGACTCGGGTGAACAGTGGTCGTGCGGTCAGGGACCGCACGATTAACACATGTTAGCATCTGGGAATCATGCAGTGGGGGAGGGAGCTATAAACGGAATTGCTGTTGTTTGGAGGTTAGGTCTGGTATTTTTGAGATAAACGGTGCTATTTTTAACCAAACTTCAGAAGGTGCAATATCCTATACTATATTTTTTAGTCAGAGTTAGATATAGATAATTTCGAATATATATTTTCTTATTTCGTATTCCTTTCATAAGTTTTCGGACGATCGGTTGGATAGAAGTTATCTACTTCTTTTACATCTCTACACACGACATGAACAGTAGGATGCAATCAGAGTGAATGCGGAAATACTAATCACCAAGATATCGAGGAAGAGCACTCAATATTCCCCACCTGTTTATATGTGATAATCTGTCTGTATGTTATCTTGTTTCTAAGTAAAGTCACAACAGATTTTTCTCATATCATTTGACATATGAATATATACAGATAGATATCACTCATCCCGAGGCGACTCACAGGGATGCATGGGTGGCTCAACTCGCTCCATCTGGTCCGTCCCATGCCATCCTGCACTGCACTTGATCGTCCATCACCCTCACTCGTAATGAGCTTGACAATTTTGGCGGCCACTAGTGTAACACCTTACTAGGTGCAATCGAACATGATATTGACGGATATTACTCATCCTGTATCATATTCTATATTTTTTTAGTCAAAGCCAGCATATATAATGCCGGATATCTATTTCTCTATTCCGTATTCATTTCATAAGCCTTCAGACAATCGGTCAGACAAAAATTATCCGCCTTTTGCATCTCTACACAGGACATGGACAATAGGGTGCAATCAGAGCGAACATGGAAAGACTAATCACTGAAATATCGAAGGAAGAGCACTCAGTATTTTTTTACCTATTTAGATGTGTGGCAATCCGTCTATATGTTATCTTATTCCTAAGTGAAGTCATAACAGACTTTCACATATCACTTGACATATAGATATATACGGACGGATATCACTCATCCCGTATCCTATTCAATATTTTTTTCTCGGAGTAGGAATCGGATATGGTAGTACTGGATACTCACTTACCCTTTCTATATTCATTCCGCGAGCCTTCAGTCGATCGATCGGGCAAAAATTATCCGTTCCGTTTGCACCCATGCACTTCACAATGTAATACTTCATAATTAGTCAAACCTTCTGTCAAACCAAGATTTGGAAGACAAGATAAATACTCCCCCTAGTCATAAAAGAATATTGTTTTAGACATTGACACGATCCTCAAAATACAACTTTGACCATTAATTTCTATTGTAAAAGAATTATGCTCACGCCCCTTGTTGACGAAACTGGGGAGTTAGGCCACGTACACCTCCTCCGAGAGATCACCGTTGAGAAAGGCAGACTTCACGTCAAGATGATGTACTGGCCATCCCTCGTGGGCAGCCATCGCCATGAGTGCTCGTACGGAGTTGAGGCGTGCCACGGGTGCGAATACTTCGTCGAAGTCGATGCTGGCACGTTGAACATAGCCCTTGACCACCAGGCGTGCCTTGCGCTTCATGATCTCATCGCGGGCATTCTTCTTGAGCTTGAACACCCACTTAAGACCGATTGGGTGTTTTCCGATTAGAAGATCGACGAGGTCTCATGTGCGGTTCTCTTCGATGGACTTCATCTCCTCCTCCATCGCCATCCGCCAACCTCAGTCCACTTGGGCCTTAGAAAATAATTGCATATAATTTTAGCTGGTACAGTTAAACTTAGTACACTTTTTACTACAATTTTTCTATTAAACCCGTCTTGAAAAAACACACCATTTAAAAGCGAGTTACTGTAAATAGTACAAGAATAAACCAACTTTAAGCCAAAAAAAACCCAACCTACATCTCTATGATGTTATATCATTTATGTTTTGTCATGTTTTTATTATTAGGACATGCTATAGACGGTTTTTGTGCTATTGTATCAATATTGTCTATATTTTATAAACAATCCATTATAAAGAATTTACAGATAATCTATTATAGAAGATGTCTATAGTGTTGTCTACAGACGATATAAAATGATACTTAGACATCAATTGTCTGTAGCACTGTACATACCCTTATGTTGTATGTTAAAGTATTAAGTTAAAATTTCATATTAATGATGTATTTATGATTTACTTTTGTTATACCGTAGTTTGTATATAAATTAGAGGTAGTTATAAACTGCTAGCCTGTTAAAATTTAGGGCGAGACGAGGCAAAATTGATCCTGATCCGCTACTCTGTACTCCTACCAGCTATGTTCGTCGCTATTGTAACTTATATCGGTTCATGAATCATGCGAATGTTGCAGTGCTTTCGCATCCAGTCGAGACAAAATTCCAACATAATTCGCTCGTTTCAGTCTAAGCCTAACTATATTTTCACAACCTGATATTATGGATTTTAAATAGGATATGTGCATTCTTTTCTTATATATTTAGACTAAAACATGAATCTAGATGTTAAGATATAATGTTGAAGATATATGTTGCGGGAAAATGTACGTAAGTATTTATAAATTAATTGCCAAAGCATATTAACAAGTAAAAATGTATATTTTAAAAAAAATCATCGTTTTAATCCTAGCGGGATGCCGAGGGGGGCAGTTTCCTCGCCACCCCACAGGCTAGTACGTATAAACAAGAGGTGGTAGGCCGTAGGCGTATCGTCAGTTCGGATCTCCAAGAACATCTATGAAACTGGTACTCTGCTCTGCTCGAGGCTGGCAACTGGCATTCTGGCAGTTGTTCCGAAGTCCAAACTATTCTCTCCTTTCCTCATTACATTTGAGATACAAAGCAGCCGTTTGGTTGCAGCCACAGTTATAGCAAAATTCTCTTCCAACAAACTAGGTCCCACGTGTCAATGACTCAAAAAAATGTGGCAAGATTCCCTTAGGCTCACTAAGGTGTGGCAAAGAATTTGAGCACCTCAACTTAGGCAAATGTGGCAATTTTTGTTGGCAAAGTGTGGTTAGCAACCAAACAGCCCCAAAGTCACTCACAGCAACCGGCCGGGATTTTATGTACAACATTCACCAAAGTGCACTCACTCTGGCGTCGATGTATGAACCACCCGTGCATCCCTTTATGCAATTGTTCTTCCATGCCTACATTCTGCTTGGTCAGATCATAACATAGTGGTCACAAATAATAATCACCTGCAGAGAAAAGAAAACACTCTGCTTTAGTCTAAGTTCAAGAGTACCAAAAGCACGTTCCAGCCTACTGCCAAAGACCATGTGAAGTAACATAGGCTCATCCGCTCATGTCGACTGATCGAGGAGCCTATGGTTTATACGTTTAGATGAACAGCTAAAAGGCAACCCAACCAGACATGCATGGCTCCAAACACACTGATAGGCAAAATAAAAAAGGTAAAAGGCAGCTGATTGACAACTTGTACTAGGAAATTTAAGACATAAGCAACGAGAGGGTCTCCCTGCATCCTCGCCCAAATAATATTCAACAGGAAGCATCCTCACCAAGTCTACCGCATTTCCATCAGCGCGATATTGCATCACATTATCTGATAGAGTGATAGTTCTAGAGACGAGGAAATCCATATGGGTGGTCCTCGCTGTTTCTCTGTGATTTTTTATGTTATATTTCACGCGCACACGTTGTTCCAAAATGCAAACTAAAAATGAAGGGGAATGGTAAGTTGTCAATTCCCTCATCTTTTTTCTAAATCAGCTAGTTCCTAACCAAGTTAGATTTTGGAGTTCGGGTAACTACCCGCAAACAACTGCCTGGATCCAGCCGGAAACAAGTACCAATGTACCATAGCAGCATCAAGAAACTAGGTTCAAGATGCTATTTGAAACAATGAACACAAGGAATCAAGCAATAATTATACAGTTAGCAGTCAAGAGGCAATTTAGAGGCAACAAGTAGAACTATACAAACTGTATATAGGTGATACAGTACACAGTTTTTATTTGGATTCAATAAATCATACGAGTCATCTTCCAACTTATATTGAGCTAATGAAACTTCTCATTCAACAACCAATGATGACAAAGCATGCACTGCCAGTGCCCACAAACCATCCCATGTACTACATGTAGCATGCTTGAAAGGAAATGAGAAGAATACACTCACAGTCGACATAACATCAACAGGCTTCGCAGTTCACATCATTCTCCATTTTTCTTGAATAAGTTCTCACTTTTCTGGAGAATTCCTTAACTAATGAATTATCCGAAAATGTCAAGGGAGTGTCTTCAGCAATTGGGTCCCTCACATAAAATAGTCTAACAGGCACCCTTTCAATTTCATCAGATGGAGGTTCTTCAGGTATATCACGGTACAAATGTTTGAGAATAAAGAGAGCAGTATCATGATCTCGCCAATAGTTGCTACAGGAATCGATACACAGGCCAGTTAAAATGTGAAATAGACATGGGCAAAAACAAATAGCAAACCAACAGGAATGGTTATTGAACTCACGTATGAGATCCCAGGGCAGATAAATATGTGATTTGAAATGTTTTTTCCTGCAATTAGATAATTAAGACTGTAAACTCCAAAATATTTCTACCGACTGTAAAAGCATATAAGAACAGCTAAGCCAAACAATAAAAAGGGAGGGGAACGTGGGTCAAGTTTTGAGTGTTGATAACAGGGTTCGCAATCCTTGCAGTAACCACCAACCTGGTGGGGACTGGGGAACCAGCAAGTTCTCATCTTGCCTGATGGGACCTGATTTCCACCAGTCCTGAACTACTCCATCCAATTACAAAAGAGTGACATTTTGGACATCGATACAATCTCTAAAATACAACTTTGATCACTAGTTTCTATTATGATACATTTATAAAACATTAACAAAATTACAATATTATGGAACTACTTCTAGAGACAAATCTACACATACCATTTTTATGTCCAATCTAAATATTCATAAAGATATCGATAGCCAAAGTTAATAAAGTTAAGAAAGTTTTAACTGCATGTATCCCAAAACGTTACTCTTTTGTGACTGAAGTGAGTATTTCCTGAGAGCCCTGGTTGAGAATTAAGAACACAATGGGGGTGTGCATCTCCAGGATACAGCACCGTTCATGCCCAATGCATTGCATGCTACTTTTCACATGCACAACAGTGCATTCATTTTTAATGCCTATACAGTTAATACTTAATACACCAATACAGTGAGTAAAAATTGAGTTTTCTTTGCACGCAAAAGCTTAATCACCTGAAGTACATGATCAATTCGACCATCCGGTGAACCTGTCAACCTTTCCATCATAATGGAACCATATGATCTCTCCTCCTCCTTACTACTCTCACCGTCCTCTAAATGAAACAAAAAATGGTCAGAATATTGCTTGTTTGCTACTTGCAATGTGTAAAAGATAATAGAAAAAACTAACATAACCATACCTTCTGTTTCATTTCTGCTCAGTGATAGCAGAGCAGCTACAGCTTTAACCTAAACAGAAAAAAAGAAGAAGAAGAGGCGTGCATACCAACTCATTAGCAGCTTTCTTTCTAGATCATTGACAAGTGTAAATGGTACTGATTAATGTATCAAAGCCCACCTAGTCATTGGTTTTAAACATTACGCACTAATTTCACAATTGTGGAATAAAGAACAAACCTTCAATGACTTGAATTGACGGGCAATAGCTTGAGAACGTGCAGCAGCATCTTCTGTGAACTCCTGCATAACATATCAACCCAAATCAGGTAAATACGAGGCAAAACCTTGTTGAGTAAATATAGAGACATGCTCCAAGAGCTGTTAGTTCAAATGACATACAACCCACCTGCACTCCTACATGTATCCTCTTTCCACCTCTATGGTAGGGTACAATGACAGGGCGCTTGTTTATATAATCTTCACATACAAGTGGTTCAACTCTGTATAAAAGCCCACCTAGATTCATGTGACATGTTCCTCACTTTGAAACAGACAAGTGCATTTTCTTCCAGTACAATAAACATGTAAAAGTGATGGAGCTTATGTACCATGGTAATTCATACCAGATTAGCATTATTTAGGTCCATCATGATATTGTACATATCATTAGCTCTCTAAACATGTGGTAAAAAAATAATATGTGTAGGAACTAGGAAAACTACAAACCTGTATGCTACAGGATCAAAAGGATGGAAAATGTTGAACATCTGCCGGCAGCATGGCATCTCTTCAACTATGTTCTCATCTTGCCAATAATCTTGCCCCCTGCCTTTAGACAAAGTTATAAACTTCAGAAATAAGACTAAATCATTGACTGCCAATTGCCAGGAACAATTACAAATCTTTGAAACACTGGACAATTGCTGGGAACAATAGCTAAATAGAGAACAAATGCTAATCATGACTATACAAACAGGTGTCACTAGATGGACATCATCCATGGTAATACAGTAGGAGCGACACCTCACTTTATCTATTTCAAAATATTTTCTGTTTTTCATCCGTCCAAAAGAAACAAGTTCTGAAAACTTCAGTAGGCATTGCAGGACTGAGACAACATTGGATGACTTGACAAGAAGTGTGGATGATTCTTATAACTTTGTACGTAGTTTTTCACCCATTTCACTGGTCATTGTTTCCTTCTATCCTGAACAGAGAATATTTGATCTTCTTCTAGCAGCTATTAAATGAATCTGTATCCAAATACTGAAAGTCTTGTAACATAGCACGAATACACGAGCAGGTAGTTATAATAATTGGTGATAAAATGCTAAAATACTAGACATAATTGTATTTATAAACATAAGAAGAGTACCATGGAAAATTATCTAAACTGAACACAGATAAAAAAGCATCAACACTGGTGTAAAGCAAAGCAGACATCGCAAAAGGTTGGTGTTCCAGTGATAGTTAGCCTATAAACAGAATTATTATCAAAGGTTCCATACCAATACCAATACGAACATTCCGCAGGGAAAGAAAGACTCCCAAGGGGGATCCAACAGCAAAGAACGTGTCAACCTGAATATCCAAAAATGACTTTAATGTCATAAACACAAGCAAAATTAAACAGATTACAGAACAGTAGCTCAGTACAGATTACCTTAAAATTTAGTTTAGTGTATCTGATGTGCGGTGTGTAGGACTGACTTGTGTTGCGTTGCCCCGTGCAAACTATGCCTGATGATAGGTTCAATGTATGATTGGCATCTTTACCTGGCATAAAAACACATAAATATCTGAATAAACCTTCACAAAAGCAAACATATCAAGTCTTCAAAGAGATGTCATGGACCAAAAGCAACCAGTTACCTTGATGAGACTGAGACTCAACACCATTGGTCACTAAATCATTCTGTTGTTCGAGCTGTGATAGCCTAGCTTTAAGACGTTTCACCTACAGTAAAGACGTAAATATAGGCATCAATTTGATATGTGAGTTTAACTTGCACTGTTGTTTTGCTCCAAGATAACACTACCAGCTTTGGTTTTGAAACAAATTCTTGAATCTTTATTGGATATATTTCTGTCGATCATTTCTCTCAAGGCAACCAACAATTTATGAGCCTTCTTATGAAGTTGGATGAGTCCTAGATGATAATCACATTAAAGGTTAAATAAATTCACACCTGTTCTTGTAATGATGAGATCAATTCGTCTTTGTCAAGGACTTCTTTATGGACTTCCTCAGCAGATCTAGAAACGCCACACCTGTCAGCATCTTTTGTGCTTACAGATGAAGTAGTCCCTTCTTCAGTATATGTCATTTTATGACTCTTGACCTGATTTTTTACTTCAAATTGTTCTCCATCCACTGCAATTGGTGATGTAAGTGTGCCATCATTGTTTGGCCAATTTTCAAGAAGACATGACGGGAGGCTGTTGTCTGTACGTGAAGGATCAGTTCTGGTGCTGTCTTCATCAACTACACCATTTACATTGTCAGAACAAGAACGTCCTGAAGTTGACGAAGTATCATGCTCTTTTATGCCTGAGTCATGTACAACAATCGCGTTGGGTGGTTTTACTATTTGACCTTCATCAGACAAAACTTCCATATTCACATAATCTGCACGAAATGGGGCGGAAAGGGGTTCTTGATGGCAAAGTATATCATAAGATAGAACACTTCCTAATGAGTGACCATATAATGAAACCTGCAAAAAGAAAGAAAACAAAGCTTTCTTGTTTAACCAAGCAAAAGTGCAACCATAAAAAAAATTATGAAAAGAGTTAGACTGCAAACCTTTCCACTGTAACCAGGATTTCTCTTTAGAAACTTCATGTACAACTTGTTCAGCTGATTTGAGACCTGCTATAAAGATAAATTATTAATTTATTATAAGGAGTCAAATAATGCATTCGTCATTAAAGGCTAAAATTTTCGCACAGTAAGATGGGTGTCATGGACTTATAATGGTGGATCTTGAGAATTGTTTTGGCTAAACAGACTTGGTGCTAAAGGAAGATAGAAGCAGGAAAAAAGGACTCAGGCTGCTTATTTGGCAATCAATCTGAGGAGGTGCTGGATAAGGTCCTGTTGAGTTCAGGTTGTATGGAAATGGCAAAGGCAATAAAAGCATTCCAATTTGAACCCCGCACATACATGTCAACTGATTAAAGGAAATGTGCCAAAAAATGGAATAAATCAAGCCGATTTTAGCCCCAATAAGGAGTGCAACAACTAAAAAAACTCGGTAGTTGGTTTATATCTGAATCTTCCTAGAACAATCATTGGCAGTCTATTAGTTTCATGATTCCACCATTTTTCATTCTCCTCCTATGTGCCCACCCAACATGTGAATTTTGACAGGATCCATATTCTAATGCAGTGGTTCTTGAAGCAGAATAAAATAATGGAAATAAACTCAATCTCTTGATTTATCAATGCTTGAACTAGGACTACTAAAAAAATCTAAAACCACCAAACAATATCAAGGAATCTGTAGAAATGACTGAATAGTGTGATAATAAAGAAAAATACCGAGTCAATTATATGCTGACAGTAGATAGGACTCATGTAATATAGAACATCATGAACTGTAGCGCCTAACGCTACACGAAGACCTTTAACTCCATCCAGAGTTATTTTCTCAACTGTATGTTCACCACTGAGCTTCAAGCTCTTCCTCCACTGCAATAATAAGCATCACAATTAAAAATAAAAGTTACCCGTGAATAGGAACCATATTGAACAAAAAATCAGCATGCTAATCTGTAATTGCACTATGCTTTGCAATATAAATAGGCTGCAGTTTGTTGTGATTAACTAACTAAATGATTTTGTTCAATAGCACTGGAGATAGCATATATGAATAAGTATATAAATAGCTTGATATGCCTGTGAGTGTCTGATACCAATCTGCCATATATATCTCACCTTTTCTGATAGTTAATGACTTAATTCAAAACAATGGTCACTATTCAAAAGAAATACTGTAGAATGCTACTAGTTTTTTAGTTACAGCATATGATAAAGTAGTTCAAAATGAAATGAATCATTGTTTATCTGTTAACTCAGCATGCCTCAATCCAGAATTAAGGATTGCTTTATCATGCTAAAGCAAGGTCAGATTAATGAAATCTTATTTGCAATGAGGGCACAACAATGATATAGAGATTTCAACTGGGGGTATTGCATACAAGTAACTTTAATTTCTTACCTGACAGGGAATAAATAGAACCCTCTGAGTACTTCTTTGATAAGGAGTTAAGTATCTTTCAGCTAGGTTAGCAGTTACACGGCGGAAATCAACAACATCATCGACAAGATTAGCTTTCTCCAATCTCTGCCCGATGCCATGAACCATGAATACCAGATGACCAACTGGAACCTATTAAGACGTAATTGCAAAATACATTATCAATTAATCGCTCAAAGATTTTATTTATTGCACTAAAAACCTTGTACAGTTTATGGGAATCCTTTTGTACACACATGAATTGCAGGGCAAAAAACAGAAGGTTCATGGTTTATATTCCATTAGGGCCTGTTTGGATAGGGACATTTGGATACAAATCCTCAATATTTAGTTCAAATCCCAAAAATTCCCAAAGAAATCCCCCTCATCCAAACACCCCCTTAATGTGGCAATCATACATGTATGGTGGGTGGCTAAGTCTAAAGCAATTTGAACAATGGAATAAAGTACTTCATCCAAGTACAATTCTGGCACACATTCGATATCATGTCTTTTAAGTGTGATAAGCCACATACGATGCTTTCATCCTTTTATTTTCCTTACATGTACTTCAAGTACATGCTTCACATTCTTAATTGAATATTTAACAAAAAAAAAATTGATAACATGAAGGGTACCGACAAATGCAGTATGAAAATGAAATTCAGATAAACTAGAGAATTTAGTGGAGCAAAATACTACGAAGTAGTTTTCTGTAACAAGTACGTGCATCTGAATGTTCTGTTTCTGCTACTTTCTTCAGTATTGGCTCTACCTTGCTCTGGATGTTGTGTTACACACCAGGCAACATAGTAGAGTAGCTTTTAGTAGTAGAATAGCTACTGTTTAATTCCCTGTAATGAACCTGTAGTATCGAAAGAAATTGGAGGGGTCTCCCCCCGCTGTGTATCTGAATCCTTTGCTTGGGAGATAATTGTAATACCACTAAAAATGCAAAAGGGAAGAAATGCATGGAATGAAAACTATCCAAGGGAGAATAAAGGAAATTAAGTAGAGTTTTGCTGTCAGACCCATCGGCTTTTAGAATGCCGAATAAAAGTAGCGCTCACAGAGGTTCCCAGACCATTCGGGGCTAGTCGGCGCCTCTTGCTATTGTGGGCTTCGTCATTCGGCAAAAAAATTTAGCCAACGTCCACTTTTACCGACTTACATGTCACAGTAAAAAGCCCCAAACAGAGCAGAGCCCAACCTTTGGACCAAAAGGTCCTTGAGGCAAACAGTCGGCCAGGAGAGAGTTAGGGATAAGGTGTGTGTAGCATAGACATTTCATAAGCCAAGAGAAAGGGGGGTTGCCGACTACCCTCTCCCCCATAAGCAAAGCACCCTCCACAAAGGGCATCTATTCCCTCAGTCGTTCCCCACCAAGAACCAAGCAATAGAGCCAGTGCATAGCTCAGCCAAGGGCAAAGCAAAACTCAACACAGGCCAGTACCTTCACAAGGCCCAGTCCCATTTCACCTCAACCAAGAGCAAGCCAACAAAAGCCAAGAACCATATTGCCACTCCATCCTCTAGCCAGACAAGGAGTGAAGCCATGCAAGCCCACCACCACCCCCATAGCCACGCAAAGAGGTAAGGAAGAGGAAGCCTGAGGAGTGGAGCACGAGGTGTAGGGGAAGACGAAGGAGTCGAGACGACGGTCGTCGACATGGAGCCTTCAACGACCGTCAGGATGCTCCAGGAGGGCTGGACATCAACCCGATCGCAAGCCAACGATAGCCAGCAAGAGAGCAGGTCTTTCCCCACCTCCCTTTCAAGCTCACCCATGTCACGGCTTAGCACAACCCCCACATAGCACCACCGTAGTGCACTAGCGGCGGCAAGCCCGTAGAAGTCTCTGTGCGCCCTTGGGAGGGAGAGCATGCTCCCCGGCACATGTCTCTCCACCCAGTCCCATCATGGCACCCCCGTAGGCATTCCCAAGACCAAGTGCACTCACACAGATAGCAAGGTAAAAATAGAGGTTGAAACAAAGATGAATGTAAGTAGTAGATGGAGAAGAAAAAGAGAGGAGCTGAGAGGGGGTGGCGGTGCCACAGCTATGGGTAGGGGTGGCACCGATGGAGCCAATCCATGGCGGTGTAGTGGTCGGGTTGACCTTGGCGGCGTGGAGGAGGCCGAGCCTTGGCGTCAACAGCCAGGCCGGAAGCAGGGGCAATGGTGTGTAGATTTCCAAGGCCGACGGTGAGCTCTAGGCCGGCGGGTTATGGCCATCGGGCTCGGAGGGAGCGGCGGCGCCGGGTGGTGGCGTAGTCGCCCAAAACCCAAGGAGGCAGAGACGCCTAGGCGTGGCGATCGATGGCGAGGAGGCGGCAGGAACCGAGTTGGTCGGCCAACTCCGAGGGAGCCGAGTGGGGGCTGAGTATGGTGTAAGTGGTCACTGATTTATGAATAATGTAGAGTTTGCTTAAAATGATTAGCAGTTATTTAAAAATGGTATTATTATGCAATGATGATAACACTCTAAACCTAGAGGATAGGCGGGGTGTTACAATAATAATATAAAGACTAACTTTGGAGGTGTCTCAAATACCTCAGACTCATTTCTGACTAGTGATATGGAGAGAGAGAAGGTCATCATGCCTAAAACAATAAATACCTGAGAACAGTAATCATCCATTTCCTCTTCTTTCTGCTGACGTAACTCATCCTGATAGAAACAGATAATGAGTACACTAAGCAAACATTAGGTGTAGAATTACAGCAATAAGAAGAAGTTAAAGGCAAGCAGAGAGAACCCCTAAAAAAAGGTGACAGGTTCCCATTCTAGATTCATACTAGCAGGCGCTGATATCAAATCCAAGATGACAAACCAAAAGTAGGGCCGCACTTCACAATTTGAAGCAAAAAGAATGGAGAACCAAGCAGGTTTCCCTCCTTAGTGCTTCATTTGTTTAACTAGTATTACTCATTAAAATTTCAAAAATTAAATAATACAGAACTCCCATTTGGTTTTTGGCTGGGAAAAAAGTGTGCAACAGCATGCTAGAATAGTGAGTGATGAGATGACGACCTTCAGCTATGCAGCACAAAATGTGGTCTCTATTAACTGTCTATAGTTCAATAGGATATAACCGTATCCTTCAAGATGCTGTTAAGGCTGAATTTGTGCCTCTATAGCTAAATTGCAATCCACAAAGAAGTCAACATCTTGTGCTTATAAAATAAAGAAGAAATGAACAGCAAACACTAACAAGATAGACTATCAAGAGTTTGAACGTCTCATTTTTTCAATCCATAAAAAACTTAAATTTGTACTTACTTATACATGCTTCAATTTGTACTTACTTATACATGCGAGTTGAAAGCATTCGATAGACATAAATAGTATTAAAAAAATAAAATGAGAGTTCACCTGTGTAGGCTTTACAGATCCAGAAGAAGAAAAACCACGCCTCAATTTGATTGTGTTGCTACCTAGTTTAGGACCTGTATCAAAGATAAGCCATGCTTCCCACGTATCATCCTCTCCGGTAAAAAGAGCATGCAAACCCTGCACAAATTATCTTTCAGCCTTGACCCTGACTTCTCTTTCTCTCTTTTCTGAGGAAGCCATATCAATATATCAGTATATTACATACCGGTGTACTTCCTTGGAGATCAACCCGTGCTGCAAAAAGCCCCGAAGGTTGAAATTTGCGACGATGCCAGACCTATTTTTGACAACAGGGTGTTCAACTGTTTGCCGCGCTATGGAAATTAGAGAAGGGAGTATGCATACGGGCAAAGCTGACACTGGAACATGACAAAAGTGAAAGAGATGGTATATCCACCCTCACTGTGAGAGTGTTGCCACTGGAATTTGTATGTATTAATGTGAACCAGCAGTACATGGAGAGTGGTATATATAGCCAAGGGAATCCAGGGTAGGTCTAACAAACATTGAGGCCAACCTGGAAAGCCCTAACAAACTGTAACAGAAAGGGAGTAAAGAACCAAAGCCCATCCAAGCCATACACCTGTCTAACACTCACGGCATGTATAGTTAAATGCTAGCATAACCATGACATCCGTGGTTCAGAATTAAGCTCATAGCCAATTGAACTTACACTATCTAACTGGCGAAGCAAATTTGGTTATCATTTCTGCCCATGAAACTATCCAAATGACCCTTATAGCAGTGATGGCAAATTGGCAATCCAGAAAATGGCAATTTAGTGGTACTGAGATTATGTTACTAATGAAACACCCACACAACTCGTATTTTTGTACCTGACAGTTATATGCTAAGTCAAGTTGTTCAGAAACATCTTCACGCAAGGGAATCCAATCGAGACCTCCTTTACGAGCAAACCAGTGGCCTCTCAAGACACGCCTATTCTCCCCATTCCAATACACAGGGAAGCAATGGCGTCTCATCAAATCAACCTGAAGTAGTTTACACAGTTATGACCAAAAAAATCACTTGCTAACATACATGAAAGTAAGAAACAAGTTATGCCATATTACAGAACACATAAAATATTCTTTTAATTTTCAAGAGCTGAGGGGGGTAAGACCAGTAAGCTGAATCATCACTGTTATAGAACATACTAGAGAAAAATACAAACCTCATAGAGTCCACCTTTGACAGGAACCCCGACCCGCTCTTCCTCCACCTTATACAAATATTCAGAGTCTGAATCATCACTTTTCACCAAGGAACCTCTTGGTCCCTCACTGCATTCCGCATACTCTCTCCACCAGTATGTAAGCAGTGCTTCCTCCCTCTGCAACCAGGTCCAATAATTTGAATGTGAAGAAAAGTGGTAAAGAAATACGGAGAATATAATCCCCGCTATATTGTATTGGAGATGCAAACTAAAAAAATAAACAAAGTTTAAATCACAAAAGAGCAAAAAATAAGGTACTGTAGCAGTGTAGCTAAACTAGCACAGCTCAAACCTAGAAATTGCCATCGAAGATCAGTTATCTGCCACTGTTACCACTTTTCGAATGGACTGTACTTAAAAGTTATAGCATTATTACTGCAGCTGATATGATCTTATGAGCAAAACATTCAGCACTACATCGGCATTAAAATAGTGACCTCTAAGAAAGACGCCTCCAACGCCAGAGAGTCCCTCATGCTGAACCGAAAATAGTCTCCTTTCCCCACTATCTCCGTCCGCGGAACTGAAGCAGAGAGCACTGCATCAACAGAGAATCACACAAAACCACTAAGAATCAAATCAACAACAAATTTACCTCACACATCAATAATTCAATAGTTCACACAACCAATCAACCTTAACCACAACATGTGTCGAACCATGAAGACGTGCCATTGTCAAGTACGAGTCTAAAGTAGCTGGTTGACTGGTTGTTGCATGGAACTTAAATTGCGAGTCCAATTATCAGATTCAGGGGACCGCACGCATGAGTGCACATTGTTTTAATTACAAAAAAAACCATTTTATTAGAGTCAAATCAGAAACATGTTCGCATGAAACCTACACCCAAGTTAACATAATTAATAATAGAATCAGCGAACAAGGCATGAACGACTCTGAAGCAGCCGATTAGTTGGTACTGCACACGTCTCGAGTTAACGCGAAGGGGGGTGGGTGGATGCAGGGGAGGGGAGGGAGGAGGCGCACCTTTGTCGGCGAGGGGTAGCTTGCAGAAGTACCAGCGGACGTCCTCGCCGTCGGAGGGGCTCTTGGTGCGGGCGAGGTACTTGCGGCGGGCAGCGCAGTGCTCGATCGCGTCCTCCAGCCTCGCGATGTTGGACGGCGTGTTCCGCAGCGAGTCCGGCGACGCGCCCTCCGCCCCGGGGGCCGCGTAGCTGGTGGACGCCCCAGACGTCGACGCACCCGAGGCGTCCTCCGGGCCGCCCCGCGCCCAGATCTCGTCGGGGTTCGCCATGCGCGCCGCCGCCAACTCGGGATCGCCGGCAAGGGGAGAGGAGGAGGCGGTGGAAGCGGAGCCGAGCCGGCGCCGTGGGTCCGAAGGAAGGGAAGGAACGGGAAGGGATCCACGATGACTTTCCTTTCCTGGCTTCCGGTCGGTCAGGAGAACCCAACCGTAGGTCGTGTCGTGTCTCCCGTAGCCCGCCCGGGGAGACAACTCAGACAAGGCTATGTGCTTTCTTTAGCATATATTTTATAAATTTTAGATTATACTACAGTAACTATTTTTAAATAGCGTATTTTTTCATATAATATCTATAGATATATTATAATATAAACTGTATTCAGTTCAGTTATACCTGTCAAAATTATATGTGACTATTTTTTTCTGCGTACTGCCACTCACGAACGGTCTACAATTAAAATTTTTCAGTTATAAATCATAAGCCACAACCTAAAAGAACATACCCGCTATTTTTGCATTTTGAAAATGCACCAAATCTGAATTTTTGGGAATCGGAGCATCTGACATTTATGCTGTAATGGCGCCGTAACATTGGCCCCGCTTGAAATGTCTTTGGCTTTTAGTTTCAGGCTTAACCAATTAGAATCCGTTGGTTTCTTAAATTTGATGTTTTGGTTTTTGGTTTTTATTTTTTTCCCTTATTTCTTTGCATTGTCTTAAAAGATATATCGGTGTTTTTCAATTTCTCATATTATTATTATTATTTCTCATTTTTAACTCAAATACAATTGTAGCAAAAAAAAAGGCATGTCTTTAAGCCATTTTGAGCACCACCATTATCGACCTGGACCATCGAATGGAAAAAAATGAAGAGGAAAGAAGATGTAGTGGCAATGTAGCATTATACTGTATCGCAAACAAAAAACCATGTACCCATTTATTAGGGAATTAATATGGTGAGGATGTCCAATCTAACGTCTCCGATCATACGCTTCCAATCAACCTTTATCTTTGATTCAACAAATACATGCACGTCTACTAAATTCACCCAACAGCGACTTCCACCAATCTCATCCTCATCCAACCACACCCTCTACTAGCAACTCATTTCTCTCCCTCTCCACGCTTGCCTCAAGCTTGAGCTCTAGCCAAATTGTTGCATGCCAATCCACCAATCGGTGCTATGCCTTTGTGGAGAACATGATTCCTCTAGATGCATCCTCCACGAGCTCTCCCATCCCAAGGTCAGTCAAACTTAGCCACCATTGGGCGCGGCCTTCGTGAGCTCCACAGGGGTAGACGGGCTAGATAAGCTCTGTATGCTACATTGTGGATGTTACATTAAAATAAAAGCAAATAAATGTTACATGTGTAAAAGATGTTTATACACGGATGTTGTTTGTGTACTGGAAGGTGCACATGTTTTAGTAGAATAGGTTGTTTTTGCTTGTCAAGTTGAACAAAGAAGAAAAAGTACAAGCAATTTTTTTCTTTCCCTTCAATCAATCTGGACTTGAAATTTGCATTGTTTGAAAAAGGGAACCTGAATTTTACACCGGAGTAAATCCGATATTAGCATGTGGAATGCTATGTGTTTGACGTCTATTTGTAGTTTAGCGAAAATACACCGTCATCTTCAAATTCCAAAGAATACTCGTTCCTTCTTGTTATATGTTATGAGCAGCAAAATATGTCTCCTCCTGTGCTTCCCGTTTATATAGACTTTTGACTTTGACTTATGAATAGTAACAAATTATAGAGAAGTTTATAGAGAGACACTCGTATGCGATTTTGGCGGATATAAATGAAGTTGCTGTAGTGTGTATTACAATCAATTAGTAAACTGTTAGGGGAGTGGCCCCACCTTAGCCCAAACGGCCCACAACGCTAGCAGGATAGGCCAACAGTCTCATGGAAGCCCATAAGACCAGGGAAATGGCATATATGCCCCTAGAAGAGTAGATTTAGGTAGGGGTATTTATGTAACTCCAAGTAAGAGAAAACATATGTACCCTTATAAAGTAGGAGCACATAGGGATATCTGTATAAATAAGCTCCTATGGTTATATATGAACGTCTGAGTACGCCATAGGGAAGACACGATTACTCTTTTTAGCAAAGAATCAGATATTACCAACTTCGAAGATCACTTGCTCTTCAATGTTTGATGTATGAAGTTGACTAGGCAGTATGTTCGGTCTCACCATTTTTATTACTCCATTGCAACGTACGGGTCTCTAACTAGTACATTATTATATACTAGTCCTCTTCTCGTACGTTGCAACGAAATTTATTGGATATATAGAGAATCATGTTATAGAAGAAGACTATTTTGATCAGTTAAAAAGTGAAGAGTGGTGAGAAGTTAAGAATACAACGGTTAGAAAAATTAACTTATTTTTTTTTATAATAGTAATGATAAGGATAAAACCAGGCAGGCGGCAGACAGGCAGGCTAGAGTATTGCCACGAGCTCGCCTCGCATCACCACGCACAAGCGCCTCCGCACCCGTGTAAAAATTGGAGGCGGCGAAAGCCCTCAAACCCTAATCCCCTTGTCCCCATGGCGGAGCCCGACGCAACCGCGCCGCCGCCGGAGGTAGCGCCCGAGGGCCAGCCCCCGGCTGTCGAACCCGCCGCCGCCTCCGTCACGCAGGAAGAGACTGCCGCAGAGCCTCCCGCGGCCGCCGAGGGCGAAGGCGATCACAAGAGGAAGCTCGAGGAGGTCGAGGCGGGCGCGGATGCGATCGGCGCCGGCGAGGACGCTAAGCGGCCGCGCGTGGAAAGCGACGGCGCAGGTAGATCTCTCACGCCAGGCCTCCTACCCCACCTCTCTTTCTCTCTGCGCGTTGAAGTATAGCCTGTTTGATCCGTTCGTTATCTCCTTTTCGATCAGGTGTTATGCAAAACAGCGAGTCCTCTGCGAAGGTTGAGGAGCCAGCAGCTGCTTCTACTGAGGGGGCGGCAGATGCTGAGAATGGCAAGGTTTCTCCTGCAACTGAGGATTTGCAGGCGGGCTCTGAGGACGAGCCGGCAGAGCCCGCAATGGAAGCAGCGACTGAAGCTCCACAGCAAGAAGGTGGCGCACAAGGTTTCCCGCTGGAGACTTCTCGTAAGATCGATGTGCCCAATAACAAGGTATAATTATTCGCATGAGACAAATCTTCATGTTAAAATTTGGAAACTGGTGTGAATAATATATAGTCTCCGTGAAACCGAAGAGAGATGGAGAAAGCGACAAACACGGCAAAGAACGTCTATGGGCAATATTGACATACAATTTTCTTATGCTGATTATGAAAATTCTTGCAGGTTGGTGTTCTAATAGGAAAAGCTGGGGAAACGATCAGAAACTTGCAGATGAACTCGGGCACGAAGATCCAAATCACGAAGGACTCGGATGCTGTTGCAAATGCCCTGACTCGTTGTGTTGAATTGGTTGGAACTCTCGGGAGTATTGACAAGGCAGAGCAGCTGATCAAGAATGTTATTGCTGAGGTAGTTAAATGTGCCGCGATTCCCTTGCGTTAGTTTTTCATTTGTGTCGTATTTCCATCCATGCAACTTACACCTAAAGCTTTCTCTAATGTTTTTTATTCCAGGCTGAGGCAGGTGGTTCCCCTGCCTTGATAGCTAGAGGCTTTGGGTCTGGGCAGTCAGGTTCAGAGCAGTTTGAGATGCTAGTCCCTGATAATAAGGTTAGTTTTCAATGTTGGTGAGGAAACATACCAAATAGTTTAACCATTTTTTCTACTCTATACTCTACAGGTTAGTTTAATTATTGGAAAAGGGGGCGAGACAATTGAAAATCTGCAGACTAGATCTGGTGCTCGAATTCAGGTAGAAAAATTACTTGTTATGTTGGCATGGTTAATTGTTATGGCTTATATAAATTGAGGCCTGAGGGTGGTGATAAATGTGCATGTAGTTAATTCCTCAACATCCTCCAGAGGGTGTTACATTGACTGAAAGAACTGTATGTATTACTGGGAATAAGAAGCAGATAGAAGCTGCAAAAGAAATGATTAAACAAGCTATGAGCCAGGTGATGTGATCCTGCTCTCTGTTTTTTATAGTCAATTCTTGCTGTGATTAACTCAATGATACTAGATTGATGTGATCTTGCTCTGTGCTTTTTATCGTTCATTTGTGCTGAGATCAACTCAGTGATGCTAGATGCTGATGTGATCCTGCTTTATGCCATTTATCTTCTATTCGAGCTGTGATTAACTTGGTGATGTTGAATTTAATAGTCATTAAAATGAAATTTCTGTAATCCTGTTTATGTGAAATCATACCATGTAGTATTGAACGGATTGCCTCTATGTATGGCCTTGCCACCTTGGTGTGGTTGGTATAACTGTTTTGGGCTATGTTAGCATCTGCCTAGTTATTTACATATGACTCTACATGCTATGCTGATAATGGATGGGATGTATTTAGTTCTCCTTTCTATTTAGTGTTTTAACTTCTTTTTGTTTCAATTATGCTCAAAATGCTTCATTTGTTTAAAACCTGGAGATGCTTTATTTGAAGGGTCTCAGTTTTTGGTTGATTTTGTGGGACAAAACTTGTGATTTTCTATTATTGACATAATTGGACTATTATCCTACCTGTACCTGATGCCATTTTTGTAACTTGTATAGATGTTGTGGTCCTTACATTCGTACAGTTAATGCTTTTATTCATTTCAGCTCTACATCTTGTTAACTTGAACTAAGGCTGTTCATGTGGAAACACTTGTGCAATTCCATTCTTTTCCAATGAAATACACTGCTAAGGAAACATTGGTTCGTGCTCTTGATTTGCTAGCAATGTGCAAAATATATTGTGACTTTATCGTGTTGGGGAGTATTGGATTTTTGCCTATTTATTAAATCTGAATTGTGATTATAAACTAATCAGTATCTTCTACTATGGGCCTTGTATGAAGTATCAGTCTTGAAATATAGCAGTGCCTAATTGGACTGGAAGGTAAGTTCTTCTTAATAGGTGATCTGTTTCTATGTCTTTTTTTGCTCCACTTTTTCTTGAAAGACCAATAAGTCAATGATATGCCATCACTTTGGGAGGATTGTAGTAGGTTCATCTTAATCTTTAATTTTCTAGAGAACAAATTGACCTTTTCAGCTTTCATGAATCATGAGTTATAATCCCCTCTTGTCCACATCATTTTTTTGTGGGAATATTTGTTATTGAAAGTTTGTGCTCTATCAAATTCACTATCCTGCCTGAAGTATTTTCGACTGCCCTTTCCTCATCAAAATCCATGCATACCACTATGAAATTTAATGTGCATTTTTTTAATCTCATCTTTACAATATGATGCATACTTCTATAGTTGCCCATCAAATTAGTGCTGTCATGGAGTAACAATATGAAGCATGGTGTGCAATATCAATTATATAGAAATGAAGTTAGAAACTTAGAATAAATGGTTGGCTTTGCAATTAATAATGAGTGGCTCATTTGGGACTTGGGAGATTTGTATACATTTTGACAGAAAAAGAAGAGTTTGTGACTCTAGTGTCATTTGCTTTACAATTCTTGTAGTTCATGTAGAAATAGAACTTAACTTGGTGTATGATAGCATTGGCTGGACTTCACCATAAACGGGCATATTTAATTGAAGTGAAATGGAGCACATGTGCCTTTTCTTGGATGCTTTCACCTGATCCATGGCTGCAATTACCGTGATACTGTACCAGTGGTTTTGGTCAATTAGCCTTTTGCTAACTACTAGATGAGATCTGAATTCTGTTTCCTGGATAAGAAGTCAGAACTGACTCACCAGGTTCTATCGCTTCCAGTTTCCGTGATTTATTTTGTTGAAGGTGCCAATTGGAGTTGGTTGGGTATCCTAATGCAGATACAGCTAGGCTTTCCTGATGAGGTCACCATCCTTCATCCTTTACATGCACCGAAGAGGGATGTTGATCATCATCCCTTGCCCTTGCATGGTTTGTGTAGTTGGTAACTGGTAAGGCTACTTATTGCTGAAAAGGAAAATGCTGCATTGGAAGACTGCACCAAATGTATCATTGCCATGACAAGGATACTGCATTTTGTCTGTATGTCTGTAGAATCACTTTCATTTTCTATAGATGAAGAGCAGCGATTTCTCTCACATCATGTCTTAGTTATTTGATGTGTTGCCACTCCAACTAGAATCTTCAAGTAGTCTTGTTAGGTAGTTGGGGCTAATTAACTTTGTTATCATGCACAATATTGGCAGAGTTGCTATTGAACATATGGGTGGTGCTTTGCATGTGATCTCGCCATGTTTTTCATTTTGTACTGTATTGCAGTGAGGATATACTTTTTACCAGTAATTTATATGTTATGAGATGTGCCAATGTCTTGACCTTGTTAATTCTAACTTGTAAGCTTTTTCTTGCCTTAACTCTACTTAAGGTGATGGTCTTGTTGATATTTGCATTCTAATAATAGTGTCTCATCTGATTGACATTTTGTGTTTATTTATGGTTCTGATCCTGATCCCATTGATCTGAAAAATATTGTTTTAGATGTCCACAGAAGGTTATGGATTGTTTGGAAATATTGTCTAATTAAAATCCTTCTCTTGAACACTGTTCTTGAATGCTTTAGCTATTGAAGCTGTGCTGTCTTTAGGGAAGCGTGATAGCATTAATATGCAGGCTTATTTTGTTATTGTTGGTACACAACTGCGATGTGAACAGTGACCAGTTGTCATTTACATATTGTATAAATGCCGTTTGCCTTTTATGTTGGGCTTTGGAATTGCAGTATTCAGCATTTTGTCTGTCATTGAGTTTTCTTGTTTGGTTTCTAATATGCCATCTTGAACAGACATTTTCAAGACATACAGCTCAATCTGTTGGATATGCTGCACAAAATTACCGTCCTCCGGGTCATGGTGCAGCTTCACAGTGGGGGCCACGTTCTCAACCGCAGCATGGTTACGGATATCCAAGAGGGCCTCCACCTCAGAACATGCCATATTCTCAGCAATATGGTGGCTACCTGCAGCAGCCACCACCAAGAGGTGGCATGGGCTGGGACCAGAGGCAGGGTCCTCTGCCCCATTCTTCCCATCAGGGTGGTGGTTCCGACTACTACAAACAGGGATCTCAACCGGATGAAAGCCAGCCACCAAACTACCCTCCTGGACCAGGGAACTACAATAGTTATGGGGCATCACAGGCTCCGAGTTACGGACAACCTCAGTATCCGCAGTCTGCACCTCAACAGAACTATGGCCATGTGTATGGTGATCCTAGGTACAATGCTCCAGCACCAAACCAGCAGTACTATGGGCAGCCACCAGTGGGTCCACAGCAAGGCTACCCCCAACAGCCAGATCCTTATGCTAGGCCTGTGTACGGTGGACCTGGACAATGGCCACCCAGAGGCGCACCTATGGGAGATGGCACTTACCAGGCACCACCTCCTACATCTTATGGCCCACCATCTCAGCAACCTCCTGCTTATGGTCAAACATATGGCCCAACGACTGGACCTGATGGGTATGCTCAGCAGGGTTACCCACAACAGGGTGGGCAAGCACCGACTCCGTATGGTCAGAGCGCGGCGGCAGGACCAGGGTACAGTCAGCAAGGCGCACAGCAAGGTGGCTATGCACAGTATCCGCCATCGCAACTAGTGTACGGTGATCAAGCAGCTCAAAACAATGTGAACTATGGTTACCAGGGTGGCACAGCTGATCCCAACTATGGAAATGCCTATCCGCAGTCTGGATACGGTCCTACCCCAGTGAGTGGTCAGGCTGGATATGCTTCTGCACCAGCAACTGGCCAGCTTGGATATGGTCAGGCAGGATACACCCAGCCACCCACAAATCCGCCAAGTTATGATCAGTCCGTGCCACCACCAGCTTAGAGTGGCTATGCTGCACCCCCTGCAAATCCACAGCCTAGTGTTGCGAAGGCTGTGTCACCGCAGCCTGTTGAATATGGCGGGCAGTGGACTGCATGAGGTTTATTTCTCAAACTTTACTGACAGCAAGATCTAGTTGAAAACTATATTTCACTGCTTATGCACCCCTTCCACTGTTCGAATCCTTTGGATGTTTCTATGGACGCAATGAGTAAGCGCCTGACTTTTGTTATATCTAAAAGCGATGTAACCCCACCAGTTGTCCCACCAGTTGTCATACTGCATCTCTGTAGTACTTAGTGGATGGTTAAGATGATTTTGAACTTTCTATTCAGTTTATAAGAGAACCTTGTTCGGTTATGTCGCAGTTTGTCGAGTAATTTCTGGCAATGTTCAAGAAGGCGCTAGGTGGGCGGCGAGATGGGGCCTAGCGTCTAGGGGACCTAGGCGGCTGAATTAAAAATAAGGATAGTAGGCGAAAATAAACAATTGTGCATATATATTTGCTGTTTAGATGAAGAAAATTGTTACCTTGAGCAACAATAATCAGTGTTATATATTCAAAGAGGTCTAGATTGAAAGAAATCTATTAAGAAAAAAGTTTACTCGTAATTTTTAAAAGTCTGAGGACTAAATCACAAAAAATTAACTTAACTTACTCCTTCCCATCCCACCGACCGGACCTGACCCCGCTGCCTAACCCTAACCCCTTCCCATCCCTCTGCGCGGCTCCCTCGGCACCGCCTCTCGCGGCTCCTCGCGCCGCCCATCCCCGTCGCCCCTCCACGCCCCTTCCGCGCCCCTCGCTCTCGCGCGCTCCCCGCCACTCGATGTCTCTCACCGGCGCCACGGCAGCGGCGGCGGCGGATTCGCACGGAGTCCGGATCAGCCGGGCGGCGCGGATTCGCGCGGAGCCCGGATCCGGGCGGCGGCGCAGGATTCGCGCAGGAGCCCGGATCCGGCGACGGCGCCACGGAGCGCGGACGGCGGGGGAAGATGTCCTCCGTGATGTCTCTCACCGGCGCCACAGCAGCAGCAGCGCGCGGATTCGCACGGAGTTCGGATCAGCCGGCAGCAGCGGGATCTCGCGCGGAGCCGGATCCGCGCGGGCGCGGCAGATTCGACGCAGGAGCCCGGATCCGACGACGGCGGCCACGGGAGCGGCGGACGGGCGGGGGGAAGATGTCCCCTCCGCCGGAGGGGAGGCGAGGCAGAGAAGATGGCGGACGTCCGGATGGAAGATGGTGATGCGGAATCGGGCGAGTCGACGGCGGCGACGACGGCCTCATGTGCGGCGACCGCCGGTAACTCTTTTCCCCATCCCCGTCAGTCCCTCCGCGTCTCCCCATCCGCCGTGGCTAGGCCGCCTGGCCCCGCCTTGGACCGCCTCGCCGCCTCGTCGCCCAGCCATCCGACTAGGGGCCAAGGCCGGGCGGCATCCTGCCGCCCAGCGCCTATGCGGCGCCTAGGCGGTCGCCTAGGCCGCCTTCTTGAACGCTGATTTCTGGGATGCCTTATCAGTTTGCTTCATGTTAATGTTTTGCGTGCCGTTGCAATTTGGTTGCTGGAAAGATCGTTGTTGTAATGCTTGCTGCTGCAATTGTTGTTATGCCTTGGTACTGGAATTTGATCAAAATCATGCTATGTATATCTTTGTTAATGTTGAACGACATCATACCATTCATGTCTTCATGGATAAATCATGTAGGGAAGGGAGTCTTTCCAGGTGTAGCACGCATGGCAAAGCTATAGTATCATCAAAGGTAAGACGAACTTAACTGGCTGTAA
This sequence comes from Dendrocalamus sinicus, assembly GCA_036346575.1. Classification (NCBI taxonomy): domain Eukaryota; kingdom Viridiplantae; phylum Streptophyta; class Magnoliopsida; order Poales; family Poaceae; genus Dendrocalamus; species Dendrocalamus sinicus. The sequence goes on from CM070670.1 coordinate 2,665,843, forward strand.
TGGCAACCTTGTGCCGATTCCTATCCAATCGATCGATTCATGTGTGAACTGTATGCTACTGTTTTGCAGACTTGCAAGTTGCAGTCCAGGAATCTGCAGGTCTCATGCTGGGACTCCCAGCATCTGCCTAAGGACATGGTATAGAGCGCGAAGGAATCCCTTGTGTTGCTGTTCTTCAGGCAGCCTCAGCATGCTTGCCACCACCTCAAACTGCTCCTGCCCGAGGGAGGCGTCCGCCGCTGCCGGTGCCGGCCCGAGGTTCGTGTGGAGCTCCGGTGGCGACAGCGCCCGCTGCATCGCCCAGACGCCGAGGGGCCGCATGTAGTGCAGCGAGCGGTAGCCGCCGTCGGCAGTCCACGACTCCGGCGTCTGGAACGCGTACTTGCATTTTAATTTACTCGTCGTCAGTCACTCAGAACCTGTCAAGAAGCTTTTGTCCTGTGTACTGACCCGAATCCGTCTCTGGACCAGCCGGCGTCGGGGGCGCCCTTGGCCGTCCGGAACGCGGCCTCCGGCATGCCTCCGTGTATCATGGCTGCCGCGACGGCGTAGGTGACGCCGGGCCATAGCTCCTTGGACTGCGTCGACGACGCGTCCACGGTGTTGTAAATAATCTTGTTTAGAAATTATGCACAAAATTTGGTTGTAATCGAAGTCAAATCGCAGCTGCAATTAGAAGTCGTATCGGAAACAGAGTAGAAGTCGTATCTGAAGCGGAGTCGGAGTCTGAGTTGTAATCGTAGTCGAACCCATGTTAAAGTCGTAGAACCGGGTATAAAAGGAGGGGTAGACATGTAACCAATATGGACCTAGCAATTATGAGAAAAGAAGAAGTGAAAAGCAATCCCTGAGCGTTTTGTGCAATCTCGTAGGCATGGACGAAGCCGACTTACGACCACGGCAAACGACCTCGGCAAACGTGGTCGTAAGGACTTACGTCCACGGCAAAGCTACAGTAGATTTGCGACTACGGCAAATCTACTGTAGACAAGGTCGAAAGGTGTTCGACCGCAGTGGAAGCGGAAGACGGTGAGGACGAGAAGCGATACGACCACATCCGAGAGAAGTCGAAGGTAATCGAAGGCATACGACTGCGACAAAGTTTGTACGTGGTCGTAAGGAGGCTACGACCACATTGAAGCATTTCTACCACAGTGAACAGTGATCGCCAGCATCACTGCGTGATCGTAAAGAATTTCGATCACGGTATTCTCTAGCGGCTGGAGGAAGACAGCGCAGCGACATAAATGAGCGATCGTGAATCGCTACTGATGAAGCGATCGGTGACGAGTTTGAGTGGTCGTACGACATTGTAAGTGGTCGGAATCGGTCGTAAACGACTCTAACCAGTCGTAAAAGATCCTGGGAGGTCGTAAGACTTTCCAACACATGGTGCCGTCCAGCCGCATCCCGTTCACCGCCCCGACGGTGCCGCCCTTGACCCGCATGACCTTGTAGTCGAGCACCGTCCCCAGAGCGCTCCGGGCCTTCTCCTCCGCGATCGGCTCTAGGCCGCACGCCGGAGCATACCATTGTTCGGCGAGCTGGTTGGCCCGGATGGACGAGCTGTTCCTGCCGCCGCTATTGTCGTAGTTGAAGTAGGCGCCGATCCAGAGCTCGCCGCTGCAGACGCGCTTCGCCTTGTCATACGGCGCTCGGAAGTAGCACTCGGCGGCGCTGTCGCCAACGATGCGCGCCATGGCCGCTGCGGCCTGTAGCACGGGGACCCAGAGCCCGCCGGTGTAGGCGCTGACGCCGGACACCGACCACAGGTCATACGTCTGGTCGGGGTGGCCCTCGTTCTCGACCATCCCGTCCTGGTCCCGGTCAAACTGGTCCATGTACGCCATGGCCAGGTACACCGCCGGCCATGCCGCCCTGGCGAAGGCGATGTTGCCCGTGGCGACGACGTCCCGGTACACCAGCAGCACGAACTTGGGGTTCAGGTCCTTCCACTGCGCTGAGTCGTGCAGCACGTACACATTCACCTCGAACCACGGGTCGTTAGCCCACGTCGTGCGGCACCGCGCCAAGATCCTACGCTATGCATGTTGCTATTGGTCAGTGTATGAAACTCAATAATAGTGGTTTGGTGTGTGCTTACCCTACCTTGCGCGGCACGGTGTTGCCGTCAAGGGTGTGCCTGAGGCGGGGTCGTGGAGGAGGACGGCGCGGGTGACATCGTGCCGGAGGCTGAGCTCGAGCTCTGGGAAGAGGGAGAGAAGCGCGAAGGAGTGTAGAAGTGGACGTCGTAGGTATTCCATAGGTGGTACTCCATAATGTTACCCAGATACCCCGATGCGGATACGGATACGCGATACGGCGATTTGCCATTTTCCTAAAAACACCGATACGGCGATACTGGATATATATATATATATATATAAAATAAATATAAAAATAAGAAATTAATGACAATAATAAAAATAAAAACTCCTCATGGGATTCTTTCCCTTCATGGCGATAAATTGTATCCTTCACCTTCTCAATCATTGTATCCCACATCTCATAGATCAAACGAAGGCATGGTTTGTCGGTGTCAGTTGCTCGTATCATAGAATAAATAGGCTCAGTGAAATCAAGGATGTATTGCACCATATCCCACCACACATCATTCAGAATTTTATCTTTGACAAACTGTGCTTGCCCCACATTGTCATCGCTATAGGTACTCCACTTTTCACTCACTACCATCAACACAAGATTTTCTTTGATCAAACGGAACCTTTTGAGCATCACAATAGTAGAAGCAAATCTCGTATCAGCAATGGCAAGGAATTTCAACTTACTGAACTCATTGAACATAGACAGCCTCATGGAATGATTCATGATGAAATTCTTTATAATAGTAGCATCTGCTGCAACCTCACTAATCCAATGGCAATCTTCATAAGCCTCATCACCAATTTCCCTGGGAGCACATATGTTCTTCAAGCCAAGGTTCAAAGTATGGACAACGCATGGGGTCCAGAAGATATGGGGATACTTTTGCTCAACAATCAACCCCGCGGTTTTGCAGTTGGCTGCATTATCAGTGATCACTTGGATAACATTTTGCGGTCCAACCTCCTCAATTATAGCTATCATCTTCTCGGCGATGAACTCCTTTTTCTTGACTTCACCTTCAGTGTTAATTGCTCTTAAAAACATTGGTCCATCTTCTGTTACGGCCAAGAAATTTAAGAGTGGACGCCTTTGAGCATCAGACCACCCATCTGATACAATACTCACACCTTTTGAGCTCCACGTTGACTTGATGGGCTGCAACATTCGCTCAACATGTGTCTTCTCTTGCACAAGAAGAGTTGTCCTCAACTTGTTGTAACTTGGAGGGGCATAGCCACCCAAGTTGTGGTTGGCAGCATAGGTAAATGCTTTCCTGAAATAAGGATTTCTTGCTACATTGAAAGGTATGCCTACAAATGAACAAAGGGGTCCAAATTAATTTCTAAATGTAATTAACAATCTAACATTGTAAGATAAGGAGATTAGTTAGTGCAAAAAGATATTAACCTGCGGTAAAGAACATCCTAGCAATCAAAGCATCAAGCTGGCTACGACTTTCATGATGGAAGCTTGATTCAATAGCTGAAACCCCCCTTCTCTTCCTCACATTCAACCCTTCGGTAGGCAGTGGAACTTCCCTTGGCAAGCTTCTCGCAATCATTGCCTCCGCTTTAGCAATTTCGTCGTGAAGTTGAGCGAGCACATCGATTGTAACTTTTGGGCAAAACTTCACACCATAATTTCCTATCTTCAAGAGATGTGCCATAACTCTTGAGTAGCTCCCATGGATAATATGATCATAGAGCCTACATCTAAATCGTGCATTCCCTCCTGCACCATTCCCAGTCTTCTCTTGCAACTCAACATACCTCCAAAGCGGCTTCTTTTCATTGTCATTTGGAGGCACCACATGAGCAGCATTTAGGATGCTCCTAGCCGAGTGGGAGCCACTAGATGAGCCAGGACACGCACTAGTACTAGTGCTACACGACGCACTCGAGCCTCCAAATCCACCACCAGATGCCATAATCTAATCTGAACAGCAGGACAACAAATAGCAAATAAACAAGCTAATGACAACATGAACAAACAAGCTAATAGCAGTAGTAGCTAAATAGCAACTAAATAAGTAAATAGCAACCTGATCATCCAAATCATTCAGTCAACAAATAGCAACTAAATAAGTAAATAGCACTAGCAGTAGCAGCTAATAGCAACCTGATCATCCAAAACATTCAGTCAACAAATAGCAACTAAATAAGCAAATAGCACTAGCAGTAGCAGCAGGACGCCAGGGCCTACTGGAGTCTGGAGCAGTTGAGCCCACGGAGGCGGCGACAGCCGAGGACCCGAGGTGCCAGGCGGAGGCGGCGACGGTCGGAGGTGCCAGGCGGAGGCGGCGATAGCCGAGGTGCCAGGCGGAGGCAGCAGGTCGAGGCGATGGTCGGAGGCGGCGGCCGGCGGGTGTTGAGGCGACGGCTGGAGTCGACGGTCGGAGGTGGCAGCCGGCAGGTGTTGAGGTGACGGATGGAGTCGACGGCCGGATGCGACGGGCGGATGCAACGACCGGATGCGATGGGCGGGACGACGGCGAGGCGGCGGCGATCGAGGCACCGGCGAGCCGAGGAGCCAGCGAGGCGCGGCGGCGGCGATCGAGGCGGCGAGCGAGCGAGGAGCCGGCGAGCGGAGGCGGCGTAGAAGCGGCGGTCGTGGAGGCGAGCCGAGTCGGCGGTGTCGGCTTTTTGCGTGCGGGCGGCGGGGTGAATAGATTGGATCTGGGGCTGTGGGGGGTGGGGGTGGGGAATATTAGGTTACAAGTATTGGAGAAGTATCGGAGCAGTATCGAAGAAGTATAAGGAATTATTTTCTTTTTTTTTTGAATAATCAGTAATTCCGGATACTTACAGGATACGTATGGCGCGTATCGGGGCAGTATCCGTATCCGATACCGGTACGTGACTTTTGTGAAGTATCCGTGTAACGTAGGACTCCATCTCCTCCAGGTACAGGAACTGCCCCACGTTCTCCTCGCCGTCGCTTAGCAGCGCCGTGCCGAACGCCACGGCGCTCGACGCCGCCGAGTGCAGCCGCTCCGTCGCCGACGCCATCGTCTGCAGGGTGTCGTCCACGGCGGGGCACGAGTAATGGTGGTCTGTACGGAACGTGTAAGGGAGAACGGCTCGGTCCCCGGGCCAGACGGAGCAAAGCTGGTCTTCTTCGGAGGCAATCCATCTGCGACAATTCTAGTCAGAAAATTATTTGGATCGCATCATTTAAGAGTGAAACCTGATCAGCATTTCCTGTACATATGGTGCCTCCAGCGTTCAGATAGTAGAGCTCGTTGAACAGCGCAATCGGATACCTCAACACAAATACGCCATCAATTGCTTTAGGGCCAAAGCATCTCATCTATTCAGAAAGTAGACGATACGATTTTGCGTAGATCGCGTGATTAAAAAATATATCAATGATTGGCATTGAGTGTACGTGAGCTACAAATAACGAATTAGCTCTCTACCACGCTCCATGAGAATTGCGTATTCTGAATTCGTTGAGTGTGTGGGTTTTAGGCTGACTCATGCCATGAGCATGTAAATAATATATTGAGCACTCAGTAAAGAAATAACACATAAAAAAATTTCTACATGGTATCAAAGCTACCTTCGGTGCCCTAACCCTAGGCGTGGTGTTCGTGGGACTCCGGCGGCGGCGGAACGGCGACGGAGTCTTCAGTGGAGTCAGGGGCGGCGTCGGGATCGTGGGCTCGGTGAGGAGGCCAAAGGCGCGCGGGCAAGGGCACGGCGGAGGCGGACCCGCCGGAGCGATGCGCGGAGGCAGGCCTGTGTGGGGAGAAGCAACCGGAGTTGGAGGAGGCAAGGGAGGCAGCGAGGCTTCCCGGCGGTGGTGGAGGCGCGGCGCCCAACGACAACAAGGGAGGCGACGAAGCTTCCCGGCGGCGGCGCGCGAGCTTCCTGTAAGCTTCAGGAAGGTGGAGAATGTGGTGGACGCGAGGCTATGCGGCTCGTTCGACACTGGGGAGGCCGCGGCGGCAGTGAAAGGAGCTCATGCTGGCAAAGTGGGCGTGGGAGCAGTACGCGGCTGGAGGATCTTGGCCAGGGAGGTGGAGGATTTGGTGGATTTGCTAGTTCTTCATCACTTTTGAGGCTAGTGCTTCCTCCGTTGAGGTGTCTGGCGTGCTAATTTCTTCATCTCGAGGTGCATTGCAATTCCCTTGCTAGTGTTTTCTCTAGTAGGAAAAAGGAGGTGAGTCCTTAGGTTAGAAATCAAAAAAATGGAAGAGAGTCAAGGATTGCAGCATGTGCTTGAGAAGTTGGCACAACTTCTCATAGAGAAGACGGGTGGGACATCGTCCTCAAGCAGTGCAATTGTTCCTCATGCTGAAATGGTGCAGAAATAGAATTGATGCCGAATGATGTTAAGTTGAAGGGGTGTGAGAAATTATTTGAGTTGGTCGCAGAGGGCATTGTTGATCTTGAGGACAAAAGGACTGGAGAGTTTTGTCAAAGGAGAATCAACAGAGCGGACGGACAAGATGAGTGCAGAATGGCGAACGTGGAGTGCTACCAACTCACTAGTGGTGGCGTGGCTGTTGAGTTCGGTGTCTCCAATTGTTTCTGCAACTATTGAAACCATCTCAAATGCGGCTGAGGTATGGAAAACTTTGTCAAAACTATACTCGGGAAAAGGGAATGTAATGCTGATGGTTAAGACACAGGAGAGAGTTAGTGATTTGAGACAGGGGAGAGCTCTGTGATGGAGTATGTTGTTGAGCTACAGCGATTGTGGGTTGATCTAGATCACTATGATCATCTTGAGTTACCTCATGCAGACTGCATATCCGCTATTAAGAAGTGGATTGAACGCAGGCGAGTGATTGTGAAGGACCATATGAGATGGTCCAAGTTAATGTTGTGATGAACCATTGCAATGTTTGTGGAGTGGTTAATTGGTTTTGCAAAGATCACACTGTGTCTGGACTCATTTTGGGCGAAAAATTGAGGATTTTGGGATTTGAGTCATGGATTTAGTTAGGTTAACCTGAGTTATTGGATTAAGGTTACATGATGTATGTCTTGGCTAATATAGGTAAAGTTGTAAAGAACTTATGCTTAGAAACGAATTCTTTGTCTTTGGATGTGCAGGGTCGCTTGGAGTCAACTGTGGTCAATGGTGGTGATTGGGGTAAGGCACATGGAGGAGTCGAGGCCCAGAACGATCAAGGACACCAGGTGAGACAGTGAGCTCAAGCATGGCATGAGAAAGGCGGGAATGTTGAAGGCGAGTTCGAACGGCGGGATGACGCCGGGTGGCTTGCACGGGTCAAGTGCGCCGTGGTTCGGTGGAATCGGGATAGGAGAGACTTGGCGGCACGTGACAAGCTAGTGGTGTACCTACATATGGCAAGTACGACGATTGCTTGCAAAGGATTGTGATGATCAGGTCAACAAGGGGTATTTTGGTATTTTAAGCAAAATACCGAAACCATCTTAGATAGAAACCTCGGCACGTGGGCAGGGCCGTCTCAACAATTTCAAAGGCCCTTGGGCAAACAAGACAGCAAGGGCCTAGCAATTTAATTTTTTAATATGACGATTAAAGTATATAGTACTACTAATAAGAGTTAACTTGCAGCATATGTTTAGTTCATTAAAGATAACGATAGCACAACAAAGAAACTAAAAGAACGGTAAAATAACTATTATGATTACCTCAAATAAAACAATAATGCTTCATGCTTTTAAAAACCGCCTTGGGCATTTCTTGATGCAAAATCTTCAAGAAACGAGATCGAGATTAATGTTGTCCAAAACATCCTTCTCAATGCTGCACATAGCCAAGCCATTCAATCTTTCTTGTAGCATAGTTGACCTCAAACAATTTTTCAATAGTTTCAATTTGGAGAAGCTTCTTTGGTGATGCTATCATCACGAGAACAGCTTAAGAGAACCCGATATGCAATAGAGACATTCGGATAGCAATCTGCGGCTTTAACAAAGTGAAGAATCTCAGTCCGACATCAATTCATCCGCAAAGTTACTTGCAATACTTTCAATTCAGAGAAAAATCATCTAACTCAACATCGACTTGTTTTCATGAGAAAAGTTTCTACAAAAGTAGTGCAACACTTTCAGAGATCAAGATCATCCAAGGACTTGATTTTCCGAGTTGAATAAGAAACCAAATACTTTTTCAAATGTCTTTAGCTGTTCAAATCGACTAGTCAATGAAGCAATTGCAGCATCAACAATAACTAGGAAGTAATTAACTCTGAAGGATTCTATAGCTGAAAGTCAGTAATTCTTCAGTTTCATCATTTTGTTCATCAAAATGCTTCTTTCTTTTACCTTGACGTTTTGTAGGAAATTTTGGCTCTACATCCATACTAGATGCAATGGATTTTGCAGTCTCAATACTAGCATTGAAGCCTGTGTCTTTGTAGTTCTGGAAATATGAGATGACCCCTTCAATTTGTTTGAGAGTAGCATCCAAGCACACAATCTTAGATTGCAACTTTTTGCTCACCATGTTGATAGTAGATAAAATATCATCCCAAATAACCATACCAACTAAAAATTCAAAATTCTCAAGTGCGGTTACCAATGATTGAGCATCACTCACTGCTTTTGGGTCATCAGTAGAAGTTCTTTCCACTTCCTGCAAAGTTGATCTTATTTGAGGGGCTTGATACCTGATAGGTTGCACACTCTTTATTCGACTCTCCCAACGAGTATCAGACAAGGGTTTGACAGTAAACCTCTCAACATTATCAGTCAAAATTTTCCACCTTTTAGTAGAACGTGAAAACAATGTATATATCCGTTGTATAACACCGAAGAATGAAATAGCTGTCTTGCAAGATTTTGCCATATCACAAAGAGTAAGGTTCAGACTATGACATGCACATGGCATATATAATGCTCTTGGATTAATTTCAAGCAAACGCTTCTGCACACCTTGATGTTTTCCCTTCATATTAGAACCATTGTCATACCCTTGACCTCTCACGTCATCAATGTTCAAATCAAGAGACTGCAATGCATCCAACAATACATTAAAAAGCCCCAATCCTGATGTGTCATCAACCTTTAAGAACTCCAGGAAAAATTCCTCTACTCTTGGAATGGTACTTGACATATTAACACAACGCACAATTAGTGTCATTTGTTCTTCATGGCTCATATCTGGGGTACAATCCAAGATAATAGAGAAGTACTTGTCATCTTTGATGATCTTTAAGATATGTTTTTTCACAGCATCAGCAAGAATAGCAATTAACTCATTTTGAATATTGTGGCCAAGATAATGATGATAAATTTCATTATTATGAATGCGCCTAATATGTTCTTGCATCACAGGATCAAATTCAGCAATCATTTCGACTGTGGCCAGAAAATTACCATTATTATGTTGATAAAGTTTTGCATTTGATCCTCGAAAAGCTAGATTTTGTTTAGCAAGAAACTTTACGGCAGAAACTATTCTTACCAGAACTTGTCTCCAACGCTCCTTTTCCTTTGCAATTTCCCGTTGCATTTCATCATCAATTGTTTGATTTTTGCTTAATCTAATCCGAAGTTCATTCCATGTATTCATGTTTGTCAAATGCTCCACACTGTTCTCATGTTGTTTGAGTCTCTCACTGATATGCTTCCAATCCCTTACTCCATCATATGCTAACAAAGACTTGTTCTGATTTGATTTGAACAACTTGCAGCAAAAACAATAAACCTTGTCCACATGTTTAGAGTAAACCAGCCACTTTCTGTCAACAACCTCACCATTAGTTAACTTTCTGGAGTAATAAGCATATGAAAAACGTCTACCACTAGGATCACAAGGGAATTGTAAATCCATTTCTCTCACAGGCCCTTTCTCAATTAAGATATCCCTTTTGCTATTGTCAAGATTTTCCCATGTTCTAGGATCAAAGATAGTCAAAAGTGAATATTCTTGTTCATCAATATTTACATTTTCAGTATCATCTGAAGGCTGCAAATTTTCACCTCCCGGAGTGTCCTCATTGGCATCAACTTGTGCAATTAAAGTATGATCATGTTCCCGCTTCGATCTTGACTAACTTCAGCATTACTTGAAGCTGGAAAACTTATGTATAGCACCCTTTGCGATTCTATGAACTGATCTTCTTGTTTTCTTTTTTTTCTTTTCTGAGCACCCGACAAATGCTTCTTAGGCAACATCTAACATGTTCAAATAAATACATTGAATTAGAAATCTGCGTACATGTTCAAATAAATAAATAATATCAGCAATCCACATGTTCAATTAAAGTATGTTCGCATGTACGCCTGGAGCATCCGTATGCCCAACCGAATGAACCAAATAAACCATTAAATTCTGAACACATGGATACGATGGTGACTTCTCACCTAATCGCATGATATACGCAGAAGACCGGATGGTTGCTAACTTGCTATAATTCTTATTTAGTCACCAATACAAGTATACAATCGCAGATCGCACATGGAAAAGACCGAATATGGCCTCCTTGTCTCCACTCTACACACTACGTTGTTCTTTAAGGATTGGAAGCACTGATCGCCATAATTTGCATAAGAATGAAATAGTATGTCTTGATCAATCGATGTACAATGAAGAAGTAATGAAACGCTTACATTCTTTTGGCAAAGCTCGGATGAAACGCGAAACAGATTTGGATGCGCCGCGCCGCCAATCACGGAATCACCGTCGCGCCAACGATCACGAAATCGCGCTGCGAGGGAGACGAAACACCGTCACGCCGAGTCGCCGAACGATCGGAATATCGGATAGGAAGCCAGGAAGCCCTAAGCGAAGCGACGCCCGTGGGCCGTGGCATACATACATGATACATACATATACTGTGGGCCCCCTGGGCATGGGCCCCCGGCCGTCGCACCGGCTGCCCCCCCTTAAGACGGCCCTGCACGTGGGTGATGCATTGGAGAGTAATTTAGGTCAAGATGGAGTTGGTTTGATCAAGGCAGGTCAAGGCTAAGGATTTAGCGGATGCCCACTTATACGCTTTGAAAAATGTGCATACAGGGACTTGAGTAAAACCTGTGTGTGTGGAGTTAACGGGTTCCCCCATTGTAATAGTGGATAGGATCCATTTTGAGGTATAGGTGGTTAGTTGCCCACCTATAAAAGGGGTTGGGATGGAAATATGTAGGGTTAACTATCCACCCTCTCTCTCATGTGCTCTATTGTTTAGGGTTAGGGTTTGAGAGTGGAGCACTTGGTGTGCTCTTTGTCCTCCAAGGTAAAGTGACTGCAAACTCAACCTTTTCATGTGAGCAATACATCAATCTTTGCATATTTCCATGGATCATCTTGATTTTGTTGATTTGCTCTTGATTTGGCCTCAAAGTGTGATTTCTTGATCCGAGAGTTTTTGAGTTGTTTTTTTGGTGTTCTAACTTGTTGTAACATGTGAAAATACATCTAGACTCATCTTGGTCATCATCCACCCACGAGCTAGTTATATTAACCGATTTTGATTTTGACTTGGTTTTGATGTAACCTTTCAATAAACTGAAAAGGGTCTCATCTTTGGTCATGATTTTTATGATCGTTTATTGGAATAGATTCACAATACCCTAGAGATGATCTCTGCAAAGTTTCACTTCATTTGGGTCTACGGATCAAAAGTTCCATCTATTTTTGTTTTGAATCAGAGTTGAAACAGTTGGTTCTATTTTCTATCGGAAACATCGATGCGATCAGATCTACGACCACGTTGGTATGGATCATGGTCAAGTTCTAGATCACATCGCATTGTTTTCGACCACATTCAGTCTTTCGACCGCTTCACGTCTTCTCTACTACGTGGGGTTTTCAATCGCTCACTGATCGTCAATCTCACTGGTTGGTTTTTGAACTGAATCGACCACGTCGATTATAGATCACTCATTGGTTTTTGGCCATGTTAGTTGTTTGACCACTCGTTGGCTTTCGACTACGTTGGTTATGACCACATTGATCACTTTGGTTACCGACTGGTTCCGACCATGTTGGTTGTTCGACCACTCATTGGCGTCCGACCATGTTGATTCCCGATTACGTTGGTTCCCGGCTGGATTCGACCATGCTAGTTTTAGACCACTCATTGGCCTTTGACCATGTTGGTTTCGACCATATTCATTTTTGATCACGTTGGTTTTGGTCTTGGTGGTTATCGACTATGTTGGTTTTCGACCGCTACCTGACTACACTGGTTTCCAATGTACTATCAGGTTTCGACTATTGTGGTTTTCGTTCGATAGTCAATTTCTGATCACGTTGAACTTATGACTACACTTGTTTTCGATGTACTGTCACTTTTTGACTACAGAGATTTCCATTCGGTAGTCGATTTCCGACCACGTTGAACTTCTGATTGGTAGTTGAATTTCGACTATGTTGTTAAACTGACCATGTTGTTTTTCCTGCTATCTAGTTGTTTGCAATTCAAGGATCATAAGCAATCAATTTAATTATATGAAAGTAAATTGCTTAAATGTAAATCGAGCACAAGAAAACAAACTACAATTGACATGGTTGCTTTTTACCGTGGTGTTTGGAGACTTGCTGGTATCCCCTAGTCCACGTTGAGGTTAGCCCAAACGAATTGGACCGGCTCCACAAATTAAGCCAAAACACCGCAATCCACTAGTAGTAGCTCTTTCCCGCTCTAGGTAGGTGAGCTCTAACCTTTACAATTTTGTCGGGTCTTCTCACAACCTTCTTTGAGAAGATCACCACACACGACGCCTCCAATGCCGTCTAGGAGTCGATAAACTCCAAGAGTAATAAGTCAAGCCCCTCGCTTGACTCTTACCACATGCAATGAATGCACAAGCTCGAGTGGATACACAATCCACCTCTAGATGCAACATATGCAATCTAGAGTTTTCCCCCTTGCTCACAAGGTGCAACACATGCACAATTAGGAAGAGAATCTCATACTAGCTCAAATGAGTGAAATATAGTGCCAAAAGTTATCCTCTAACCGGCCACAAGGGGGTATATATACCCCACACCTCGAAACTAGCCATTGGGACTGAAAATCAGGATTTTTAGAAGTACCGTAAGCAAATGACCAGTACTTCCGCTCCCCTCAGCAACGGTCAGAAAACTAGCCGTTGCTGGCAAATCTGGTAGCTCCATCGTGCAAAGTCCGGTACTACTGATCATCGAAAGTACTGCAGCACTCGTGTGGAACTACCGATTTTCTCAGGGACGAGAAGACTCCACACATGTGTCTACCTAGAAAAAACATACCGCTACATAAGCCGGACATTCCGCAAATTAGAAGTATCGCTCACACAGAGCCGGTAGTACCGCTCGTTGATTGGACTGCTCACATAGAGCTGATCGGACCACTCACATAGAGCTAGTCGAAAGTACCGATTGTCGACTACTCTTGTCCCTGACCATATCAGATGATTTGACAACTCAGGTCTCCAACCATGGTGATCACCGATCATATTGTTCGGTTCGACCACACAGGTCTCCGACCATGCTGGTCTTCGACCACGTTGTCCGGATTGACCACACAGGTCTTCGACTACGCTGGTCTCCAACCACATTAGTTTCAACCACTCATGTATCGACCACAGCGATTATGTCGATTTTCAACCAAATTAATCTACAATGACACGGATCTTCGACTGCCACGTCGATCTTTGACCACGTTGTATCAATCACGTCAGTTCGACCACGTTGTATCAATCACGTCAATTTGACCACGTTGATTACAACCACACAGGTCTTGACCATGTCGGTTCGACCACGCTGGTCTTCGATCACACAGATCTCGACCATGTCGGTTCCGACCGTCTTGGTTCGACCACACTGGTCTTCGATCACACAGACCTTGACCATGTTGGATATAACCGTCTTGGTTTAGAGCACTTCGATCTTTGACCATGTCAATCTTCGACTACATAGGTCATCGACCACGTTGATCTTCGACCTCGTTGGTTTGACTACGTCTGCTTCGACCATGCTGGTTCCTGACCACATTGATCTTCGATCACACAGGTCTTCTACCACATTGATTCAACCACAATGGTTCTCGACCACACAAGTCTTCCGACCACCAACAGATGCAGTAGTTTGGTGATTACAATGCTGGTAATTCTAACTAGCGGTTGTATCGCATAATACACTACGGTAGTACCGCAGAATACACTGCAATAGTTCCAATTTATTTGAGAAGTGCATATACTTCAATAGATTTTACAAAAAACATTTGCAAACTAAAGTATCATGCACACAAGGATTATCCATGATTCCCAATAAGTTGCAAAACACATTTATACACTTTTAGAATCATGACACAAGGATCATATATATGAGCTTCAACCATCTGAAAAACACATTTGCAAATGTAAGCCTCATACTACAAAGAATGGAAACATGGATTTCAAACACTTGCAAAATATATTTGCAATGCATAGACCCATGTTACAAGGATTCAACACATGAGCTTCAACTATCTGTAAAACACATTCACAAATACAAGTCTCATGTCAAGGAGAGCTAGTGCAAGTGAGGTTGAGCTATCAACATATGATGAGACTCAAGTTACTAGACATGACCCCTCTTAATAGTATGGCAACCTATACTGGCAATCCAGTCTTCCAACCAAACACCAAGACCAGTAAAAGACTAAGAACACATTCTTAGCCCTAGCTAGCCATACATTTGCCTTGAGTCATAGTCTTGACATGCATCAACTCATGATGCATCCTTTACTTCAACTCCATCAATACATGATGGGTCTTCACTTGATTTGATGATCAACACATGATCATCTTCTCTTAGACATGCATTAACTCATAATGCATCTTCTTCTTGACTTGATGATATTCAACACATGAAGTTATCCTAAGTCTTGCTCATTTGTGGAACCTAACCTATTCATCCAACTCATGAAAAATGTTAGCCCACAAAACAATTGCCATTAATTACCAAACTTCACCATTAATACAGAATGGAGAGACTATATTCTACAATCTTTCCTTTTTTTGGTAATTCATGACAATCTCAATAAATAATGAGATAAAAATTGAATTGCAAGTATACAATATATACACAACACTTGTATACTCTAAAGATAAGCTTTTAAAGTAAAACTTACTTATTCGGTTGTCATTAATCATCTAACTATTAACACATAATGGAAGAACTAGATGACAACCCGATTATGAGTATATATGAACACGCAAGCTATATATACTCAAGGGATATGTTTCAAAATAAAGATTCTTAATATGTGAAAATAGAACATGGATCAGTACTAATGAAATCACAAAATATAGAGTAAACCCCCACTAAATATGTGCATATAAGAATATATTGTAAAAGCATATGCACATATTCAAGTTTGATTTATTTGGTGAAGTTCATTCTATATCGGATCCAAGGAATGCAACAAGATAAGAATATGATATTGAATGCATATATCTTCACCTTTTTTTATCCAAATGAGACTAAGTAATATCATAATCAATAAACATAATAGTCTTACAATTGTATTTATCATTATCATCAAAACTAACTTAATGGAGCTTGAACTTACAAGTTGCTGAAAAGAAAAATCGTCATCTTTTAGAGGTAGCCTGGTCACCCATGTATAATATGAATGTGCCTAAATTTTTTTGGAGTGAAGTAGTCATGACCGCAACATATCTTATTAATCGTATGCTATCAAGAATACTTGGAATGAAGACTCCATGTGAGATGTTGAAAGGGAAGAATGAGTTCATCGTCCCTCCAAAAGTATTTGAATGCACATGCTTCATTCGAGATCACAGATCCTCAATGGGAAAGTTAGATCCTCAGGCTGTTAAGTGTATCTTTCTGGGATACTCTTTTGGACAGAAGGGATATAAGTGTTGGAGTCCCTCTGAACAACACATGTTTGTGAGTATCAATGTTCAAGAAGGCGCTAGGCGGGCGGCGAGGTGGGGCCTAGCGCCTAGGGGGCCTAGGCGGGGCCTAGGCGGCCGAATTAAAAATAAAGATATTAGGTAAAAATAAACAATCGTGTATATATATTTGCTGTTTAGATGAAGAAAATTGTTACCTTGATCAACAATTATCAGTGTTACTAGGATTCGTCTAATATATATAGTTAGGAGGTCTAGATTGAAAGAAATCTATTGAGAAAAAAGTCTATTTGTAATTTTTAAAAATCGGAGGACTAAATGAAAAAATCCAAACCAGACCCCGCCGACTGTTCCTATCTAATCTAACCGACCGGTCGCCCGACGCAAACCCTAACCCTAACCCCAACCCGACGCCTCGCTCCCTCCGCTCCCACTGCGCTGCTCCCTCCCGGCCGCTCCCTTCGCGGCTCCGCGCCGCCCCATCCCGGCCGCTCCCTCCGCGCCGCCCCATCCCCGCTGCTCCCTCCCCGCTGCCCCTTCCTCGTCACTCCCTCCGCGCTCCTCCCCCACCACCTGACATCTTCCGGCGGCCACGGGCGCGGCGGCGGCGGCGGGATCCGGTGCGGGGAGTCCGGATTCGGCGGCGGCGTCCACGGAGCGGTGGGATCTCGCGCGGAGTCCGGATCCGACGGCGGCGGCCGAATCCGGCGAAGTCGACGGCGGCGGCGATTGTCGTGTGCGTAGCGCTTCCCCATCCCGCCGCTCCCTGCGCGCGCGCCTAGGCCGCTGGCCTCGCTTGCTCCCGCCTTGGGCCGACTCGCCGCCTGGCCTCTTCTTCCCCGCCCAACTCCCCTAGGCGAGGCGCCGGGTGGCCGTCGAGCGCCTAGGCGGGGCCTAGGCGGCCGCCCAGCCCGCCTTTTAGATCACTGGTGAGTATAGATGTGACTTTCAGGGAGTTAGAGCCATTCTATGGAGAGAGAACCGATTTGAGTTCTCTGTTTGACCCTTCAGGGTGATGCTAGCTGAGAGGGGGAGCATGAAGCTTCAAAGATTGAGGAAGGTGAGCAACCGATTGTTGTGGTTGGTTCAATTCCATGTCCTATGATGAAAGATAGGTGGAGAATGGTCAATGAGGAAGAAAATCTAAGGGTGTATTCAAGGAGGTAGCAGCAGGCTACAATGGTTGTTGAAGGTACTGATGATTGGTTGAGAAGAGTAAATGATGAAGAAAATCTAAGGATGTATTCAAGGAGGCAGCGATAGGTTCCGACGGCTGTTGAAGGTGCTGACTTATCTAATGATGAGCCATGTGCTACAAATGATTTCATGTATTTGCCTATTGCCTTGAGGAAGGAACCACGAGCTGGGGTAGGGAAACCACCTTTAAGGTATGTGATGAGGACATCCCAAAGATACCTTATTCTCCTGAGCTGCCAACTGGATCGATTACATGAGCACGAGCTAAAAAGATTAATCAATAGGTGAATTCGCTCCTAACTGCATTTGGTTTTAACTTATGTGAGAATTGGTTTGTCGGGCCCCCGGATTATCGAACCCGGACCCTCTGTGTATTTCTGCACTAGTCCCAGATCAAAGCTAGTGCACACAGTTAAACAGAGTGGAAAACATCACCATCAACGATTTATTACAATAATTAGAGTACTGACCAAAAGGTCTCATTATTACATTGGAGGTTTCAAGACCTCGCACAATCCAAACACAGCGGAAGCAAAGAAAACTCAAAGCAGACCCATCAATATGCCACAGCGCTGATTGGGAAGCGCGACCTAGTCCTCGGGAAGAATCCGTCACGACCACGCACGAAGCGAAGAGTTGTAATCACCTTCTTGAGCTTCATGATCTTCTCGAGATTTATTTTAAGTGTAGCATGTGAGTACATAAAGTACTCGCAAGTCTTGGGAAAATGCATAGATGCAAGGCTTAACAAAGGAAGGCTATATGGTTCTTTTGCACAAAGCAACATTTTAAAATTCAATTACTACTAAATATTTTAGAAGGCAATATTTTAACCAAATAATTGTTCTAACAAAACTATCATTAATTCTCTAGTGAAGGTTCCAACTACCAAAGACTAGCTAACAACTTGGACCACTTAATATGCGGGTTACTTCCACCCTCTCTGCTCCATCCGCCAGATACCCTTCCGAGAGTTCCTCCACTCTGAGTACAAAACTTTGATTTTAACAAGATCTTGGTGCTCCTGTGGTGACGAGCTTGGTCTTACAAAACCTTTGCTTAGTAACTCCTCAATCTGTTTCTTAACCTCTGCTAAGTCATTTGCGGACATGCGATAAGGTCTCTTGAAATTGGGGTGCTCTGTGTGCAGCATTTATAACAAATTCAATCTCTCTATCCGTGGCATTCTGGCAAATCTTCAGGGAATACATCTGGGTATTCACATGCTATAGGCACCTTCTCCAAGGTTATTCCTTTCAAACTATTTAACTTACCCTCCTTCTGAGAATGTGAATTTGACTGAAACCTTACTTGAATCCCTTCCGTGTTGGTAAGAGTAACAAAGACGGTCAAGACAATCTATCTTTCCTTTATACTTGGCTAACCAATCCATACCAAGTATTACATCTAAACCCTTGAGTCTATTATAATAAGATTCGCTAGGAACTTAACTCCATTAATATCCACAGCCATGCGTTAGGGCAAAGCGTGTTAGTCCTCATTTCCTTCCAGGAGATTGGACTAGCATGGGATTCTGTAATCTACGCACATCCCAATTATATTTTCCCACAACATCTCTTGACACAAAAGAATGCGAAGCTCCAGAATCAAATAACGCTGATGCAGGTACTGAGTTGACAAGAAACTTACCCAAAACTACGTCGGTTGCATCCTGGGCTGCTTCCGCGGTCACATGGTTGAGATGTCCCCTGCTCATTGCCTGCGGAGTCTTTGGAGTTTGAGGAGTCCCACGGCCTTGTCCCGTGGTTGGAGCTCGTGTTGGAGTGGTCCCCAAATTGAAACGAATCGGGTCACAATGAACGCTTCGGGGCAAGCATCGCATAGTGCCCCATATTCTTGCAGTTGAAACACTGCACTCGCCGCTGAAGTTCGGTTCTGCTGTGGTTGGCCACCACCGCTGTCCGGGAACTTGGTTATTTGGGCGAGGTCCAGTGAATGGAGTCCGTGGCGCACTTGGTTCTGGGGTTCTGTGGAACTGAGGTGGGCTTGGGCGAAATCGAGAACTGCTCGCGCCCTGCTGTGCTTGAAACTTCCTCTTCCGGCTCTCATATAGCCGACGAGCATCTTCTTGGACAAAGGCCTTGTTCACCATTTGTTGGAAAGTTGAATAATCATTGGACACTAGCTGCACCTTGAGATTAGGGTCAAGTCCCTGCATGAACCTCCAGATCTTGGTTGCCTCTGATGTGATCTCTTCAGATACATACCTGTACAGCTGGGTGAACTTGTTCAGGTACTCTGAAACACTAAGGTTCCCTTGCTGCAGCTTGGTAGAACTCTCTTTCTTCATATCCATGATTCCGTAGGAATATGCGCGATGCGAAAAGCCTCAACAAACGCATTCCACGTGATAGCTTGTGCATTTCGATGAGCGGAGCGGTAATTTTCCCACCAATTAGCAATGATTCCCTTGAGTTGGTGGGCAGCATATAACACTTTTTCATTGTCATTGCACCGAGCTAGAACCAACTTCCTCTCCACATCCTTAATCCAATCATCTGCCTCCATGGGGTCTACGGACCCAGCAAAAGTAGGAGGCCTTGTCCTCATAAACTCTCCCATCTTAGACTGAGGAGCTTGGTTGGATGCCTGAGGTGTTTGCTGCACTTGATTTTGAGCTAAGGCTTGAAGAAGTTGCAGTTGCATGGCCATCATTTGCTCCAAGCTGGGGGCTTGAGAAGGGGGTGGTGGAATGTTGTTCTCTGGCTGAGCATTGGCCTCACGGTTGTTGTCAGGGTTGCTCCTTGTGTTCACCATCTGAAGGGGTTCCAGGTTAGCAGAAGGTAAGAGGGAAATAGCAAAGATAAGAGATCTGGGGAGACTAAACCACATCCCAAACCAACACTTT
The DNA here is from genome assembly GCA_036346575.1 of Dendrocalamus sinicus. Classification (NCBI taxonomy): domain Eukaryota; kingdom Viridiplantae; phylum Streptophyta; class Magnoliopsida; order Poales; family Poaceae; genus Dendrocalamus; species Dendrocalamus sinicus. Next base: position 2,685,811 of record CM070670.1, read on the forward strand.
TAAAATCACGCAAATAACTCAGCAAGCAACGAGTCTTTTATTAAAATCAAACTAGGCTTAGGAATGGCTGTACCACAAGTGCACTTAGGCTTGATACAGTCCATCTAGCACACCGAAACATAAATACGCGTTCTGATAACGTGGACACTTATTTGGGTACTACCGACTCTAAAGGCTACTAATCCTCCGAAAAGATGCGTTCTTCAGGGTCCTCCTCTGGTTCCTCTTCAGGTTCTTCTTCAGGTTCTTCCTCAGGTTCTTCTTGCTCCTTTACATGATGCCGCGAACAATCACAAGTGGTCGAAGCACGGGGATGGTTACGACTGGAGGCAGTCGAACGCGAGCAAGAAGGAGAAGGCTTGCGCTTCTTGAGCGTGATGACGGTGGCGATCGGGCGCCGCACCTTCTTGCGTCCGTCATCCCGACGCGAGTCCCGAGAGTCGAGTGGTGCCGGGTTGTTGGGAGCGGCGGTGGTGCTCGTGAAGACGGCGTGTAGTCGCGGTGGGTGAAGACGGCGTGTAGTTAGTCGCGCCCGAGACGCCCCAGCTCAAACTCACCGCTCGCTCGAGAAGCTGTGCGCGAGTGTGTCCGAATGCCGTAGTGGAAGTGAGAAGCATCCGAGTTGTCCAATCTCCTCCCGAGCTCTAGCGTAAGTGATGTCCATTGCCGGGTGAGCTGCACTGATGTGACGATCGAGATCGCCACCGATATATCAAAAGGATCTGGATACCTGCCCCGGCGAGGTTGATGAAGAAGCAAAAGGGGACGATGTACAGCATCCTTGTGCAGATGGCACACTCGTCAATGGCGAGGCGTGCTGCGTCTGACAGCGTCGAAACAGCGGGACCGAGGATGGGTGATGGGGTATGTGTGGAGTTGAATTCCCTTCCGTGCATACAGGAATACTTCCATCGCCCAGAGTCTCGATCCAGAATCCGCGTCTTCCGTCCCCGAAAATGGGCGGTTGACGGTACTCAGACATCGCATCAAGCGTCGGAGAAGGCTAGCGAATGCTCCAAAGATCCTCTCCATGTGAATAGTAGTCCCACGGGCAGCGGAGGATGAACCACCATCTACAAAGTTGAATAAAAGAGAAGTTTAGTAAAAGTTTTGATAAAATAGAGTTGGAGACCGAACGAGATCCTAAGTAAGAAGAGAGTAGAAGCAAAGAGACTTATATATTTTAATATACTCTTTTATAAATATAAGTCCTTATGGTTTGCCATTCCTAAACTAAGTCACGTCCCATATCAAATAGGCTCGATACCATCTCTGTCGGGCCCCTGATTATCGAACCGGACCCTCGTGTATTTCGCACTAGTCCCGGATCAAAGCTAGTGCACACAGTTAAGCAGTGGAAAACATCACCATCAACGATTTATTACAATAATTAGAGTATCGACCAAAAGGTCTCATTATTACATTGGAGGTTTCAAGACCTCGCACAATCCAAACACAATGGAAGCAAAGAAAACTCAAAGCGCACTCCATCAATATGCCACAGCGATTGATCGGGAAGCGCGACCTAGTCCTCGGGAAGAATCCGTCACACCACGCAGGCAGGCAAAGAGTTGTAATCACCTTCTTGAGCTTCATGATCTTCTCGAGATTTATTTTAAGTGTAGCATGTGAGTACATAAAGTACTCGCAAGTCTTGGGAAAAATGCATAGATGCAAGGCTTAACAAAGGAAGGCTATATGGTTCTTTTGCACAAAGCAACATTTTAAAATTCAATTACTACTAAATATTTTAGAAGGCAATATTTTAACCAAATAATTGTTCTAACAAAACTATCATTAATTCTTAGTGAAGGTTCCAACTACAAAGACTAGCTAACAACTTGGACCACTTAATATGCGGGTTACTTCCACCCTCTCTGCTCCATCCGCCAGATACCCTTCCGAGAGTTCCTCCACTCTCTGAGTACAAAACTTTGATTTTAAAACCAATACCAGAAATCTACCATGTGAATGCATTCCTTGCTCGCCCTTGACCGTGGGCACGGCTATTCGAATAGTTTTACACTGCAGAGGTTGTACAACTTTACCCACAAGAGATAAATTATCCTAAAAGTCAACACGCTTCCTTTGGCATGAGACCGGATAAAATATCACAAAGCCTTTACCTTACTCTAATCTAGCTAGATACCACCACGAGGTTTCACCGCAGTAGGCTAACCGCCCAACCAAGCCCTCTTGCGCCATATGAGTACAAGAAATCTGTCCCTCACCGTGAATAACCGGTCCATCCACGGCACCCACTTTCCACTGGTGGCACCTAAACTAGACTATCATAAGTTAGTCAGCTAGGTCGCACCCATATAGACTTGTGGTTGTACGGTTAATGCTCAGTCTGGACAAACACAAGCGTCGGTCCTTAATTGACTAGGGTGGAACATACACTTAACAAGATCTCGTGCGAATCGCACCAAGCTAAACCAACCATCCACCCTAATCTAAACCAACTTTCACATTTTATTTTATTTTAAAAGATCAGTGGCAACTCCAATTACCACTACATTTATAAACACAAAGGTTTCATAAACCATAATTTCCCATTTTCAAGAATTTCCAATGTATTAGATAGCATGACTAAGCATTATACTACGGACTACTATTCACAAGTGGTTATAATAATCTCATTAATGAGACAAAGGAAACTTCTAGGGTTACAATGGTACATGGCATTCAATCTCAAAGGAGGGTATAACAAAGTTGGATTAGCTAACACCTTAAGATTTGAACTAAGGTTTAATGTAAATAGCAATGCACATAATTTAAATTATTTAAAAACATTTCAAAATCATGGGTTCAAGATGATCAAAGGAGACTTGCCTTCTTGCAGGGGCTCTGGGTCTTCTTGTTGAGGAGTGGGGAGGTCTTCTTCAACGTTGGATTCTACGCACGAGGGAAAAGCAACAAAATAAATAAATTCAAATAAAAATTCAAACAAACTCAAAAATTCAAATAGAGGCCATGCTTGGATAGATCAGGATTTTAGATGAATTTAGAAATTTGAATGGCTGAATTTGGAGTTAAAATGAGAAAGTTATGCTTGTTTGAAGTTTTTAGTTTGAATAAATCCAGAAATTAAGAAATTTCGACAGGTGGGGCCCATCGAATATTCAAATTTAATCTTTTATTTTAATTCCGAGAATCTGACAGGTGGGACCCACGAACAGAGACCCTCTGCGGTCGCCGACATGTGGGACCCCTCGCCGCTGACCTCATCCGCTTTGGTCATCGACAGTGGGACCCATCGATCTGGACCCACTTGTCGACGACGCAGACGGGTGGGGCCCCGATGACGGTGGCCCGCATGACGGCCGCCGCCGACGGTGGGACCCACTTGTCGGCGCGGAAAATAAACGAAAAACTCAACCCGGGCCAGCGCGAGCCGAGGGCTCGAACGCGCACCGGGAGTTGAGAGCGCGCCGTTAACTGTGGGAAGGGGAGGCTTTGCCTACCCATATGGGGTAGCAAATCCCTTTGAGGGGTACCTTCGGTGGCCCGGCGGCGATGGTCGAGGCGACGCGCGCGCGCAGGGAAGGCGTGACGCAGCCGGTGCGCGAGATTGTAATCTACGTGCGAAGGGGTTCGGTTGGAGTAGTTGGCGGTCCGGATGAACGAGACGGCCGCGCGCGAGGGAGCGCGGAGGTAGCTCGGGTGCTCGGTGCGACGGCGCCCGGCGACGGAAGAGGTGGCCGAGGTGCCAGAGATTCCCGATGCTCTGAGAAGCAGAGGTGGCGGCTACGGGCCCGGGAGGTCCGAGGCGGCGGGAGAGCTCGTCGGAGTTGGGCGGGCTGCGGAGAGAGAAGCTCGGTGCGGGCGTCTCGTGGCTCCGGAGGAGAGATGGAGGGTCTTTGGACGGTGGTGCGGGAGAGGCGGAGGTCGAGGGGCTACTTATAGGGCTCGGGAGGGTGAGGCAGCGGGAATTCCTCGCCGAAGTCGCGGCCGGGTTCGGTTTGAATTGGGGATGAGCCGTCTGAGTCGACGCGAGCTCCGGTTTTAGGGGATAAGGAGCGATCTCCCGGAATTCAAATCCTCGAACGAATCAAGATTGAGGCGAGTTCGGGTAGGATTCGGTCGCGGTTTCTTCGGAGAGAGAGAGAAAGGAGGAGGAGTCCGCGTCCGCGCGAGACGAGGAATCGACCAGCGGGGCCCGCATCGGCGAGAGCGGGTGCGTGGTGCGGATGGCGCCACGTAACCCGAAGGGAAATCGGGCGTCGAGCCGCCTAAGTGGAAGGGGACGGTGGATTGAGGCCAGCGCGGGACGCAGCTCATCCGGCTGTCCCGCGCAAAGCGAGGAGGAGGGAAGGCGGCCGCGGCCGACGGGCGGGCCGCTAGACAGCGAGGAGAGGGGTGCGGCTGGATGGGCCGAGCGGCGACGTGGCGGGATTCCACCGCCCACGTGGCGGCGGAGAGAGTTGGAATTTTTATTTTTAGAAATTGATTTAGATTTTTTAAAAGGCTAGAAAATTGTTTAGGCCTCGAAAAATATGAAAATACCTCCAAAAATTCCAGAAAAATTCACGAAGCTTCGGGGACATTTTGGACTGAATAAAATTATTCCCAACTATTGTTGATATTTAATTTTCATAGTTTGAATTACCTTTTACTTTTTAAAATAGGTTTTAAATTCCGTAAAATTCAGAAATCCAATAAAAGCCAAATAAGCTCCAATTACTTTAAAATAATTAACTTGAATTTAAATTTTCCAAAAGCAAATTTTTGGGATGTGACAAACCTACCCCTTAGAAAGAATCTCACCCGAGATTCGGATGGGCTGGGAAAAGATCGGGAACTCTTCTCTTAAATCATCTTCACGCTCCCAAGTCGCTCCGACCCGAGTGATTGCTCCATTGCACTTTACAAAATTTTATGACCTTGCTTGGGTTCGACGCTCGCTTCTTCCAATATCCTCACGGGATACTCTGGATAGGTTAGGTCCTCATTCACATTTACTTCTTCTAGTGACATCTGCTCCTCCGTACCGGAGACATTTCCTCGCTTGGGACACATGGAACACATCATGCACTTTGGACAATTGAGGTGGAAGTTCAAGCCGGTAGGCAACTTCTCCCCTTTTTGCCGTAATAGGAAGGGTCCAATGAATCTAGGGAAAGTTTTCCACTAACTCCAAAACGCCGCATACCCTTGAGAGGTGAAACTTTCAGATAAACGTGATCCCTGTGTACAAACTCTAATGTTCTTCGACGATTGTCCGCATAACTCTTTGTCCGGTTTGAGCTGTTTTTAATCTGTCTGGATTAGACGAACTTGTTCCTCCGCTTGCTTCAACACATCTGGTCCAAATACTTGTCCTTCTCCGCCTCCTTCCAATACAATGGGGTCCTACATTTTCTCGCCATACAGGGGCTTGAACGGAGACATTTGCAAGCTAGATTGGTAACTATTATTATAGGAGAATTCTGCATAGGGCAAACTCGATCCCAATTAGCCTTGTTTGCAGTACACAAGCCCTCAACATATCTTCCAAAATTTGATTTACTCTTTCATCGACCATCATGTCTGGGATGATATGTTGTGCTAAAGTTTAGATTGGTGCCCAAAAGTCCATGTAACTTATGCCAAAATCTCGAGGTGAATTGAGTCCTCGATCCGACACAATCTTCTTTGGAACTCCGTGCAAACACACGATTCTCGGACATATACAACTCAATGAGTCTGTCTCGAGTAGGTAGTCTTTACGGAATGAAATGGGCGACTTTCACAAACGATCTACAACAACCCAAATCGAATCATACCCGATCTTGTTCTTGGTAATCCTGTTATGAAGTCCATTCCAATTTCTTCCCATTTCCACTCTGTATCTGCAAAGGTTGTAGAAGCCCGGCAGTCTCTCGATGCTCCGCTTAATTCACTGGCAAACATCACATAAAGCTACATACTCTGCAATTTCTCTCTTCATACTTGACCACCAATACCTTTCCTTGAGATCTTGGTACATCTTTGTACTCCTGTGGTGAATTGAATATCCGGACTCATGGGCTTCTTTCAGAATTAAGTCCTTTATTTCTTTCTTCTGCACGATAATTCTTTTACCAAACCAGATGATACCCTCCTCATCTTCCGTAAATCTCGGTGCCTTCCCTTTCTTCATATTTTCTTGAATCTCCTTGACATACTTATCTTCTCCTTGAGCTGCCTTGATCATCTCCTCTAGAGTTGGTTGAACCTCCAGAGTAGCCAGGAATCCTTCCTCTACTACCTCTAAGTTGAGTTGCTGAAATTCTGCTTGAAGTGCGTGCATACCGTCCTTGATCCTGACTCATGCAGAACTCTTTCTCGCTCAATGCATCCGCTACTACGTTGGCCTTTCCCGGATGGTAATGTATTCCCACATCATAATCTTTTATTAACTCAAGCCATCTCCTTTGCCTCATGTTAAGATCGGGCTGGGTAAATATATACTTCAGACTTTTGTGATCGGTATAGATTTCACAACGGTTACCAATCAAATAATGCCTCCATATTTTTAGAGCATGTACAACGGCAGCTAGTTCTAAATCGTGGGTTGGGTAATTTCCTTCATGGGGTCGAGTGCTGGAAGCATATGCTACTACCTTCCCTTCTTGCATCAAGACACATCCTAGTCCCTGCCTAGACGCATCACAGAAAACTTCGAAGTCCCTTCTAATATCCGGAAGTGTTAACACTGGCGCAGAAGTCAACCTTTTCTTTAGTTCTTGAAAACTATCCTCACAGGCTTTACTCCATTCAAACTTCTTCTCCTTCTTTAGCAACTGAGTGAGAGGTCTTGCGAGCTTGGAGAATCCTTCAATAAAGCGACGGTAGTAACCAGCCAAACCCAAGAAACTTCTGATCTCAGATACTGACTTAGGTTGTGTCCATTCGAGCACATCATTTACTTTATCGGGGTCTACTGACACTCCCCCGGCAGAAATCACGTGACCTAAGAAAGCCACTTTCTTCAACCAAAACTCACACTTACTAAACTTGGCATACGGTGGTTTTCTCCGAGCTTTTCCAAAACTATCCTCAAATGTTCTGCGTGTTCTTCCTCATTCTTGGAGTATATCGAATATCATCGATAAATACAACCACAAACTTATCCAAATATTCCATGAACACCTTATTCATCGATTCATGAAGTATGCAGTGCATTGGTTAGACCAAAAGACATCATCAGATACTCATACAATCCATAACGGGTAGCAAATGTCGTCTTTGGTATGTCTTAGGCCTTATCTTCAATTGGTGATAGCCCGATCGAAGATCAATCTTAGAGAAGACACATGACCCTTTCAACCGATCAAACAGATCATCTATTCGGGTAAAGGGTACTTGTTCTTAATAGTCACATCATTTAGGATCGATAATCCACACACATACGAAGACTACCGTCCTTCTTCTTTACTAACAAGATCTTGGTGCTCCTGTGGTGACGAGCTTGGTCTTACAAAACCTTTGCTTAGTAACTCCTCAATCTGTTTCTTAACCTCTGCTAAGTCATTTGCGGACATGCGATAAGGTCTCTTGGAAATTGGGGCTGTTCTGTGCAGCATTTATAACAAATTCAATCTCTCTATCCGTGGCATTCTGGCAAATCTTGTGGAATACATCCAGGTATTCACATGCTATAGGCACCTTCTCCAAGGTTATTCCTTTCAAACTATTTAACTTACCCTCCTTCCGAGAATGTGAATTTGACTGAAACCTTACTTGAATCCCTTCCGTGTTGGTAAGAGTAACAAAGACGGTCAAGACAATCTATCTTTCCTTTATACTTGGCTAACCAATCCATACCAAGTATTACATCTAAACCCTTGGAGTCTATTATAATAAGATTCGCTAGGAACTTAACTCCATTAATATCCACATTGCGTTAGGGCAAAGCGTGTTAGTCCTCATTCCCTTCCAGAGATTGGACTAGCATGGGATTCTGTAATCTACGCACATCCCAATTATATTTTCCCACAACATCTCTTGACACAAAAGAATGCGAAGCTCGTAATCAAATAACGCTGATGCAGGTACTGAGTTGACAAGAAACTTACCCAAAACTACGTCGGTTGCATCCCGGGCTGCTTCCGCGGTCACATGGTTGAGATGTCCCCTGCTCATTGCCTGCGGAGTCTTTGGAGTTTGAGGAGTCCCACGGCCTTGTCCTGTGGTTGGAGCTCGTGTTGGAGTGGTCCCCAAATTGAAACGAATCGGGTCACAATGAACGCTCGGGGCGCGCATCGCATAGTGCCCCATATTCTTGCAGTTGAAACATCGCACTCCCGCTGAAGTTCGGTTCTGCTGTGGTTGGCCACCACCGCTCGTCCGGGAACTTGGTTATTTGGGCGAGGTCCAGTGAATGGAGTCCGTGGCGCACTTGGTTCGGGGTTCGTGGAATCGAGGTGGGTGGGCGAAATCGAATCGCCGCGCGCTGCTGTGCTTGAAACTTCCTCTTAGGCTCTCATATAGCTGACGCTGAGCATCTTCTTGGACAAAGGCCTTGTTCACCATTTGTTGGAAAGTTGAATAATCATTGGACACTAGCTGCACCTTGAGATTAGGGTCAAGTCCCTGCATGAACCTCCAGATCTTGGTTGCCTCTGATGTGATCTCTTCAGATACATACATGCAGTGGGTGAACTTGTTCAGTACTCAAACACTAAGGTTCCCTTGCCGCAGCTTGGTAGAACTCTCTTTTCTTCATATCCATGATTCCGTGAGGAATATGCGCGAAGGCGAAAAGCCTCAACAAACGCATTCCACGTGATAGCTTGTGCATTTCGATGAGCGGAGCGGTAATTTTCCCACCAATTAGCAATGATTCCCTTGAGTTGGTGGGCAGCATATAACACTTTTTCATTGTCATTGCACCGAGCTAGAACCAACTTCCTCTCCACATCCTTAATCCAATCATCTCGCCTCCATGGGGTCTACGGACCCAAGCAAAAGTAGGAGGCCTTGTCCTCATAAACTCTCCCATCTTAGGCGAGGAGCTTGGTTGGATGCCCGAGGTGTTTGCTGCACTTGATTTTGAGCTAAGGCTTGAAGAAGTTGCGATTGCATGGCCATCATTTGCTCCAAGTCGGGGCTTGAGAAGGGGTGGTGGAATGTTGTTCTCTGGTGAGCATTGGCCTCACGGTTGTTGTCGTGGTTGCTCCTTGTGTTCACCATCCAAGGGGTTCCAGGTTAGCGAAGGTAAGAGGGAAATAGCAAAGATAAGAGATCTGGGGAGACTAAACCACATCCCAAACCAACACTTTTAAAATCACGCAAATAACTCAGCAACGGAGTCTTTTATTAAAATCAAACTAGGCTTAGGAATGGCTGTACCACAAGTGCACTTAGGCTTGATACAGTCCATCTAGCACACCGAAACATAAATACGCGTTCTGATAACGTGGACATTTATTTGGGTACTACCGACTCTAAAGGCTACTAATCCTCCGAAAAGATGCGTTCTTCAGGGTCCTCCTCTGGTTCCTCTTCAGGTTCTTCTTCAGGTTCTTCCTCAGGTTCTTCTTGCTCCTTTACATGATGCCGCGAACAATCACAAGTGGTCGAAGCACGGGGATGGTTACGACTGGAGGCAGTCGAACGCGAGCGAGAAGGAGAAGGCTTGCGCTTCTGAGCGTGATGACGGTGGCGGATCGGGCGCCGCACCTTCTTGCGTCTTCGTCATCCCGACACGAGTCCCGAGTCGAGCCGTGCCGGGTTGTTGGAGCGGCGGTGCATCGTGAAGACGGCGTGTAGTCGTGGTGGGTGAAGACGCGTGTAGTTAGCTGCGCCCCGAGACGCCCCAGCTCAAACTCACCGCTCGCTCGAGAAGGCGTGCGCGCGGTGTGTCCGAATCTTTGGTAGTGGAAGTGAGAAGCATCCGAGTTGTCCAATCTCCTCCCGAGCTCTAGCGTAAGTGATGTCCATTGCTGCGGGTGAGCTGCACTGATGTGTGATCGAGGATCGTCACCGATATATCAAAGGATCTGGATACCTCGCCCCGGCGAGGTTGATGAAGAAGCAAAAGGGGACTGATGTACAAGCATCCTTGTGCAGATGGCACACTCGTCAATGGCGAGGCGTTTGCGTCTGCCCCGACAGCAAAAACAGCGGGACCGAGGATGGGTGATGGGGTATGTGTGGGAGTTGAATTCCCCTTCCGTGCATACAGGAATACTTCCATCGCCCAGAGTCTCGATCCAGATCCGCGTCTTCCGTCCCTGAAAATGGGCGGTTGACGGTACTCAGACATCTTGCATCAAGCGTCGGAGAAGGCTAGCGAATGCTCCAAAGATCCTCTCCATGTGAATAGTAGTCCCACGGCAGCGGAGGATGAACCACCATCTACAAAGTTGAATAAAAGAGAAGTTTAGTAAAAGTTTTGATAAAATAGAGTTGGAGACCGTAACGAGATCCTAAGTAAGAAGAGAGTAGAAGCAAAGAGACTTATATATTTTAATATACTCTTTTTATAAATATAAGTCCTTATGGTTTGCCATTCCTAAACTAAGTCACGTCCTATACCAAATAGGCTCGATACCATCTCTGCCGGGCCCCGGATTATCGAACCCGGACCCTCTGTGTATTTACGCACTAGTCCCGCATCAAAGCTAGTGCACACGCTAAACAGTGGAAAACATCACCATCAACGATTTATTACAATAATTAGAGTATCTTGACCAAAAGGTCTCATTATTACATTGGAGGTTTCAAGACCTCGCACAATCCAAACACAGCGGAAGCAAAGAAAACTCAAAGCAGACCCATCAATATGCCACAGGCAGTTGACTGGGGAAGCGCGACCTAGTCCTCCGGGAAGAATCCGTCACAGCCACAGACGAAGCAGTAGTTGTAATCACCTTCTTGAGCTTCATGATCTTCTGAGATTTATTTTAAGTGTAGCATGTGAGTACATAAAGTACTCCGCAAGTCTTGGGAAAAATGCATAGATGCAAGGCTTAACAAAGGAAGGCTATATGGTTCTTTTGCACAAAGCAACATTTTAAAATTCAATTACTACTAAATATTTTAGAAGGCAATATTTTAACCAAATAATTGTTCTAACAAAACTATCATTAATTCTTAGTGAAGGTTCCAACTACCAAAGACTAGCTAACAACTTGGACCGACTTAATCTGCGGGTTACTTCCACCCTCTCGGCTCCATCCGCCAGATACCCTTCCGAGAGTTCCCTCCACTCTGAGTACAAAACTTTGATTTTAAAACCAATACCAGAAATCTACCATGTGAATGCATTCCTTGTTCGCCCTTGACCGTGGGCACGGCTATTCGAATAGTTTTACACTCTGCAGAGGTTGTACAACTTTACCCACAAGAGATAAATTATCCTAAAAGTCAACACGCTTCCTTTGGCATGAGACCCGGATAAAATATCATAAAGCCTTTACCTTACTCTAATCTAGCTAGATACCACCGCTGAGGTTTCACCGCAGTAGGCTAACCGCCCAACCAAAGCCCTCTTGCGCCATATGAGTCTGAGAAATCCTGTCCCTCACCGTGAATAACCGACCCATCCTCGGCACCCACTTTCCACTGGTGGCACCTAAACTAGACTATCATAAGTTAGTCAGCTAGGTCGTACCCATATAGACTTGTGGTTGTACGGTTAATGCTCAGTCTGGACAAACACAAGCGTCGGTCCTTAATTGACTAGGTGGAACATACACTTAACAAGATCTCGTGCGAATCGCACAAGCTAAACCAACCATCCACCCTAATCTAAACCAACTTTCACATTTTATTTTATTTTAAAAGATCAGTGGCAACTCCAATTACCACTACATTTATAAACACAAAGGTTTCATAAACCATAATTTCCCATTTTCAAGAATTTCCAATGTATTAGATAGCATGACTAAGCATTATACTACTGGACTACTATTCACAAGTGGTTATAATAATCTCATTAATGAGACAAAGGAAACTTCTAGGGTTACAATGGTACATGGCATTCAATCTCAAAGGAGGGTATAACAAAGTTGGATTAGCTAACACCTTAAGATTTGAACTAAGGTTTAATGTAAATAGCAATGCACATAATTTAAATTATTTAAAACATTTCAAAATCATGGGTTCAAGATGATCAAAGGAGACTTGCCTTCTTGCAGGGCTCTGGGTCTTCTTGTTGAGGAGTGGGAGGTCTTCTTCAACGTTGGATTCTACGACGAGGAAAAGCAACAAAATAAATAAATTCAAATAAAAATTCAAACAAACTCAAAAATTCAAATAGAGGCCATGCTTGGATAGATCAGGATTTTAGATGAATTTAGAAATTTGAATGGCTGAATTTGGAGTTAAAATGAGAAAGTTATGCTTGTTTGAAGTTTTTAGTTTGAATAAATCCAGAAATTAAGAAATTTCTGACAGGTGGGCCCATGGGAATATTCAAATTTAATCTTTTATTTTAATTCCGAGAATCTGACAGGTGGGACCCACTGAACAAGAGACCCTCTGCGGTCGGCCGACATGTGGGACCCTCTGCCGCTGACCTCATCCGCTGGTCATCGACAGTGGGACCCATCGATCGGACCCACTTGTCGACGACGCACGGGTGGGGCCCGATGACAGTGGCCCGCACAGACGGCTGCCGCCGACGGTGGGACCCACTTGTCGGCGGAAAATAAACGAAAAACTCAACCCAGCGCGCGGAGCCGAGGGCTCGAACGCGCACCGGGGAGTTGAGAGCGCGCGCTGTTAACCAGGGGGAAGGGGGAGGCTTTGCCTACCCATATGGGGTAGCAAATCCCTTTGAGGGGTACCTTCGGGTGGCCCGGGCGGCGATGGTCGGAGGCGACGGCGCCGGCGGCGAGGAAGCGGGACGTGCTCGGTGCTGCGTAGATTGTAATCTACGTGCGAAGGGGGTTCGGTTGGAGTAGTTGGCGAAGTCCGGGGATGAACGGAGACGGCCGGCGGCGAGGGAGCAGCGGAGGTAGCTCGGGTGCTCCGGTGCGACGGCGCTCCGGCGACGGGAAGAGGTGGCCGAGGTGCCAGAGATTCCCGATGCTCGGAGAAGTCGAGGTGGCGGCTACGGGCTCCGGGAGGTCCGAGGCGCGGGAGAGCTCGTCGGAGTTGGGCGGGCTCGCGAGAGAGAAGCTCGGCTGCGGGCGTCTCGAGGCTCCGAGGAGAGATGGAGGGTGCCGGACGGTGGTGCGGGAGAGGCGAGGTCGAGGGGCTACTTATAGGGCTCGGGAGGGTGAGGCGGCGGGAATTCTCGCGAAGTCGCGCGGGGTTCGGTTTGAATTGGGATGAGCCGTCGAGTCGACGCGAGCTCCGGTTTTAGGGGATAGGAGCGATCTCCCGGAATTCAAATCCTGAACGAATCAAGATTGAGGCGAGTTCGGGTAGGATTCGGTCGCCGGTTTCTTGGAGAGAGAGAAGGAGGAGGAGTCGGCGTCCGCGCGAGACGCACGGAATCGACCAGCGGGGCCGCATCGGGCCGGGAGCGGTGCGTGGTGCGGATGGCGCCACGAACCCGAAGGAAATCGCGATCGAGCGCCTAAGTGGAAGGGGACGGTGGATTGAGGCCAGCGCGGGACGCAGCTCATCCGGCCGTCCACGCGTCGAGCGAGGAGGAGGGAAGCGGGGCGCCTACCGACGGCGGGCCCGCTAGACGGCGAGGAGAGAGTGCGGCTGGATGGGCCGGCGGCGTGGCGGTATTCCACCGCCCACGTGGCGGAGGAGAGAGTTGGAATTTTTATTTTTAGAAATTGATTTAGATTTTCAGAAAAGGCTAGAAAATTGTTTAGGCCTCAGAAAAATATGAAAATACCTCCAAAAATTCCAGAAAAATTCACAGAAGCTTCTGGGGACATTTTGGACTGAATAAAATTATTCCCAACTATTGTTGATATTTAATTTTCATAGTTTGAATTACCTTTTTACTTTTTAAAATAGGTTTTAAATTCCAGAAAATTCAGGAAATCCAATAAAAGCCAAATAAGCTCCAATTACTTTAAAATTATTAACTTGAATTTAAATTTTCCAAAAAGCAAATTTTTGGGATGTGACATGGTTGCTATCTCATATGAATATCTTGTGCATTCTCAAGTTTGAACGTTGTGATTTGGAGTTGAAACCATAGAGGAAAAGCTAATGGTGGAGAAACACATGGGGAACAAGTAAGGAAAGACACGTCTGAGCCTTTTCTACTAAGTCGGATTGGTCCCATGACCACTCAAGCTCAAAAAATTCCCTCTGGCTGTTCAATCGAGTCCAATCGGCATCAAAGAAGACTTTCGGATCAGGCCAACAACTATGGATGCAGTCGACACTATTTGATTGTCTTCGGGCAGTCGGATCAGCTTCAGAACATTTGGACTAGTCCGAATGCTCTGGTGCTATCCGTACCGTCCGACCACAGTATCTACGACCACGGTGCCTATGACCACAGTGTCTATGACCACGGCTTCATCAACCCTATCTTTGAGCATGTCACTGCCTACGGCTTACGACCACTGTGTCGCTACGACTTATGACCACTGTGCCACTACGACTTATGACCACTGTGCTGCTACAACTATGACTTCTACATTCGTAGACTCAATTTGAACTGATTGGTTGCATTGAAACATTTGGACCAGTCTGAATGGCTTCGGCTGTTCGAACCATCTGATCCTCTTTGAAGCTTGGATGACTACGAAGGTTATGATTGCTACTCGTGATCGAAGCCAATATCAGTAGAGGAGGTGTGGTCTTAAAGAGGGCATGGTCATAGTCGAAATCAACCTCAACGTGGTCGTAACATTCATCAACGTGATCGTAACGACATACGTGACTGTTTCATTGCAGACCCGAAGGGATTCTTTGTGGTTAAAGGGCAATAACTTTCACATACGGAGTCCGATTGAGGTGATCTTAGACTTATTGGAAAGATTATTTCAAAGACTACATAACGGAATAGGACTCATTTTCCAATTCATCTAGGATCAACTGCTACAACCCAAAACAAAGTGACAGCTATTGATTTTAGTTTCCTTTTTGTAGTAGTTCAAGTCTAATACGATAAAAGATTGAGTTGTACGTGATTAGGGGGTCCTACGGATTGTGCCCAGGGCTATATAAGCCGTTTAATACGTAACCTTTGGGTTAGAACATGTTATTTTCAAGATAGCTAATATTACTTATTCTCAGTTTTATGCTACGTGCTGCCTTTAGGAATTGAACGATTTTCTTGAGAATATCTTCCATTGTTATTGTGCTTCTTTATGGTTCACAAGAGCAGTGATACGTTTACTTGGTGGTCGGGTAGACGGGGATCACGAGCATGTGGTTGGGCGAATTATTTTGTTGCAGGATGCTGTTCTAACAGTGATTGGCGCCATTAGCTCGTCAGGTTACATGGATCTAAGTTACCATATGATCCTACATCATGAAGATCGGGCACCCCGCATCAGTATGGTTTCAGGTATGATGTATTTAACTATGTGTTATATGAATCTCTATCACCGGAGTACAAAGCCTTTTTTGCTTCACTATAGTCTATGGTAGTCCCAACTGATTGGAGAGCTGCGAAGCAAGATCCCAAGTGGCGCAAGACTATGTTGGAGGAATTGACATCTCTAGAAAAGAATAAGACTTGGGAGCTTGTACTCCTCCCAATGGGCAACAAGGCGGTTAATTGTAAGTGGGTATACACAGTGAAGCAAGACCCAAATGGGAAGATTGAAAGATACAAGGCTAGGCTAGTTGCAAAGAGTTATAGTTAGACCTATGGAATTGACTATGATGAGACTTTTGCACCGGTGGCAAAAAGGAGTATAGTGAGAACGTTGATATCCTATGCAGCAAATCGTAATTGGCCTTTATATCAACTTTATGTGAAGAATGCCTTCTTACATGGTGATCTTCAGAAAGAGATTTATATGGAGATTCCACCTGGCTGCAATACACCTCAGACAAAGGGGAGGGGGAGTTTGTAGATCGAGGAAATCATTGTATGGGATTAAACAATCTTGAGAGCGTGGTTTGATCAATTCTGTCGTGCTATGTATAGTATGGGCTATAGGCAGTGTGACGGGGATCACACTGTGTTCTATCATCACTCAGGGGGTCACACCACAATCCTTGCAGTATGTGTGGACGACATCATCATTACAGGAGATGATGTTGTCTAAATTGAGCAAGGGGTTGAGGTTAAGGATCTAGGCCAGCTGAGGTACTTCTTGGGCATTGAGATCGTGAGTCTCCCAAAGAGATAGTTCTCTCACAGAGGAAGTATGTTTTGGATCTTCTCAGTGATACAGGAATGCTTGGATGCCGAGCTGCTATGACGCCAACTGATCAAGACCATAAGCTGTGTGCTCAGTTAGGAGATCCAGTTGACAAGGAGAGCTACCAGATGCTTGTTGGTCGTCTTATTTACTTGTGTCACACAAGACCCGACACAAGAACATATCACACAAAAACCTTTCATTTATCATTCCACTTTCTTGTTTTCTTTAAAAATTAGCACTTCATGATTATTGACGTGTATGTAGCTAGTTTCATCATGTTGTTCTTCCTCGACCCTTATACCAATTTTTGAAAAGAGGCAACTCGTGATCGTATTCTTCCTCGTCCACTACATTCTTAACTCTGACAATACTTTTTTTCCATGAAAAACTACGTGGTGCTTCTTATTTGGCTAGTTGGTTACATAGAAAATTTGAACAACTTGGTTAGCAAATACGAATGATTTGTCTTTGTATCCGACACGTTTGAGGTCCACGGTAGTGACACCATACTTATCGACCTTCACCTATGGGAGATGGACCCAACAACACCGAAATAAGGGATCTTTAAAAGCACATAGTCGAGCTCCCAAATCTTCTCTATGAACCCATAGTAGGAGTTTCTCAATCCATCAGTATTGAGCGCATCTATGTGGACACCACTATTCTGGTTAGTTGTCTTTACATCTTGAGCCTGCGTATATAATGTGTACCCATTTATATCATATCCTTGCCATATCATAACTGTAAATGTTGGCCCTTTTGCCAACCATGTCAGCATATCACTTGACGAGCTCCTAGCGAGTCGCTCCTTGAACCATTGCTTGAACCGACTATTGTGTTGTCTCATGATCTAAACATCCGGTTGCTGCAGATTCTATTTTTGAAGCACGCCCTTGTGCTAGTCGATATAAGGGGACACTTTAGTCATGTGTTGTAAGACCGTGAAATGGCCATGAGCATATGCATCCATATCTAGAGTGATTGCTTTCCTTCCGATGGTCTCGATATCCTTGAGCCTCCCCTCATGGCGCGATCGAGGTTCGACCTGAACCATGTAATCAACACAGAACTTAATGACCTCTTCAGTTGCATAACCTTTGATGATGCTACCCTCCGACCGAGATTGATTCTGTACATAGGACTTGAGAGTTCCCATGAACCTCTCGAATGGGCACATGTTATGTAGGAACACGGGCCCACATATTTTTATGTCCTACATAATGTGAATAATGAGATGGACAATGATATCCAGAAACGATAGAGGGATATATATCTTAAGATGACATGGAGTCATCACCACCTCGTTCTATAGAGCATCTAGTTTTTCAGGATCGATGACCTTCTGAGCAATTGTGTTAAATAAATAACACAATCTCATGATCGTCTCTCGGACCTTGATCGGCAAAATATTTCTAATTGCAATAGAAAGTTTCTGTGTCATCAGCACATGACAATTATGATATTTCATTCCAATTAATTTCAAATCTTCCATCGAAATATGTTTCTTTATATTGACGGAGTAACCAGACAAAACTTTCACATCATGCAAGCACTGGTACAGTTCAGTTCTCTTGGCCTTGGACAGAGTTTAACAAGTAAGGGAAAGGTAAGTTCGTCCTTTGTCGGTCTTTGTTGGTGCTAACTCAGGCCTGATATCCATATCAACCAAGTCAAGCCGTGTGTTGACACCATCCTTTATTTTGTCATGAGTGTTCAATAAGAGACCAATCACGCTATCATATATATTCTTCTCTACATGCATGACGTTGATGCAGTGGTGAACTTTTAGGTACTCCCAATAAGGTAAGTCCTAAATTATTGATCTCTTCGTTCAAACGTACTTCTCACGGGTCGTCAATTTACGTCCCTTTCTGAGCACAACATATAAATCCTTAACCATATCATAGACCTCTTTTTTGCTTAAATTGTAACACTCCAGGACCCACATTACCCTGGGATGCCACTAAAACCACTCCACAACTAGCCAAAATACAAGATAAAATAAACTGGCAACAATTCCTAAAACATGATAAGCTAAGCGGAAGCATACTCAATTAAGGGAACATGATAATGATAACTGTTGTGGCTACAGACCAAACAGAGAGAGAGAGAGTATGGTAGTGGAGAGTTAGGTGAGCAAGTGCTTAGGGTTTCCCCCATGGCCGGTATCGTGTATATATATGTCCACATGGGGGGTGTTTTTACAATAGTACCCTTACATTTGAGTATTCCCTCAGGGGCACTTATGTCATTATACATGTCCCATTTTGGGCCTTACAACCTTTAACAGGCCTGTTGGGCTTAGGTGGGGGCCACCCCTACAACAGGAGCCTCTCATGGTGAAGGGCTTCACGGGCCGAAGCCATGTTGCCGATCCCTTTGACCCCCTCTGTCCCTGCGGCCTGTGAGCTTCCCTAACGCTTGATGGAGCCTACTACTTGGTGTAGTATTCGCCCCGCCACGAAGGTACAGCGCTGAGCGAGTTGGCGAAGTCGTCCTTGCCCCGAGGCCCTCTAGCGGCGGGGTCGGAGTCGGAGTCGAAGTTGGAGTCGGGAGCGGGGCGGGGTCGGGCATCTTCGGCGGGCCTACCGGTGAAGTGTGGCCACGACCTGGTTGCCCGGGCCCCCTTCGACCGTAGGTTGCTTGGGCGGCAGAGTCGAAGCCGGGTCAGAGACAAACCTCGCTCCGTGTAGTGCGCTTTAATGGCAGCGAGAATCGTGCCAACCTCTGAATTGTCAGGAGCAGGCTGCTATAGCCGTACGCGCCGTCCTGGCGGGGGGTATACGCGGCGGGCCACGATTGGCGTGTTGTGACCTGCCAGTGGTCGCCCGGCCCTGGTCACGCCCCAAAAGTGGGACGCGTGGCGGGACACGTCGATCGGTTTGCATCCGCGCTTCTTTGCCGGTGGAGGTTGCATTCCTCGATCGCGGAACCGACCACCAGCGATCGGTTGTCGCCCCATCGATTGGGATGTCACCGCTTGACGCCCGTCGGCTTGGCGACTCCCACCGGGCGGCGGTATAAATACGTCAGTATCATGGCTTGTTGCATCCCCATCCTCGATTGCTCATCTTGTTCCTGTGCACGGTTATCTTCTCATGAGTAGGCCTACTTATGTTCATCTGCGTTTGATGATTGCGTCTACTAATGGTGACATCAACGAGCGTTGATGAACAAAAGGCAGCTTGGTTATGAGAACACGTCAAAGCTTGCTGTGGACCGGCAGTTGCGCACCCTGGCCGTGTTGGGTGCGGGAGTTCTACCCGGCGTAGCGAGGTGTCCCCTCGTGGGGATGGGCCCGAGATCGAAGTCGGGGTCTTGCTGCTAAAGCGGAGACTCCGTCGGAGTTGTTGAGGTTGACTGGACGCTATTGCCTTGCTGGCCTCGAGAACCACGCCGACACATGTCGGAAGATCGCTACGCTATTGGCGCGTCGTGCGGAGTCAGGCCTTTGCACGACTGCGGTCGTGGGGCGACCACGACGCCTCGGCTTCGATTGTGGGGAGGTGGGCCGTTCGCCTCCCGTTGGTTATGCTTACTGGCGGTGCTGGAGATACCCCTACGGCACGACCTCTACGCCTCCTCCGTATGCTTCTTGGTCCTTCTTCCCATCTCCTGCTCTTCCTAGCTTCCTTGCTGCCGCGCTGCCCCCGCCGTTGCCCAGGTCCCGGATAGCGATGGCGCGCGATGAAGAACTCGCCTAGGCGGTTGGTGACACCGTCGTCTCCCGCTGGTCCTCGCCGCTCGAGGTGGAGTACATGCTCGAGAAGCGTGGTTCGACGGCGGTAGACAAATGGTGGGTGGCGACGGATAAGATGGAGGGTTCGTGCTCCCGCGTCTTGGGCCCCACGCTTGTGACGGAGGAGACAATCCGCACGCTGCTGCGCGAGGGGAAGCTGTCAGACCGCCGGGAGGTGTGACTGCCTGCCAACGACGAGACCAAGCCGCGGCCAGAGAAGTTGGAGGCGATCGTCTTCATCGCCTACTTTGAAGCGGGCCGATACCGGCCGCCATGATAAATCGACGACGCTCGCGAACCTTCGGTCGGGTGGCGCGGTGACTCGAATGCGGCCGCTTACCTTACTATGTACAGCTGGGCCTTGTGGACGGAGGCTTGCTGGCCCAGTGCATCGATGTTCGCATTCCTCCATGACGTGCGGTGCCAGCCGAAAGAGCGGAAAGACGGGACGTTTTCCAACTTCGGCAGTGTCAACTTCGTCCTGCGGTCGTGATGCGGGAAGATCTTCCCTGCCAACTCAACTCGGCGGTGGAGCCGAATCGATGAGGCGGTGGTTTTACCACCGTGTGGCGAGCGGTAGCGGCCTTGAGTGCTCGGGCGGGCTGATGGCGTTTAACACCACGCCCGGCGTACCAATCGACGCCGAGGACAAGCGAAGGGTGCGAAGGCTCGTGGGGATCGCCGCCTCCTTCAACATGCGCGACCTCACTGAGGAGTTCGTCATGTATGGCACGGCACCACTTGCCCATGAATGGCGCCTCCCGGCTGGGAAACTTCGGGGCGATAATGTCCGACTGTCACATCCCAAAATTTGCTTTCTGGAAAAAATTTAAATTCAAATAAAGTATTTTAAAGTAATTGGATTTTATTTCGTTTTCCTGAATTTTCTGGAATTTAAAACCTATTTTAAAAATTAAAAGGTGATTCAAACTATGAAAATAAAATACCAACAGAGTTGGAAATAATTTTGTTTAGTCCAAAAATGTCCAGAAGCTTCTGTGAATTTTTCTGGAATTTTTTGAGGTATTTTCATATTTTTCTGAGGCCTAAATAATTTCCTAGCCTTTTCTGAAATTGTAAAATCAAAATAAAAATCCAACCCCTTCCTTCGACTGACACTTGGACGGACGGATGTCGCCCACGCCGCCCGCCATCCCGCCTTCGCCATCTCCCGCGCCACGTGTGCGGACGGATTCAACTCTCCTCCGCCGCCCATCCCGCCGCACCTCTCCTCTCCCTCGCGCTCCGCTGGCCTCGCTGTCAGTCCTTCGTCCTCGCGCGACGCCGGACTCTCCTCCTTCTCTCTCTTCAAGAAATCGGTGATCAAATCCTACCCGCACTCGGCCTCTTTCTTCGAATTGAACGCAGATTTGAATTCCGGGAGATAAGCCCTTATCCTCGAGAATCCGGACTCGCCGCCTCCGTCGGCTTATCCCCAATTCAAACCGAACCCCGCCGCGACTTCGCGAGGAATTTCCGCCGCCTCACCCTCCCCGAGCTCTATAAATAGCCCCTCGGCCTCTCGCCTCTCCCGCACCACCTCCCAAGACCCTCCACCTCTCCTCCGAGCCCCGAGACGCCCGCGGCAGCTGAAGCTTCTCTCTCCGAGCCCCGCCCAACTCCGGCGAGCCTTCCCGCCGCCTCGGACCTCCCGGAGCCCATAGCCGCCACCTACAGCTTCCTTGTGCGTCGGCGAACCTCCCCAAGACTCGGTCGTCCTTCCCGCCGCGGCCGCCTCCGCTCATCCCGGACCTCGCCGACCCTCCAAAGAACCCTCTTCACCTGTGATTACACCCACGATCACCCGAACATGTCGGCTTCCTCGCCGCCGGCGCCGTCACCTCCGACCGCCTCGCCGGCCTCCGAAGGTACCCCTCAAAAGGATTTGCTGCCCTATATAGGTAGGCAAAGCCTCCCCGCCATCCGTTAGCGCGCACTCCTCAACTCCTGGTGCGCTCGAGCCTCGGCTCCGCTGGCTGGGTTGAGTTTTCGTTTATTTCTCGCGCCGACAAGTGGGTCCCACCCGCCGGCCGCAGCCGCCTCAGGCAGCCATCGCTGCCTGGGTCCCATCTGTCTGCGTTAGCCTATGACAAGTGGGTCCAGATCCCAGTGGGTCCCACCGCCGCTGACCAGCGTATGTGGTCACCGCCGAGGGGTCCCACATGTCGCGACCACCGGAGGGTTTACTGTCAGTGGGTCCCACCTGTCAGGCTCTCGGAATTAAAAATGAAGATTGAAAATTTAAATATTCCAGTGGGCCCCACCTGTCAGAAATTTCTTAATTTCTGGATTTATTCAAACTGAAAACTTCAAACAAGCATAACTTTCTCATTTTAACTCCAAATTCAGCCATTCAAATTTCTAAATTCATCCAAAATCATTCTCTATCCGACCATGGCCTCCATTTGAATTTTTGAGTTTATTTGAATTTTTTTTGTATTTATTTGCTTTGTTTGCTTTGCCTTTTATCGCAGAGATTCCAACGTTGTCGACGATCACTCCACCCAACAGCAAGAAGACCCAGAGAATCTGCAAGAAGGCAAGTCTCCTTTGATCATCTTGAACCCATGATTTGAAATGTTTTCAAATTATTTTAAATTATGTGCATTGCTATTTACATAAAGTATTAGTTCAAATCTTTAGGAACTAGTTATTCCAACTTGGTATGCCCTCCATTGAAATTGAATGCCATGTACTCTTGTCACCATAGAACTCCCTTTGTCTCATTAATGAGAGTATTTAATTACTTGTTGATGTTAGTATGGTAGTATAATGCTTAGTCCGCTATTCAATACCTTAGAAATCTTGAAAATGGGAATTTATGATTTATAGAACCCTGTGTTTATGAAAATTAGTGGTAATTGAGTTGCCACTGTTTTTTAAAAATAAAATAAATGTGAAAGTTGGTTTAGATTAGGTGGATGGTTGGTTTGGCTTGGTGCGCTTAGCACGAGAACTTGTTAAGTGTATGTTTCACCCTAGTCAAATAAGGACCGACGCTTGTGTTTGTCCGATCGAGCATTAACCGCACAACCACAAGTCTATATGGGTACGACCTAGCTGAATAACTTATGATAGTCTAGTTTAGGTGCCACCAGTGGAAAGTGGGTGCAGGAATGGGTGGTTATTCACAAGTGAGGGACAGGATTTATCAGACTCATATGGCGCAAGAGGGGGCTTCGGTTCGGGTAGTTAGCTACCTGCGGTGAAACCTCAGCGGGTGGTATCTAGCTAGATTAGAGTAAGGTAAAGGCTTTGTGATATTTTATCTGGGTCTCATGCCAAAGGAAGCGTGTTGACTTTTAGGATAATTTATCTCTTGTGGGTAAAGTTGTACAACCTCTGCAGAGTGTCAAACTATTCGAATAGCCGTGTCCACGGTCAAGGGCAGGCAAGGAATGCATTCACATGGTAGATTTCTGGTTTTGGTTTTAAAATCAAAAATTTGTACTCCGAGAATGGAGGGAACTCTCGGAAGGGAATCCTGGCGGTTGGAGCCAGAGAGGGTGGAGGTAACCCGCAATATTAACTGGTTCAGTTGGAAATGATTAAGCTAGTGTGGTGGATGGAACCTTCACTAGAGTATAATTGTTAGTTCTGTTAAAATCATTTACCTTATTAAATTGATGCCTTCAAAATAATTAGTAGCAATTGAAATTAAAATATTGCTTTGTGCAAAGAGCCATATAGCCTTCCTTTGTCAAGCCTTGCATCTATGCATTTTTCCCAAGACTTATGAGTACTTTATGTACTCACATGCTACACTCAAAAATAAATCTCAGAGGAAGTTGAAGCTCAAGAAGGTGACTACGACTATCGCTTCGCTTGTGGATGTGATGGATTCTTCCCGAGAACTAGGTCGCGCTTCCCGACCAATTGCCTGTGGCGTATTGATGGGTCATCATCGAGTTATCTTTGCTTCATTTGTGTTTCATGTGTGCGAGGTCTTAAACCTCTATTGTAATAATGAGACCTTTGGTCGGTACTCTCAATTATTGTAATAAAATTGTTGGTGATGTTTATCCATTCTGTTTAATCGTGTGCACTAGCTTTGATCCGGGACTAGTGCGGTAATACACGAGGGTCCGAGTTCGGAAACTGGGTCCCGGCAGAGATGGTATCGAGCCAATTTGGTCAGAGGACGTGACTTAGGTTAAGAATGGCAAACGATAAGGACTTATAATTATAAAAAGAGTATGTTAAAAATATATAAGCTTCTTTGCTTCTACTCTCTTCTTACTTAGAATTCCGTTCTCGTCTCTACATCCCTTTGTTAAAATTTTTACTAATCTTTTCTTTTATTCAACTTTGTAGATGGCCAATTCGACCTCCGCTGCCCCGTGGGACTACTACTCACATGGAGAGGATGCTGGAGCTCTTGCTAGCCTTCTCCGACAGTTGATGCAGTGCTTGGAGTACCGTCAGCCACCCATTTTCAGGGGACAGAAGACACGGATCCTGGATCGAGACTCGTGGTCGATGGAGGTATTCCTGTATGCATGGGATGGGGAAATTCAACTCCCAAACATACCCCATCAAGCACCCTCGGTCCCATTGTTTGACGCTGCCCAGATGCAAGACGCCCGCCATCGATGAGTTGTGCCATCGCACAAGGATGCTGTACATCGTCCCCTTTTGCTTCTTCATCAACCCCGAGCAGACAGAGGTATCCGACCCCTTTGATATTCCAGCTTGACAATCTCGATCGTCACATCAGTGCAGCTCACCCAAAGCGATGGCGATCACTTATGCCGAGCTTTGGAGGAGATTGACAGCTCGATGTTTCTCACTTCGATTACGGCACAAAGACTGACCTTTCGCGCACGCCTTCTCCACACCAGCAGCAGAGTTCAACCTAGGACGCCTCAAAGCTACAGATGGACTACACTCCGCCTTCACCGCACACCGCCGTCCCCAACAACCAAGCGCCACCGACTTTCAGACTCGCACGTGCTCACAAAGACGCAAGAAAGTGCGACGCTTGACCCGCCACCTATCATCACCCTCACGGCGCAAGCCTTCTCCTTCCCGCTCGCGTTCGATCGCCTCTAGTCGTAATCGGCCCCGTGCCGACCACTTGTGATTGTTCACGACATCACGCCAATGAGCATGAGGAACCGTAAGAAGAACCGTAAGAAGAACCGTAAGAAGAACGGAAGAAGAACCGAGGAGGACCACGAGGAGCGCGCTGCCTTGGAGGATTGGTAGTCTTTAGAGCCGAGTACCCAAATAATGTCCACGTTATTAGAACGCTTTTATTATGCTCGGTGTGCTAGATGGATCTGTACCAAACCTAAGTGCACTGTGGTACGACCATTCTTAAAACTAGGTTGATTTCAATAAAAGTTCTTTTGCTAAAGTTAATTTGCTTGCTTCTTCCTTGTGTGTTGGCTTGGGATGTGACTTAGTCTCCTCAATCTCTTACCTTTGCTATTTCCTCTTACCTTGTGCTAACCTAAAACCGCTCAGATGGTGAACACAAGGAGCAACCACGACAACGGTAGTGATGCCAACCTCACCAGAGAACAACATTCCGCCACCCCTCCTCAAGCCCTGACTTGGAGCAAATGATGGCCATGCAACCGCAGCTTCTCCAAGCTTTAGCTCAAAACCAAGTGCAAGAAGCTCCGCAGCACTCAACCAAGCTCCCAATCTAAGATGGGAGAATTTATGAGGACAAGGCCTCCTACTTTTGCTGGATCCGTAGATCCCATGGAGGCAGATGATTGGATTAAGGATGTGGAAAGGAAGTTGGTCCTAGCCGGTGCAATGACAATGAAAAGGTGTTGTATGTCGCTCACCAACTCAAAGGAATTGCAGCTAATCGGTGGGAAAATTTCTGCGCCGCTCATCGTAATGCACAAGCTATCACGTGGGGTGAATTTGTGGAGGCTTTCATGCACGCGCATATTCTTGCGGGAATAATGGACATGAAGAAAAGAGAATTCTATCAATCGCAGCAAGGAAACTCAGCGTTTCGAATACTGAACAAGTTCACCCATATGCATTGTATGCGTCAAGAGATCACATCGAGGCAACCGAGGCCCTGCACTCCAACGCTCCACGAGTCCTTCCAATGTGTGGCGGCCGGGCCCGG
Organism: Dendrocalamus sinicus; assembly: GCA_036346575.1. NCBI lineage: Eukaryota > Viridiplantae > Streptophyta > Magnoliopsida > Poales > Poaceae > Dendrocalamus > Dendrocalamus sinicus. Next base: position 2,711,861 of record CM070670.1, read on the forward strand.
ATCTGGTGTCTGGGCTCGACGCGAGGTCAGTGACATCCTAAAAATTTAAAATTTGAAAATATGAAGTTTCTGAATTATTTTTGTAATATATTTTATTTGAGTTTGGATTTTTATGATGCTTCTTAATTTTTGATTAAGGTTCCAAAACAACATCAATAATGCCATACAAGGAAAATGCAAGTAATAGAAAATAAAATTTTAAATACAAATATGAAAAGATGATCCAAAGATAAGGAAGGAGAAATCTGAATTAAAATGCAAAGTCTTACTTTGAGAATAATAACATAATTAGTAATATAGGGAAATACTTATATGGAAGTATTTAGAAATACATATAAATATATCAGCAAAATTGTGCACATGCAAGGATTAACTCAGTGATATGGAGATATGAATATGAAAATTTTATGAGCTAGCAAAATGAATAAAATACCAATGCTATATACCCACAAATACACAACAAATAAATCAAAAATTCCTTTTGAACATTTATTTGAAATTCCTGAGTTTTGTATGTGCAAAGCAAAATGTTGAGAAATAATACCCAAATTTTATAACCAATGAAGGTGTAACAAGCTTTAAGGAAAAATCTAAGCATCTACACACAAATTAAAGTTAAGTATTAAATAATGACAATAAGAATTTGAACTTCAATTTACCTAGGTAAAAGAAAAATGGCAAAAAGAATATTTCTAGCTTAAGTCTCAAATTAATAATAATAATAATGATAATAATGATAATAATAATAATAATAATAATAATAATAATCGAAGCACAGATTAAGATTCAGATTTAAAATGCACTTCAAAATTAAAATCAATAAACCCTAATATATAAATTAAATGGTAAATTAAAAAAACCCAGATTTTGAAATATGCCTAGCCCTTCCTTTCTTTTCTCACTTTTTCTCCTCTTCCCGACTCTCTTCCGTGCGGGCCCCACACCCCTCCCTCTCTATCCCTTCTTTTCCTCTGTGCGCGGGCCCCGACTCCTGCCCCCGCCTTCTCCCCTTTCTTTCTTCCCCCGCAGCCTGCTCTTTTCTCCCTTCTCTCCTTGCGTGGCTGCTATGAGCCCACGTTGTCCTCCGCAGGGCGCGCCGGCTCCCTCCGTCCGTGCGCCCAACACCGCACGTCGCCGAGCCGCCCCCGCCCATGCCCTGCCGCCTCAGCGCGAATCCCGCCGACTCGAGGATCGCGGCACCCGTGCCCTGCTCTGCCGCGCCCACGCAGTGGCTGCCGCGTGAAATCCGGCCAAATGTCCCCCGTTCGGCCTTTAAAACCCCCGTCTGAGGCCCCAGCCGCACCGCCCTCCTCCCCTTGTTTCCCCTCTCACGGAATTGAAGCCTCGCGCCCTAGCTCGCCGGGACGGCCTCCTCCCCAAATCCTGGCCGCCACCGCCATTATCACCACCGCCGCCTCCTCGGCGGGTCTCCCTCCAATTCCCCGCCGGTGGAGCTCTACCTCACCGCCCCCTACCTCCTCTGACCGACGGCCATGGCCTCCCGCCACCCCAGCTCGCTGGCACCGTGCCCCTACCCGCTCCGCCGCCGGCTCCCGATGCCAGCCCACCTCACTTCCGCTTCGACCGATGCGCCACCACCCAAGGCTTAACCATCCACCGGGCAACCCATTTTGCTTAGTCCCACGACCTCCCCGGCCACCGCGCACCGCCGGCAAGGTCGATTCCGAGCGCCGCCGCCCTGCTCTATTTCAAGCCAATCCCCACGGGTAACGTTATTTGGTTTACTCCCCCTTACTAGTCAAGCAACACCCGATGTCCCCACTGGCTAACAGCGCTCGGTTTCATTCCACAGGCCCGAGTTTGATTCTTTCTGGCCGCAATATTAGATGTAGGTTTTAAACCTTTTTGCTAGCACAACCAGTGAAGGAAAAAGGCAATAAAAATATGGGAATATTTAATAAAAGATGCTAAACTTTATTATAATATGAATGAGAATGTTTAGGATTTAAATTTGGACTAGTTATCACATATGCATAATTAATGTGGTTTGCATAAATGAATTAAAAGACTAGTTATTAAGTAGGGCATTGGTAAAAGATGGTTATGCTTCAAATCCAAGGTTAATAAGGATCTCAACTAAAAATACCTTCAAGTTAAAGTTAAGGAAAATAAATTGGATGTTATATTAAAACTATAACAACAAGACTTTAAAATAAAGATCACCCTTGTATGAAATTAAAATATATGCTTTAACATTTATCTTGCTGCCATTAAACAAATCCCTGAGGCAGGCTTAACTAAATAGCAATATTAGAATATGACTTTGTATGATAAACTTTGGCCTAGGTAAATAAGCTTAAATTAAGAATAAAGGCTAAACCTAATAATAACCGAAGTATAGACAAAATGAAAACGGTGCCAGTGATTAGATCATAATATTAGATTTAGTAAATAATAATGTTGGGCAAGATTAAATGTAGCAAGCTAGGACCCGAACCATTGAATCCTAATTCAAAATAAGTTATGTCTAGAGATAACTAAATGCACATAAAATGTCGTACCACAAAATGTTATATACCCAGACTATAATACTAATTCGGTAGGCTAAGAATTGTATACATCGCCTATATATACATATACACAAAATATTAACGCTCGACAAAGTGATACCCAACTAGACTCGTACACCGATTCATAGGTCTGACCTAACTCATGGAACTTCCTTGATAAATACAAAAATAATAAAAGAGATTATTAATGAAAAGATCAGGTCATCGTATTCTACCACTGGCCTTGCCTCAAATCACTCGAGTCACCCAGTAACTCATAATAAAACTAAATTGAGTTTATTTGGATTTATGGGGGTCTTTGAGATATTTGCTTTTATTTGGAATCAGTCATTTTTATTTGGAATCAGTCATTTGCCGCGTAATTAGAAATCGGAGTCCTAAGGATTCTGCGGATTATGCATGGTCAAGAGCAAAGTGAAGATAGAGACCAACAGCCCAAGAGAAAGCATCGTGTGAGCTCAAGTCCGGTGAACCGCGCCGAGCAAGTCAATACTTTGATCATGTTGAACCTACATTTTCTAAATTATTTTGGTTTAAATTATCAAATTGTATGCTGTTATTTTATATGCAAATACATGATTAATTCAAGATTCTAGTTATATGCCCGTTATTTAACTTACTAATATTACATCTCCTTTGGAATATTTGAATGTGTGAACCTTGTCGCCTCTAGCAAAAATTATAATAGTAACCTTTCAAAAATAAGTCCCTAATTATACGCCATGCCTAGTCTCGCACAAATACTTGAGGGCGCTGAAATGCCCCAAACATCATTGCCATTTTTAATTATGAGAAACTGGTTTGGACAATCATGGTGGGAATGACTGGTATATATTTGGACATGATTATTTTATGATCCCAAAACCCCAACTTGCTTAAATATCCGGACGGATGGTTCGATGGTGTGTGTGTATGTGGTGCAGTGGAAGCACAAAGTGGGTAGTGGTAGAACCGCCTGGACACCACTAAGGACTGAATCTTGTCATGACCTCATATGTAAAACAAGTACAACCACAATTCTGTAAAGTACAACTTGGCTAAGTAAATTTATCGAAACCCGGACTCATCTCATTGGTAGTGGATGGAAGTGGACACGCAAGGGCAAGGGAGGCCTAAAGGGACACCGAGTGGAGGGTGAAGTTTCTCACTGTTCTAACGTTGCGGGAAGTGGAGCCCGGCTATGTTAGTAACTGTGGGGAACATCCCGTGCATAGATGGGACCCACCGCAAGTGGGCAGTTTCCCATAAGGTGAGATGACAAAGGGATTAGATACCTTAAAAGTCATCGTGATGGTCCGCTTAACCACATGACTAAGGAATCGTGATGCGGATACGCACATGCTTAGCACTTTTAAGTCAAATACATTATTTCACTAGAAAGAAGTATTGAGCCGCATTAAATATTGTCAGGTAAATTTGTTTCTTAATGAATTTCATTCTATTCGTGGGAACGATAAACTACCTTATGCCAAATTCTTATTTATTATTAGATTTGAATATTATGATGATTCCGGGGCCAAAGCAATGGAGAAGCACAAGGAGGCTAATCATATTTGCTACCAAGAACAAAAAGCTCAAAGCCCGTGGAAATGGAAAGGATTCAACTCAGGATTCAATTCAGATTCGGTTCGGGACAGCCTGACAGGCAGTTACTAAAAAGACTATAACTTTCACAAACGGAGTCCAATTCAGGTGTTCTTGTACTCGTTGGAAAGATAATTTCAAGGAGTACGCAATGGATCTGGTCCCACCTTAAAATTATTCACGGATAAAAAGTTATGACCGAAACAATATGACAGGTGGAAAATATAGTTTCCTTTTTGTGAGAGTTCGTATCTAAAACCATATAGGGTTGAGTTGTACTTGGTTTGAGGACTATATGGACGTCCCAAGGGGCTATATAAGCCTTGTATTGGCAGCCTTTAGGGCAGACCACGTTTGATAATAAAATACTCTTGTTCTTTTTCGTTGGCGAACCAACATGAGGGAATTGGGAGTTCGCTGAAATCAAGATCGTTCAACCTTTCCGTTGGGAATTGGGAGCGCGATGGAACTTCATCGGTGGTCGTGAAGTTCAGCACATGTGGTTGGGCGAATTATAGAGTGCTAACTCTTGCATTGGCAACGGGAGATCAATACAGTTCATCAAATCCACGTGAGTATCTTGATCCTACGTCGAGAAGATCGGGCGACCACGTATCATGTGGGGCAACGAGTTGATTGTCTCTTGTGGTGAAAGTGTACAAACTCTGCAGAGTCAAAACTATTCGAATAGCCGTGCCCACGGTCAAGGGCGGACATGGGACTTAACGGATATAGTTTTGTTTCAAAAACAACCTTGTGGGTGGAAATGAAAAGTGGAGGCGCGTGGAAAGCCCTGGTTTGAATTGTCACGGTGTCGTCCCAGTGGTATGTTAAGCGGCTATAATGCTGAAAGATGCTATATGGTGCGGATGCCATGTAACGATGGATGGGATCTGGATCGCTATTATTATTGCATTCTCTTACACATTATGTTTTTGTTCAAAATTGCTAGGTCTCAGGAAATTTCTATGTATTATATTTCTGAATAATGATAATACATCTCACAAAGTAAAATGTCAGGAAGAATAGATAGAGTCGTAAGAAAAGTAGATGGTTGATTGTGTTAACCGTATAAAGTTGTTGGTGGATTCATGTCAATCGTAACAGTGAAAATGATAGTGTGGATTTTGGGAGAAATAAATTGGTGGAGCCTAAATGAATATATAGGCTAGAAAGATGATTTAAATGATTTTCGGAGAATTAGGGAGTGCAAAGGTAATTGTTGGATTACAACACTGATAACTAATATAAATTCTTAGAAGATGTTGGTGATAATGGGATTAATAGGATTGGATCAAATACTAGATGGATGAATTGAATTTCTGAGAATATTGGAGGAATAATAACAATTATTGGGTTACAATCTTGATAAAGAGTATTCTCGGAGGATGTATACTAGTGAGTTGTAGACTTGATCATTGATATTTTTGGTGAAGGTATACTAGTGAACTAGTTAGTGATAGGTAATGGAAAATGAGATTGATTATTGGAAGAATGAATTATGGTTTTGGATCAATAACAAAAGGATTGAATACGAATGATTTCGTTGGATTTAAAAGCAATGGTGTTAGTTAATCATTGGAATTTAGAAATGAGAGTTGATGATTAGCAATCACAAGATTGGATTGTTAGGAATTTAAAATACAAAAGATATTGGTGGATCCAGAATAAAGGATGACAATCACTGCTTGGAGTCTTAGGCGACAATGAATGTATGATCGGTGGATTAATTAAAAGATGTCACTCGCTGTTTGGAGTTTTGGATAGCAAACAATATAGAAAGTGTATTTTCGGTGGATTAAGTCAATTATGGCAATCGTTATGTAGAGTTTAGGTAGTAACAATAACATTATGATTACATAATAATAATGCTACTATAAGCAATTTTTGGCAAATAAAATAACCCGAGCCTCTCCTTTGATAAGCCATGCATACTATTTATTTGCATCCTGTGTATTGGCTCGTGGAGCACGGTGGTTTGTGCTCACACTCGCTTTCACAACAAATCCAGAATCAGGAATTGGATCACTACGTTTCAACAACACTATTGGTCATGGTGGTAAAGAAGATGAAGATGTCAAGGGCTAGGTCGCGATCCTCCAGTTGGCTGCCTGTGGGCATGTCCTGAGGGTCCCACCTGTGTGCTTCGTTCTTCCGCTGCTGCAACTTAATGATTTCGGCCTGATCGGCCTATGAGTAAGTCTATTACTATATTTACGCTTCCATATGATATGTACTTTGATATTCAGAACTGTAATCTATGAGCACTATCTACTGATCCAGGGAATAGTGCGGTGGAATCACAGAGGAATCTGGATTGTAAAATCTGGGCTCCTACAGAGGCTTCCCGACCCACAGGTCCAGCTTCACTTGAGGGCACTGATATCCCTGCTGTCCCGCCCGAGGCTGCGGGGACGCCCTGGCGGGTTCCACCGGCTGATGCCGACGGTAAACTTACTTGGCACGATTTTGTACTACGTTCGTAGGGCTTTAACCGCTATCTCCCCTCGCAGCGGTACATCTATCGGAGCACGGGCAACCTTCGGGGCGCGGGGACATTCCTTTTGGAGGGTCGCCCGATGTTCCCGAAGCTGCCGCCGCAGATGCCACGCGCCCGGGTTTGGCGGACTTTGTCCCCCCACCGGCGGTGCTAGGAGCGTGGCGGGGTCGCGGACATGCGGGCGCGAACTTGGATCGATGGCGCCATCGTCCTACGGCCGAACACCGGAGAAGCTCTGGAGGTCTCGGAGATGAGGGTGAGTATTTGACCTTTTAGCGACATGTGACCCTTTAGAGGTTTGCTGACTGCTTTATCGTATAGACCTTCGTCCTTGCTCGGGCACTGCAGGCGGCCCACACCCGCGAGCGGGGGGCGCTAGAGGACCGACTGCGGGCCGCCGAAGAGGCTCTATGTGCGGCCGAGGAGTTGCACTCTGCCAAGGACGACCGCATCCGCCGCTTAGAAGCAAAGAGCGTAGAGGCAATGTCGTACGCCGAAGCGCTCGTGGTGGCGGCACGATTGTCGGCCACGGAGGCGGCGCGACGAGATGTCGTGGCGGAGTGGGATGGCCTACTTCAGCAAATCGCTGCGCCGGAGAAAGAGAAAAGCCATCTCGCCGCGTCCCTTAGGGAACGGGACCAGACTTTGGGCGATGCCTCGGTGGCCACGTGGGATGCCATGCTGGCTTTGGAGGGCACCCTGGAGGATCTTGTCGCCGAAGTGCCGCCCCGCTCCTTCGGGCCCGAAGAGCTATCGCGGACGCTCCGTCGGATTGGGGATGCGGCCAACCTTGCACGCAGCGTCGCGATGTCCTTCGGCAACCATTGCTCTTACCTGACGTCATGTCTGGTGTGCACGCTCCTGTGGCTCCGGGGCTGCCAGCACGTCGACGGGCTAACCGACCCCCCAACTGGAGATGTCGGCCGGGGCCGGAGTGATGTCCGGTGCCGTGCGCGCCATTCACCGCGCTGTTCGGGTCTTCCACGAGAGGATTTGGGAGTACATCGGGGTGGCCGCGGCAAAGGTTGAGTTACGGCGGACCATGCGTAATGAGGGGAACCTCGGCCGGTGGCTGGATGAAGTCCCGTGGTGCGACGAAGCTGGCATCGAGGCTTTGGGGGGCGACGCGAACCCACAGGTGTGACGCCAGGGTTCTCGTGTGTTGGTGTGCGTTGTAATACACGTGCCCTTTTCTTATGAATAAAGTAGAAGTTGCCCCCATGTTCCGACCAGCGTGTGCCTGTGTAGGACCGAAATGGAAACAGAGGGGGTGAATGGTGCCTTCAAACCACCCCAAGTACTCCCACCAGATCTTTCTTCTCCGATAGCTAGAGAGCTATGAAGAAGGAGATCGAATACTCACTGGAGAAAAGGCACTCGGTCAACAAATGAAAGAGGACAGCCGCTGCCGAGTGAAATCCAAAGCGGTCGAAAAACCAACAAGTGATCAATCGACCTTATAGTTAGTTCTCTGGTCAAATATACATGGTGGTAGGTCAACACATGATCGAACCACCGATGTAGTCAAAGACTTGACCAACTAACAGAGCAAAATCAGAGCAGAGATCAGGACAGAAGCCTCTTGGCCGAGAGCAGATGATCAAACCCGGTTCTCTCATTGCCGATATCTCATCGGATCGGTCGATTCTCTGCTATGATCGGAATGACCAAACCCGCCCGAGCAATCGAGATTCAGCAGCAAGAGTAGTCCGACAAAAATGGTGAACAGAGAATACCGCACGATCAAGCGAGAAATTCGGTTGAACAAAGAACAGAAACTGAAGGTACCCACCGCAGCGAGATTCCTCCGACCACTCGTTGCTCTCGGGAACAACCTGACCAAATGGTCTTGAATATGATTTCCAGTTCAGAGCTGGAGGAATCAATGTAGCTAAAACTCTTCTCAAATCAAGAAGGCCAGAGCACAAATGAGAACCAGCTTCTCAGACATACATGGGAAAGGATAAAGCAGAGAAAGCACAAACAAAACAATCAAACGACTCATAGAACAAAAACTCAACATAGAGGAAGAGAGATGAATGATTGATAATGGAGGTTTTCTACAGTCACTCCAACTGGGAGATACATCCCGAGAACCCACACACACACAAATAAACAAGAAAGAACAAAGCAACCCGGGATCGAGAATCACCAAGGCCTCGCTTTGCCCTCTCTATTTATAGCCCTCTCACTCTGGGAAACCCATAAACCCCACCTAACACCGAAGTTCTCCCGGTCACTTTACCCACTAGTGTGAACAAGCTTTTAGTGCTTTACCCGTTGAACCCAACGGCTCCTTTGCTTGCCCATTAGCGCCAACAACTCCACGTGCTTTGCGAGAATCGCTTTCCTTTGCGCACTTTGGCCATTTCTCCAAAATGCCACTCTGCGCCTTCCGAAGCTTCCTCTGCTTTGCCTTGCTATCAAGGTTACAACCACCTCGCAAGACTAGGTCTCCTTCGTCTTCCCTTGGTCGTTTCTGGGACCCGACACCGCTCGTGTCTCGTCCCGACCTTCCCGGCCTCATAAGACCTATCTCCAAGATCCTGCAACCATCACAAACAACAAAACATCACATAGCATCGCACTAGACAAGGGTAACATCCATTTGCATAGGAAAAGAGAGCTCAAACCGTGCTCCACAAAGTCATACACCATATACAATCGGTTGGAATGTCAAACCAATAAGTGCACAAGGTTTACGACCGCAACACAAGACCATACGACTGATCCCTAGCCAAAACAACCACTCCTGGAGGTCATACGACCGATTACAAGTGTCCTACGACCACATACAAGACTCTCGGGAGCTTCTGACCATGTCTTACCATGTCACGGCCGCATCTGACCGCTACCCGAGCCCGTTCGACTGCATACGACCTCTTACGACCGCATCTGAGCAAGTCCAACTTCATCCGAACAGGTACGACAACGTCCGACCGAGCCACGACCTCATTCGATGGCTTCACAACGTGGTCGAAGGCCGCCGACTTCCCACGTGGTCGTAGTCGAACCCTCCGACTATCGACCGTAGTGGTCGAAGCTCGACACCGCACCGCAAAGACTCGATAACGCGGTCGAGCGCTCCGACTACCCACGTGGTCGTAAGTCTAAGCGCCGACTTCGACCGCAGCTTGCTACAACGGGTCATAGCGACGCTCAACCATGACCAACTTGGTCGAGGATAACCCGACCGCTCGACCTTCGATCGTGGTCATAAGCGACCTACGGTTCCCGATTTATGACAACATGGTTGTAACTCGCCCGCAAAGCTTCCACCATGACCAAAATGGTCGAAAAAGCTCACGACCACCGCCGAAGCTACGACTTTGCACAAAGCTTATTCCGATCACTTCTAAGGCTACGACTTTGCGTAAAACACCCAAATCAAACTCAATCTTTCCGAACCAAGTGTCAATTACTCATCACAAACATGTGGTCACCTCCACATGGTCTCTCATTGGCCGACGACATCGCCGGCGTGGCGGTCGGGTGTCGCTGGCGACGGCCAAACGGGTACCCGTGGGAGATGAAGCCTTTGGAGGTGGCGCGACGGCCGGAGGTGTCGTGGCGGCCGGGCGGCGAGCACGCGGCGGCGGCTAGAAGGCTCCCATGGAGGGCTCGCCGAGGGGAGGTGAGCAGGAGGCGGTGGTCGGCGAGCTTCGTGGTGTTGAGACCGGCCCGAGCGCAAGGAATCGATGTGGAGAGCCGCGAGGCTTGAACGGTGCTAATGGTGGTGGCGGCCGCTTTGGGAAAGACGGTCGGTGGTGAGCTACGCGGCGTGGAAAATCAATTAGATTGGAGGGACTACGATGGGGGTGGAGACACGCAGGATGCACTCAATTTTGGGAGAGGCGCCGTGGTGGCCGGATTATCGCGTAGGCGTCGCGGCCATTAGTCGAGCTCGACCAACTCAACCAAAAAGAAGGGGAAGCTTTGGGGAAGCAAGGCAAGGCCGGGTCCCGGGGTTGCTTATAGTTGTGGTGCCGAGGAGCTCTCAGCAATGCGACCCATGAACATGTAGGATCTGAAATGGCAACAGAGGGGGTGAATGGTGCCTCTTAAAAACGCCCCTCAAAAGTATTCACCGAAGGTTTCTCCAATAGCTATTCAAAGCTATGAAAAGAAATAGTTCATGCACATTGAAACCTTATACAGTGCCCAATCGTAAAAGACGCGAGAAGAACCAAAACCGAATGAAAATAGCAAGCATCACCACACTAAAGGGCGCCGACGCAGCTTGAGGTGGCCGATCGCCACTTGGCCCGGCTCGACCGCTTCTCGTGGCCGGCCCGACTGCATTGGGGCGGTTCGACCGCCATGTATGGTCCGGCATGCACCAGCCTCCCCGAGCATACCACACAAGCAAAACAGTCAAAAATCGAAACTTCAGCTTTGTCACGATTTCAAAGGAATTTGTGAAATGAAGGCTTCCACAGACCAAGAGATCAAGAACATGAACTAAATAGCAAATAGACCACAAGAAGCAAATTAATCCAACCTAAAAGCAAGAGATCAAGAAATATGCTGAAATCTGAAAATAGACAAGTGAAAGATGGTAAATTCCAGATTTCACACGATTCACCCAACCTTTGCTTAAGAAATTTTGCATTCGCTTAGGAATGGTCTCAGACATCAAATCTCAAACCTCAAGCCATCTATTGAAGGGAAATCACAAGAGTTCATCTTCCCCGACTCAAAACCCTAATTTTTAGCAAACAGAGGAAATGGACACAAAAGGAATCTTTGGATTTTCCATTGAACTTGTAGGAGCCTAGATTATACAACTGAATCCTCTCAGTGATTCCACCGCACTATTCCCCGGATCGAGAGATAGTGCCTCAGACATTACGCTCCAATATCAAAAGTACATATCAAGCGGAAGCGTAAATATAATAGTAGACTTACTCATGGGCCGATTAGGTGAAATCAATAAATTGCAGCAGCGAATGAAGCACACAAGTGGGACCTTCGGACATGCCCACAGCACCAACCGGAGGTTCGCGACTCTAGCCCTTGACATCTTCATCTTCTCTCGCCACTTGTCCAATCTTGTTGCTGAGACGAGGTGATTTGATTCCTGATTCTGAATTTTGTCGCAAAAGCGAGTGTGAGCACTCCAACCCCATGCTCCGCGAGCCAATACATAGAATGCAAATAAATAGTATACATGGCTTATCAAAGGAGAGGCTCAAGTTATTTTATTTGCCATAAAACGCGCTTAGTAGCATTTCTATTATTATATCATATTGTTGTTTTGTAACCTCAAGACTCTCATCGCAAATTACATCATTGACTTAATCCACCAAAGACTCACGCTTTATTAATCTGTCTAAGACTCCCAAACGATTGCCATAATTGACTTAATCCACCGAAATTACACTTCCTTTATTGAGTGCTCTCTAAACTCCAAACAACATGTGTCATCCTCTATTCAATCCACCGATCATATTCTTTCGTATTGGTTGCTATTTAAGACTCCAAACAGCAAGGGACATTATCCAATTACTCCACCGATTATACACCTTCTATATTTATTGCTGTCTAAAACTACAAACAGCGTGTGACATTATTTAGATAATCCACCGATCAATTGTTGCTTAAAACTCCAAACAGATAGTGACATCATCTATCTAATATCATTTGATTAATCCACCGAACACACACTTTCTATATTGAGTGCTGTCTAAAATCCAAACAGAGAATACCATCAATTATACAATCCACCAATATCTTTTGTATTCCAAAATTCCTATCAACCCATTCCTTTTGCTATTGATCCACAACCACAATTTGCTCTTACAATAATCAACCTTATTTTCCCATTATCTATTTCTAACTAACCCACTAGTATACCTCCACCAAGAATATCATTGATCAAGCCTACGATTCAATATTATATATCCACCAAGAATAGCATTGATCAACTCTACGATTCACCATTATATATCCACTAAGAATATCACTAATCAAGAATTATAATCCAATACTTGTATTATTCCTCCAAATTCCCGAAGATTCAATTAGATCATTTATCTAGCCTATCTATTCAACTGGACCCCACTAATTTATTTCTCCTAGAACCCACACTATCATTTCCTATTCATGATCGACCTGAATCCACCAATACCTTTATGTGCATACTACAAACATCTATCTCCTTTACTCATGACCCTGTTTATTCCACCCATATTTTATTTTGTAAGAATAGAAATGCCACTACTTGAAATACAATACATAAAATTTCCTGAGACCTAGCAGCTTTGGAACAAAACATAATGTTCAAGGAATATTAACATGATTTTCCATACATATGGCATCACACCATATGCCTAATATCACCATAATTTTTCCATACATATGGCATCACACCGTATAACATCTTTCAGCGTTATAGCCGCTTAACTTACCACTGGGACGACACCCAGACAACTCAAATCAGGGCTTTCCGCTGCTCTCCACTTTTCCATTCCCACCCACAAAGTTTTTGAAATAGAACTATATCTGGTTAAGTTCCCATGTCCGCTCTGACCGTGGGCACCGCTATTCAATAGTTTTAGACTGCAGAGTTTGCACACTTTACCCACAAGAGACAGCACTCGCTTGCCCCACACGATTCCTTAGTCATGCGGTTGAGCCAACCATCACAAGAACTGCTCAAAGTACCTTGCCCTTCCATCATCTCACCCCTATGAGCTTGTCCCGCTTATGTGTCTCATAGGTTGTGCGGAGTTCCTCCTATGCGCCTAGCAGTGGCTACCACACACCGCTAGCACGCCGCAAGAACTTCACCCTCTACGAGTGTCCTGCCTGCCGCCACCTGCATACCGCTTGCACTACCTCACCTCCTCCACCTATGAGGATGATTTTCGTGGTCCAAAGACATCTACTAGGCCAAGTTGTACTTACGTACTTGTGGTTGTACTTGTTTTACATAGGAGGTCATGACAAGATTCACCTTAGGGTTATCCGGGCGGTTCTACCACAAACCACACTCTGCACCCTTGCACCATACCCCCGAACCATCCGCCTAGATAGATAAGCAATTTGAGGTTTTTGGGAGTATAAAATAATGATATCCAACATATACCAGTCATTACCACCATGATTGCCCAACCAACTTTTCTCATGATTGAAAGTGATGCTTGGCCGTTCTTGCACCCATGTGTTTCTAAGCAATACTAAGCATGGTATATAATTATGGACTTATTTTCGAAAGGTTACTATTATAATTTTTTGCTAGGGCGACAATGTTCACATAATCAAATATTCCAAAGGAGGTGTAATATTATTCAAGTTAAACAACGGGCATATAACTAGAATCTTAAATTAAACATGTATTTGTATATAAAATAATAGCATGCAATTTGATAATTTAAACAAAAATAATTTGTAGAAAGTGTAGGTTCAACATGATCAAAGTATTGACTCGCCTTTGCTGGTTTTCCGTGGACTTGAGCTCACTCAACGCTTCTCATTCAAAGCTCCTAAACTTCTTGCTCTTTATCTTTACCTCGATCTTGGCCTCGCTTGGTCCATCGAATCTTCACGCTCCAATTTCTAATTACGTGCTAAGCAAAGCTGAATCCAAATAAATGCAAATGACTCAAAAGTCCAAATAAATCCAATCACTTTAAATACCTGATTTAATTTAAATTATGCATTTATGATTTGAGAAACAGAAGGATGATTCAGTTAGTGTTGCAAGCACAATGTAGCTGTGTTTGAGCAGGAGGACAAGTTGTCTAAATGCTTTACCGTGAGGGAAAATTTTAGAAACACGAGGGATTGAAAGTGAAGATGCACCTACAGGAATTATCTGCTTTTGGGGAAAAGAAGGTGACCAAACATGGCCGATTGGGGAAAAGCGAGGCTTGGCTTTTTGCTTGATGACTTTTGTAATATCCTGAACGTCTTTACGGCGTAAGTTTTTTAAAATAATCGCGGAGTCGCCGGTTTTTGTAAATCGCGGAAGGAAAAAATAAAAATTGTAGAACAGTGTAAAATGAATAAAATAAATTAAAAATTAAATTAAAACCTCTTAATGGGCTGCCTGGGAGTGGGCTAACCGCCTGGGCCGGAGGCCCAAAGGGTGGCCGCACCTCCCTCCCCTCCCAAAAACCCTAGCCCTTTTTCTCCCCTCTCCCATCCCTTTGCAGCCACCACCCCCTTCCCACCCTCTTGGCGCAGCCCTCCTGGTTGGTGCCCCCACCCCACAAGTGCTGCTGCCATTGGAGCCAAGGAGAGGAAGGAGAAGGAGAAGAAGGAAGGAGAAGGAAGAAGAAGAAGAGGAGGTGGAAAAAAAAAGGGGTGATCCATCATCTAGGTAATTTTTCCTCATCCCAAACCCTCTGTTCTATGGAATAATTAGGTTCTTGGCACGGATTTTGAAGGTAGTTAATAGATTAATTGCCCGATTAGAGATTAGCTGATGTCTGCCTGTAGATTGATTCGCGCAGCGTGTATGTTCGTGAGATTTTGACCTAGTAAACGAATTTTCCTGCAGACCTTCCTAAAAGTAAAGTTGTAGAGGACTTCCAGACGCATCTCCTGTATTTGTTTCTGGAATTTTATGACTTGTTATCTGGGAGTTACAGGGTCGGGAATACTGCTGTTTGTCAGGTGAGCAGATTGGTACAGACCGACGGTAATCTGGGAATTAGAGGTCGTAAATGATTTTTATGACCATGTCCGTAATTGAGAAAGTTGTAGATAATTTAGAGATATAGCTTATGTATAAAATTCAGAATTTTTAGACCCTTTTACTGATGTTGGGACGCATTTGTTTATTGCTGTCCAATCTGCCAGAACAGAGTTCTTCCTCTGTTTTGGGCATTAAATTACACCTAGCTGTGATCAAAATAAAAATAGGTGTTCTACATGAAAATGTAGGCTTTAAGCTATGAATCCAGAGAGATATCTTTTGCTGTAAATGCATCAATATTTTTAAAGTTACGAAAATGTTAAGCAGCGCTGCTGCAGAGGGTAATTTGCTGAATTGTTGAGCGGAGAGGAGTTTGTGCAGGTTCGGGGTTCTAGCGACGTTTTTAATTATTAATGTCATGTTTGTATGCTGTAGCTGTGTGCTGAGAGTTGCCTTTGGACAGGTGGTCTTGTCCCTGAGCGCTCTTGATTTTACTTCGCTTCATCGGTTTGAGGCAAGTAAACGTAGCGGTGGTTGCTACCGTTTAACTTGTTATTCCTTCTACTTGCAGTTTATATTATTATCGTAATTTGATACATTATGCCATGATTGCATGATAATTTAATTGTGGAGATGGTAGCAAGTACTTATCCATTGATATGTTGATAATCGCTAATAGCCATGTGGAAATCTTGCTTAATGTTATAATGTGGAACATGAAAATAACATGTGGTGGATGTGGATATGTCGTGAGCATGTTGATGCTCCTTTGAGGATGGATTAATGTGATTTGTGATTATCATGTCATATGCATATGTGGATGTCGCCGCACATAGCCGCGATCAGCATCTGGCAGAGATCGTATATTGTCGAATACGATGCACCTCTTATCCCACGGAAGCATCGATATTGTCCGAATACGATGCACCTCAAATCCTGCCCCGAAAGAGTGATGTGGAGCATAGCATTCATATGCATTGCATTGTGGAAAGATTCATTTGCATACATATGCAATATGTTGTGGTGAAGTTATTTTGTGGAATATTCAACTCATAGTTGTAATGTGGATTATACAACTTCATAGTTGTAATGTGGAATTGGCTCATGTGAGCTATTTGTGGTATGAGGATTATGGTTGTGGACGTGGAATGGGGTTCATCCCTGTGTACGTGTAAGGGTTGTGATTGTGGCATGAGATTCTTTTCTTGTATTAATTGTTGATAACAATTGTGGATGTGAGAAATAATAAAGTGTTGAAGTAAAACATACATATGTTTTATTGCTTTTACTAGTGGTAGTGGTTGAGAATTTAAAGTAGTCAAACAAGATTTATTTGTTAATGCTTTAACGTCATTGATGGTGATTTGAGGTTGAGGATAATAACATTGTAATTGTGGAAGAATGTTGATGATTAACCTATTGTGGTTTGTGGAAGATTAAATGTTTCATTTGCATTTAATTGTGGAAGAATGTTGATGATTAACCTATTGTGGTTTGTGGAAGATTAAATGTTTCATTTGCATTTAATTGTGGATAAAATGACTGCATTCATATGCCAATTAAATCTGAAATTGAAGAGGTATGATTCATGAAAAT